>BSAI01000024.1:41827-59137 GCA_036245035.1 Adrianichthys oophorus
CACACACACACACACACCATACATTCAGCTTCTGCCGCACTGCCAGACTTTAACAGCCTTTGTGAGAAACTACAAACATCCTCTGCAGACTAGAGAGACCTGCACCTGACAGCCAAAGACATTCAGCTCCTTTACATCAGCACATGGTTGCTGTCCTGTTGTGCACTCTACCTCCATTTTTTTCTTTGATCCAAAAGGACTTTTTTCATCTTGGGTGGAGTTGGTTGTTTCGCCTCATAATTTGTTATATTTGAGGTGATGGCAGTAAACATTTCTGCTCATAGATCATTCACTTTTCTAAAAAATGCCAACTTGTGGAACCAGCTTGTTTTTCTTGTAAATGAACGGTGTCAAGTCAAAGTAAAGAATCTTTTACTGGAAACTTTCAACTATTTAACTACCATACAAAATGTTTAAAACCACAAAAGCATAGGTTGGCTGTTTTATGTTAAGTGTAGACTAAAGTTGAGTCATGTAATGATATTAATCAGTTATATTTAATGTAAAATATTTGTGGCATCACACGTGGCATCAGGACACCCTCGGCAGGAGATCAATGATTGACTTTGTAGTCGTTTCAGGTGACCTTCGGCCGTGTGTCTTGGACACTCGGGTAAAGAGAGGGGCAGAGCTGTCCACTGATCACTACCTGGTGGTGAGTTGGATTCGATGGCGGGGAAGGAGGCCAGAAAGACTTGGCAGACCCAAACGTACTGTGAGGGTCTGCTGGGAACTTCTGGCTGATCCCTCTGTCAGGGAAGTCTTTAACTCCTACATCCGGGAGAACTTCAAACAGGTACCGAGGGAGGCTGGTAACATTGAGTCTGAATGGACCATGTTCTCCACCTCCATTGTCTCTGCTGCTGTTCGGAGCTGTGGTCGCAAGGTCTCTGGTGCCTGTCGTGGCGGCAACCCCCGAACCTGTTGGTGGACACCGGAAGTAAGGGATGCCGTCAAGCTGAAGAAGGAGTCCTATCAGGTCTGGCTGACGTGTGGGACTCCAGAGGCAGCTGACAGGTATCGGCAGTCTAAGCGAGCTGCGGCTCAGGCTGTTGTAGAGGCAAAAACTCGGTCCTGGGAGGAGTTCGGGGAGGCCATGGAGAAGGACTATCGGTTGGCGCCTCAGGAGGGGGAAGCAGTTTTCTGCAGGCACCATTTTCAGCCCAGGTGGGGAGCTGCTGACTTCGACTGGGGAAATTGTCGGGCGGTGGAAGGAATACTTTGAGGATCTCCTCAATCCTGCTGACACGCCTTCTCTTGAGGAATCGGAGGCTGAGAGCCTTGGGGTGGGGCTGTCCATTACCCAAGCTGAAGTCACCGAGGTAGTCAACAAGCTCCTCGGTGGCAGGGCACCGGGAGTGGATGAGGTCCGCCCTGAGTGCCTCAAGTCTCTGGATGCTTTGGGAGTATCTGGGTTAATACGTCTCTGCAGCATCGCGTGGCAGTCAGGAACAGTACCACTGGACTGGCAGACAGGGGTGGTGGTTCCCCTTTTCAAGAAGGGGGACCGGAGGTTGTGTTCCAACCACCGGAGAATCACACTCCTCAGCCTCCCTGGGAAAGTCTATGCCAGGGTACTGGAGAGGAGAGTCCGGCCGATAGTCGAACCTCAGATCCAAGAACAACAATGCGGTTTCCGTCCTGATCGTGGAACTGTGGATCAGCTCTACACCCTGTCCAGGGTGCTGGAGGGTTCGTGGGAGTTCGCTCATCCTGTCCACATGTGTTTTGTGGATTTGGAGAAGGCGTTTGACCGTGTCCCCCGAGGTGTCCTGTGGAGGGTACTTTGGGAGTATGGGGTCCGGGGAGCCTTACCTGGGGCTGTCCGGTCTCTGTATGACCAGAGCAAGAGCTAGGTCCGCATAGCTGGCAGTAAGTCAGACCTGTTCCCAGTACATGTTGGACTCCGGCAGGGCTGCCCTTTGTCACCGGTTCTGTTCATAGTTTTTATGGACAGAATTTCTAGGTGCAGCAAGGGTCCAGAGTGGATCTGGTTTAGGAACCACAGGATTTCCTCTCTTCTCTTTGCAGATGATGTTGTCCTGTTGGCTTCATCGAGCCAGGACCTCCAGTATGCATTGGAACGGTTTGCAGCCAAGTGTGAAGCGGCTGGGATGAGGGTCAGCACCGCTAAGTCTGAGGCCATGGTCCTCGACCGGAGAAAGGTGGTTTGTCCTCTCTGGGTGGGTGGAGTGCTCCTTCCCCAAGTGGCGGAGTTTAAGTATCTTGGGCATCCACCGTTATGCGGTCATTGTACCGGTCCGTCGTGGTGAAGAGAGCGCTAAGCCAGAAAGCAAAGCTTTCAATTTACTCTCGATCTACGCCCCAATACTCACCTATGGTCATGAGCTCTGGGTCATGACCGAAAGAACGAGGTCCCGGATCCAGGCGGCTGAAATGAGCTTCCTCCGTAGGGTGGCTGGGCGCTCACTTAGAGATAGGGTGAGAAGCTCGGTCACCCGGGAGGAACTCGGAGTAGAGCCGCTTCTCCTCCACATCGAGAGGAGCCAGTTGAGGTGGCTCGGGCATTTGGTTCGGATGCCCCCTGGACGCCTCCCTAGGGAGGTGTTCTGGGCATGTCCCACTGGGAGGAGGCCCCGGGGAAGACCCAGGACACACTGGAGAGACTATGTCTCTTTGCTGGCCTGGGAACGACTCGGGGCGGGAAGTCTGGGCATCTTTACTTAGACTGCTGCCCCCGCGACCCGGTCCCAGATAAGCGGAAGAAAATGGAGGGATGGATGGATGGTAAAATATTTGTATTTGTGGTTATTATAGTTTATACAAACAAAACTTTTGAGAAATATTTCTTTGGATTCATGTTTTTTTTTTTTTTTGTCTTAGTGTATTTTTAAGCGAAAAATACATGTCCCAACTCCTTATACTTTCATATTTCTAATACTTTCATAAAACATACCTATGCTGTGGGAAAAACACTTAAAAATATAAATCCAAAGATCAGTTTATTACACTGTAACCTTTTAAACACTGAACAATAAAATCCTTAAATTAACTTAAAAAATGAAGTAAAATGCACATTTTGTCCAAAAGCAAACTAATAATTTAAAAAATGTAAGAAGCAGCAAAAATAACACTTTAATGACAGTAGCAATATGTTTCAGTCAAAATGACCTAATGTTGAGTTCCATGTTTTCTGAAGATGGGTGATGACTGTACACTGACAGGCAGCAAAGGACTGCACGCACTGTTGAGAAGTCTAACGTGGTTTTTTATGTTTGCAGCTGGGCTGTGTGGAGATGAGCACCGAGTGCCTAAAGAGGTATTTTGATGGGAATCCACCACCGAGTCAATTCTTGAGCCGAGCCTTTCTCTGCCGTGGCCAGCTGAAGGCTCCGCCTGCTGCTGGGAGTGTGGTGAGGACAGTCATTTAGACCCACTCTTCAATAAGAAGACCTAGGTGCAGACAATATTGTGCAAGATCATCATTACCTGGAAGTTCTCGACCGGAACCAAAAATGATCGCACACAACATAGTGTGGGAGTGTTTTTGCATTTAGTCGGGGCTTTTTGCCTGTATTAAACACTTGAAAGTGGTTTATCACCAATATGCAACACTTTACGAATATAAAGGGTTGCAAAACCGCTTTTCTTTCTGTTAAAATGAGCCCATTCACGTTGAAAAGTTACGGTCATCCAAGGAATGTAAGCACAGGGTCTAATTACACTGTAAACAAGTGTAGTTTTACTAATCGGAACACATGTTAATATTAACTTTGAAAGAAATAAAATGATTTACCTTTTCTGTCCTATTTTAAGCTCATCTTGCACATTAAAACAATATTGTGCTAGAAACTTTGAGTTACAGTTTATTCACATTTAAAAGCTTTAATAAAAGTTGCTACAAATCTGATCATTTTAAGATATAATTTTTGAAAGGGGCAACGTTTTATGAAGTGTTAAAAATTCTCTAAATAATTATTTTGAAATGTGCTGTATTTAAGAAGCACATGATAAAGCAACATCAAGACCAAGGACAAATGGCGCATTTAAGGCAATGTACAAGATGGCCTGCAAAAAAATGTTTAGCATAGCAGTAGTATCAAGCAGATATGCTTACACTGCACATTTGTGATATTAAATCGAATGTTTTTTTTGCTTCAATAATGTTTGAAGAGAGCAAAACATGTCAGACTGTTTATTTTATAGCTTTAATCCATACGCGCCAATCTAACAAGATAACACATATTACCTTAGTAGTGGAAGGCAGGTTCACCCTGAACAGGTCACCAACTGTCAAAGAACCACTCAACCACACTTTCATGTTCACACCTAAGATACACATTTAAGAGACACCAATTAAGCTAAAAAGCATATATTTAGACTGGAAGCTGGAGGCAGGCACAAGGGCATCATGCAATAGAACCACACTGAAAGAACCCAGCTGGGGTTTGAACCAGGACCCTCTCGATTTGAGGCGAGAGTGCTAACCACTACCCACCAAGCAACCCCCACTCAGTGACGTGTCAAATTTCTATCTAGTTGAGGTTCTTTCTCTACTTTAAACCTCTGTTTGTCTTTGGTTTTGTGTGGATGTGTGTGAGACAGGTTCTCCTTCCCAATTTTTGTCATTGTTGTCTATTTTAGGAAGACACTGAGGAGGCTGTGATGTGCTTTCTGAAAGCAATGGAAATTTCAAAGATGGAAGCGAGGTAAGCAGCCTCTCAGAAATGCGTTGGGCTTTGTTGCTGCGGTGTCAGCAAGGGTGGCCCATTTCTGCTGTTTGCGCTGATCATCTCTGACATTGTTCAGCACTAGCTTTTCTCTGTAAAACCAGTCTTCAACAAGGAACATTTTTCAACTACTGTGATCTAGGTTGTGTTCAGCCTGCTGCATGAAAAGCTTTAAAAACTTGACATTTCGCTTTGAAAACAGGATTGCTGTGGTGAAACGTAAGTTTTCATCAACTCTGACCCTTTATGAGCACTCACTTGTAATCGACACATCCCAGGCTCTTCAAGAAGCAGCTGCAGGATTCAGAGTTTAGCAGGAGAGATGATCAGTACCCCGAGCAAGCAGTGACAGCGTTTGTGAGACATCCTCTCCCTTGCGATTCAATGTGAAGGTTGGGTTTATTGGCACTGGCTTCACTTTTGCAAGCAATCACTATGGATTGACTCTGCTAATTAACTCATAACCTGTAAGGAAACCGACCAAGTGAGCATTACCGATTAACACCAAAGGGAATTTATATCTAATAAATTAATTCCAGGCTCAAGCACACAAATACTCTGGAGAATAAATTAGCAGAGCTCAAATAGTATTTTGTACAGATATCCCTGGCAAGGCCTTGTCTTTGCTACTTCAGCAGAGCTTCTGTGACTCAGTGGGGGCCTGTTAGCACATATATACTGCTACAGCTGAGTTCTGCCTCAAACACTTGAATGTGTTGTTTGTCTCCAACAGATGCCACTTCATGGTCTTCAATGCCTCAGTACTGTACTTTCAGAAGGTGCGTCCTCTTCTACAACCGGGTTGGTCCCGCCTCTTAGTCTCTTCCTTAAAGGTGGTGGTGCAAAGTCTGGAGGAGGTCGATGACAAAGATCACAGCTGGAGGGCAGAACTCATGATGTGAGTGACTTCCTCCAGAAGTATTCTTTCATTCATCTATCTGAAACCTTTCTGTTCTCATTCATCATTTCTGAAAGTGATCTTCAGAGCTGTTCAGCCAGGAGTTTATTAAAGACCTCAGCCGCCAGATCTCCAGCTTTCTTTATGTATTCTTGTTCTTCTTTGACACCTTGTTACAGATTTTTCTCCTTGGGGAGGGAAGAAAGGATCCATTCTCCAGTAATGGGAGAGACAGAAATGAACTGAAATGAAAGCTCAGTGTGAGCACCATCTAACATCTGGATCCAGGCGCGCATTCCTGATTTCTTTGCAGTGCAATGATCATTTCACTGCATGTGCACTTCAGTCTTCCCACCTGACAACAAGTCTAAATGCTGGAGGCATTGGAGCCAAAAAAGGCTCAAGACTGTTTAAAATCAGAAAGTTTTGGAGGAACAGCATTGTTGCCTCAGAGTAATCATCTGGTGCTGCTTTAACATCTTGTCCAGGTCACCGGATCAAACCTTGTTCTTGGGTGCATCGGTAATTGCTCGTGCTTGGTTTAAAAAGTCAGTTAGAATAGATCCAATCTTTACTGGATAAAATCATAGCTAATTCCTCAGTCACTTTTTCTTTTCCTAATAATTATCATGGAATGCATGCAAATTTGAATGATTTTTTTTCTCCTTTTTTAATAATGGGAATAATTGACATTATTTCTAATGCTGCATACATTTTTCTGCTTCTATTCAGACTCCTGGTTGAGTGTTTTGTGGATTCTGGACAGCTTGAAGATGCTGTTGTTTTTGCCAGAGTTACAGAAGAGTTCATTACGTCACACACTCCACATCTTTATCCAAAACTTTTTACACTACAGGTAATGAACAAGATGCATATGTGGCTTTTATGTGCCTTACTTACTTTGAACGTTTTTATTTTGAGGTGCGGCACAAACTGTCAGAGGACGAGGCTCTCCTTGACGCAAGCAGGCGGAGCGCCAGCCTAGCAGTTATTTACCAAATGCAGGAGCTGAGGAGGTGAGAGGAAACATTCTGTCTCCTTTGCAGATAGGTTTGTTTCAGTGGCTTCAAGGATTCTCTGTTTTGCATTTATTTCTCTAATGTCAGATACAAAATCATCCATAGAAAGTTGCATTGTAGTGGTTTCAGTCAGTTTTGATCAAACTAAACCTTTACTTCTTCACTCAGTTTTTCCTTAAAATGTTCATGTTTTCTGTCATAAGACTGTTTCTGAACAGCAGTACAGACATACTCAGTCATAAGAATGTTTTACAACCATTTGCTTGTCGTTTTCTTTGGGTTGCAAGTTTTTTTATTCATCTGGATTTGATGTCAAGTCTTTAGTGTTTTCATAAGAATCTGTATAAGCACAGCTATAGCTTAGCCATCCTATGTTCCACCACCCCCAAACCCCCTGTCGTCATAGGCATGCACTCCACGTGTCAGACCTCCTCCTGGCTTTTCATTTCCAGCAGTCATCACTGAAAGCATGACTCAGTCTAATCCAGCTGTCATCAGCACTACACAGATTATTTCCCCTTGGGTTTGAAGCATGTTTGCTGGGATAATAACAGAATGAATAAGTAGTAGCAGTCAATGCATGTATGGTCATGAACAGTTCCTAGATTATATTTCTTGATGTTTGTAACAGGCGTGTAGATATGAATGGAAACAAGATAAATCAGGAGGACATGGAGAAGTTTGAGAACATCTTTTGTCTGCTGGTGGATGGTACAGAAGCTCCTGTGAGCAGCGCTCAGAGCCCACCACCCGCTCACCCGTCTGCCAGGTCTGTGACCCCGTGTCCCGATTAAATCTCCTGTCCCTCCCTGAGACCTCATGCTGAGCCTGTTCAAAGCTCAGATTACTGTTATGAAGTGTTGTGGATTGTGAACGTCACGTTTTATCTGGGTTTTCAGAGCTGCCAGCTTCCTGGAGCTGGCAGTGCTTGCTTTGCAAGTGAAGCATCAGAAAATAGCCGAGGAGTGTCTGAAAGAACTGAAGTCTGCAGGAGATGCTGTGAGTGTTCAATATGTTCCTAAAACTTCCTGCAGGAGAAGCACAGAAGAAAGGAAAAGCCTAGAGACTTGCAAATGTATTCATGAATGTGACCTGCCCTCTTGATAAGGCACTTTGAAAAAGATTACAGAAATTATCTGGACTGAGCAGAAGACAGATTTTTTAATTTAAGCAATGGAAATTATATTTAAGGGAGTTAATTTGAATACAGTTTATTATATAATTATGCTAAAGTGAACTTTCTTCTTTATAATTGAAATTAGAGGTAAATTTGTCATTTCATTCCATTACTCTTACTTGTGTCTTTACAGAACATTGACCATCGCCTCATGATGGAATGTGTTAACTGTGAGATCAGCCTCCTGAATAAAGAGGCAAAGATGGACCTCTACTCCAAAGGCTGCATAGAGGTGCTCGTTCCAACACAGCATTAAGTTAACCACAACTTAGATCAAATAAAGCTTATGTTGATGACCTATTCTCTGCTACATCTGGGAATCTATTAGCAATCATTCACGGAATTGATCTTTCTGAGAGACTGTCCAACAGAAATCCACCTTAAACATCATCTGATGTTTCTCAGGAGAGACATGGAATCAAAATTGTAGAAGGGTCATTTCAACCTGTAATCTTATCTCACACTTTACCATAAAAACCAGCAAAAGTGGGAACAAAACTGAACAAAGGCTAATTTAATCAAAAGTCTTGGTGCTGTGTTGTCACTGCAGAGAGATCTCAATCTGCAGATGTCACCCCACAGGCTCGCCTGAAGGAGGTGGAGAAGCTCAGCCAGTGTCTGCAGACTGCAATGAGGGAGGGGAGCCCGAAGGCTGTGCAGGCAGTCTGTATTACGTTGTGGAACTGCTGCCTCCCTCTACTGCAGCACAACCTCAGGAAATGCATCAAGGCCTCTCTGCTGACACTGGCCCAAGTTCTGGAAGACATCCAAAGGTTCTCTTCGCACATCTGCACAAAAAACAGAACTGTCTGACTACAACCCCCCCAACCTATCCTCTTTGAAACAAAGTAGATCCAGTGCATTTCCATATTCCTGCTAAGGTGTTCCTCTGCTTGTTTTATTGCATATGCTTTTTTAGTGTAAGAACTCTCTGACTCAAGTATTCCTTTATTTCTTTCACTTTTAAGGAACACATTTCTTATTTGTCATATCCTGTTTAGCTTCAAGGCTTCTCTGCGTTTCTTCTGCCCTCATTAGATCTTCTTTCCCTGTCTGCCTATCGTAGCCAACTTCTTCTCCGTTTTCTGATAATTATCTCTGAACTTCTCAGTGTTTCTTATGTCATGTTTTGCCTGGAGTTTGGTCACTTGCAGCATGTTGTCTTACCTTGTGTTTTTCTCTTTAGAATCCAGCTCTTTAGTTCAGCTCCAGTTCAGACCTCCACCTCTTTTACAGGGCTAAACTCATAAATATGAAACAAGAATTTAACCATTTCCATATTGTTCTCGGTGTTTCATTTTCCTTTTAACCTACAACTATCGGTTTTCTTTTCTCAAATAGTATAAAAATACATAAAAGATATTTCAGTATTTGAAGTAGGAACGCTACAGATGAAATATGTTTTTCTCACATTCAGTGTTCTGCTGGAGGTGCGCTGCCACATCCATTCAGAGCTGGCAGTAATTGAAGAAGAGGAGGGGTGTCTGGAGGCATCTTTGACTCACCTTCAGAAAGCCATGCTGCTGGACAGCGGGGCACAAAGAGAACGTCTGTCGTCAGCGTTTCATCTCCTGCAGCTCAGACAGAATATCTACAACGAACCGACCCGCACAGAGGATAAAGCTGCCACGCTGCTGCAGCAGGTTTTCACCATTTCTTTCTTTCTTTACCATCCTGGCAGCAAAGGCTTTTTCTAGGAGGAAAAACCTGTACCGGACACCAGAGTATAGATGTTTAAAAACAGTTTTACATACAAACCAATTGACATCCAGCTTTTCCATGTCTTTCACAGACCATGGACATGCCGCCACACGTTAACGCTGACTGTCGCCCCATTCTGGTGTCTGTGGGTCTTCTTCTGGCCCCTGAGGATTTTCAGACTGTGCTGGATGCAGACAAGACCTTAGAAAGTACAAACATGATTTCCTTTATTTTATTTCAACCTTCTTACAAGTTTCATTCACATCTTTTCTTGAAGTAACACATATTTAGGCAAACATCTGACACAGTGTCTGTGGATCTTTCGCCTTTAGAAGAACCACTCTTTGATGAATCTCTCTATGAGATCTAATGTCCATAAATGGACTAAGAACTAAAAGTTTTTTTTACCGCAGAAAGATCCAGAATGCTGTTTATCTAACTGTCCAAGCTCAGTTTTGGCACTGTTTGACTTTGAAATATAAGCTATACCTTGAACTGATCAAACTTCTAGTTTAGCCAGAAAAATTCGTTACTAAAAAGAAACGATTAGTCGGACCTTTTACCTAAAAGAGGATTTTTCTATTTTTGGAAAGGTAAAATTCTGCAGCTGGCAGAGGTCCTTTGTTTTTTTAACCTTTTTTCTTTATCAAGTGATGTCAAACCAAACGTGTGTTTGTCACCTTTTCATTCCATTTTGTAAAGCTTTTCTGATTACAGAAGAGCGTTTGTCTTTGATCCTCCTCATGTTGTTCCAAACAACTTCACATTCATCCTCTCTCCTGCTGGGATGCTCTGTATGCTTACCAGGCTGCTGTTCAGGCCATGTTTCACACAAATCAAATATTAACACTTGATGCTAAACCATAAGGACTCCTTCTTCAGCTTGACAGCATCCCTTTCTTCTGGTGTCCACCACCGGGTTCGAGAGTTGCCGCCACGACAGGCACCAGAGACCAAAAAACAGCAGAGACAATGGATGTATAGAACATGGTCCATTCAGATTTAATGTTACCAGCCTCCCTCGGTGGGAGTATATCAGCTTCTGGATGTGGGAGTTAAAGACTTCCCTGACAGAGGGTTCAGCCAGACGTTTCCAATGGGTCTGGCTGGCTTGTGGGACTCCAGAGGCAGCTGACAGGTATCTGCAGTATAAGCGAGCTGCAGACTGGGCGGTTGTGGAGGCAAAAACTCCATCCTGGCAGGAGTTCGGGGAGGCCATGGAGAAGGACTATTGGTTGGCCTTGAAGAGGTTCTGGCAAACCGTCTGACACCTCAGGAGGGGAAAGCAGTTTTCTGCAAGCACTGCTTTAAGTGCAGGTGGAGAGCTGCTGACTTCAACTGGGGACATTGTCAGGCGGTGGAAGGAATCCCTCATCCAAAGGATCCTCACGATTGAGGATCTCCTCAATCCTGCTGACACGCCTTCTCCTGAAGAAGCAGCATCGTGTGGCAGTCGGGAACAGTACCACTGGACTGGCAGACAGGGGTGGTGGTTCCCCTTTTCAAGAACGGGGACCGGAGGTTGTGTTCCAACTACCAGTGAATCACACTCCTCAGCCTCCCTGGGAAAGTCTATGCCAGGGTTCTGGAGAGGAGAGTCCGGCCGATAGTCAAACCTCAGATCCAGGAACAACAATACAGTTTCCATCCTGGTCTTGGAACTGTGGACCAATTCTAAACCCTCTTTAGGGTGCTGGAGGGTCTGTAGGAGTTTGCTCATCCCGTCCATATGTGTTTTGTGGATTTGGAGAAGGCGTTCAACCGTGTCCCCCGTGGTGTCCTGTGGAGGGTGCTCTGGGAGTATGGGGTCCGGGGAGCCTTACCTGGGGCTGTCCGGTCTCTCTATGACCAGAGCAGGAGCTTGGTCTGCAGAGCCGGCAGTAAGTCAGACCTGTTCACAGTGCATGTTGGACTCCAGCAGGGCTGCGCTTTATGACCGGTTCTGTTCATAGTCTTTAAGAACAGTATTTCTAGGTGCAGCCAGGGTCCGGAGGGGTCTGGTTTAGGAACCACAGGATTTTCTCTCTGTTCATTGCAGATGGTGTTGTCCTGTTGGCTTCATCGAGCCAGGACCTTCAGCATGCATTGGAACGGTTTGCAGCCAAATGTGAAGCGGCTGGGATGAGGGTCAGCACCGCTAAGTCTGAGGCCATGGTTCTTGACTGGAGAAAGGTGGTTTGCCCTCTCTGGGTGGGTGGAGTGCTCCTTCCCCAGGTAGAGAGGTTTAAGTATCTTGGGGTCTTGTACATGAGTGAGGGAAGATCAGAGTGTGAGATAGACAGGAGAATTGGTGCGGCGCCACCATTATGCGGTCACTGTACCGTTTCGGTGAGGAGAGAGCTAAGCCAGAATCAAAGCTCTTAATCTACCAGTCGGTCTTTGCTCCAATACTCACCTGTGGTCATGAGCTCTGGGTCACGACCGAAAGAACAAGATCCCGGATGCAAGTGGCTGAAATGCCACTTGCATCCTCTGTAGCGTGGTTGGGCGCTCCCTTAGAGATAGGGGGAGAAGCTCGGTCACCCGGGAGGAACTTGGAGTAGAGCCACTACTCCTCCACACCAAGAGGATATCTGGTTTGGATGCCTCCTGGACGCCTCCCTAGGGAGGTGTTCCGGGCATGTCCCACTGGGCAGAGTCCCTGGGGAATACCCAGGATACGCTGGAGAGACTACGTCTCTCAGCTGGCCTGGGAACGCCTCGGGGCTCCCCCAAAGGAGCTAGAGGAAGTGGGCGTGGAGAGGGAAGTCTGGGCATCTTAGCTTAGATTGCTGCCCCCACAACCTGGTCCTGGATCAGCGGAAGTAAATTGGATGGATGGATGACTAAACCGTTAAAGACATGCTTGGGTGAAGATCTCTTTTCTGAGTTCAGTGAAGTGAAGTCTTACAGTATAGTCTTTAGTGCGAAATGTAAGTGACTGGTGGAGATTAAACCATGTAGTTGAATTTGAGGTTTCAGGAGTTTGTGCATGATCTTCACCACTGACCTACTTGCTCATGACTAGCTGACTGAGCTGTCTCGTCTCGTCCCACCTGATTCAGGTAATTAGCAGCAAGCAGTGCATGGAGAGCTAGAAAACAGGCAAGCTGTTACACTTTATATTACCAAAAGTATTGGCTCCCCATTCCAAATTATCAGAATCAGGTGTCCTAACCACCTGCCCTGGCCACAGGTGTATAAAATCAAGCCCTCAGTCATGCAGACTGTTTTCACAAACGTGTGAAAGAATGAGCCGCTCTCAGGAGCTCAGTGAATTCCAGCATGGAACTTGCTTGTGTGGCTGACCACTTAATGGAGTTTGTCAAAACAAGCTGAGTATAAAATCAAAGGAATTTACTAACTTCCTAGCTAAATATTCTGTCTAAAGTCAGCCCAGAGTGGACAGACCCTATCATCTTAAACTGCCTAGAGTGGACACAAGCACCAATCAAAGATGATTTACAGATAAGCATTCTGTGCAGTCTGCATTGGTTTGGTTTGAAAACCACATCGAAATTTTTCTGAAATTACATTTTATGTTGTTTTTTTTTGCCAATTGTGTCTTATTTTTATTATTTCTAATTTTTTCATTATATTCTGGATTTTTTTCTCTTTAGATTTTCCTGTGTGCAGGTGCAACTCTCCTGTAATGATGAGTTACTAAGCACATTTAGGGGGTCAGTAAACCTCCAACAGATTTGTCCTCATATAGTAAGGAGTTTGTGGAAACAAAACAAAGCAAAAAAAAAAAAAAAACAGAGGGTGCGATCTTCTTTGGGTCCTAAAGCTCAGTATGCAGTGCAGTGCACTAACTAACAGTGGAAGCTCTGCTCCTTCTGCTGGAATTCAGCACCATAGAAGAACCTTGGCTGAACTTGGCTGTTTGCTTGGAAGTGATTTCCCACAGAGACTGGCTTTAGCTCCATCTTCAGTGTTGTGCATTTCGAAGCAGACATCAATTAAGTGGAGAGGGTCATGGGGGAAAAAGGCTTAAGGTTCTTTGTTGTCCTTCACTCATGCCTCTCTAACCTAACTTGAGTTAACATTTAACAGTTTTAATGACCCGGCAAAGAATCCATGTTAGACAGCTAGTTCAAGGTTTGTTTGTTTTTTTCATGATGAGCATGTTTAATCACTGAGTTTTGTGCTTTAAAGCGTTGCAGTGTGTAAATCTGAAACTTCTGTGCAGTTATTCTTTAATGAGGTGTGTTGTGAAAGGAAATTGAAATTTGAATTTTCTTGCATCTTGTTCTCATGACATACAACATATGCTCAAAGGGTCATATGTAGTTTTGAAGGTAACTTTCACTCTCGAGTGAATCTTTTTCCTGTTCTTGTAGGCACTCTTGAATTTGAATCAGGAGCTCAGCTTGCTGCAAAGGCTCACCATCACTCTGCATGTGTGCAGAAAGCAGTGAGACACTTGGGCAGACAAAGCTCGGATCCTGAAAGCATAGAGAGGTACACATTTTTCCATGTGTGTATGACTATGCTGAATATCTGCATGCATAGATATAAGGATAGGGGTTGGTTTACATTGGTCAACCTTTTATTTAGCTAACATCTGTACATCAGAAAAGCTTAGTTATAGAGTTGAAAGATCAAAAACAAATAAAGGATTTGACTGTATCATTGTGATATTCAGCCAGCAATAACTATAGAACAGCTGGGTTTTGACTGATTTTTTTTTTCTTCTTCAGGGTAAAGCTATGGGCAGCCCTGGCAAAGACGGCCAGGAAACAGGAAGTGTGGGATGTGTGCCGAGCTGCCTGTCGATTCTGTTTACTTTATGATGACGGAAGCTGGGAAATGTCAGTGACAAATGGTAAGATAATGAGATAACTGATGTAAAAAGAAAAAAAATCTTGATTACAGACCCTTAGATGACTGCTTCAGACTGTGGAACATGACAATGTTTTTTTAATATCCACCGTTAAATGTAAAGTTTTTACTTTGGCTGTATTTAGTCAGTGCAACTTTCAATAAAAAAATAAACTTTTTGAATTTGTTGTTAAAAAGGTGACAGGCTGCACGGTGGCGCAGTGGTTAGCACTCTTGCCTCACAGCAAGAAGGGTCCCGGTTCAAGTCCTGGCTGGGGGACTTGAAACAGTGCCACCAATGGGGGGCCTTTCTGTGTGGAGTTTGCATGTTCTCCCCGTGCATGAGTGGGTTTTCTCCGGGGACTCCGGCTTCCTCCCACCATCAAAAAACATGGTTAATTGGTTACTCTAAAATTGCCCCTAGCTGTGGATGTGAGTGTGCATGGGTGTGTGATTATGGCCCCTGTGACAGACTGGCAACCAGTCCAGGGGTGTCCCCTGCCTTCGGCCATGAGTAGCCAGGTTAGGCTCTAGCAACCCCGTGACCCCGAAAGGGATAAAGCGGTTTGGAAAATGAATGAATGAAAGGTTACAGGTGAGGGTTTTAATGGGAAAAATGCAAATACTGAAACCACTCGAGCATATTTAGGGATGCACTGAAATCTTTGACGATGAAAAGCTATGCAGGCTCAGGAATATGAAGGGAAACAGTGAAGATGAGGAGAAATCCAGTGAAGATAGGCATGTGTCATATGGTTCTCCCGCCCTCACCTGGGGTACCGCATACATCAGTATTAGAGTCTGTGATTTATCTGTGTTTTGGAAAAGCAAACAAGCTAATAGTGGTGTGAATGATGCTAATGCCAGTATGTCCATGGGATAGGGGGGCAAATCATTGTTTTTTCCAATATTACTAATAATCATCATCATCATTTCTAAAAGTACAATATTCAGCATCTTGGCTGCATTAATATTGTCATATTTGTTATATTCAGATTGTTATTTGACTATTTATCTTTACTTCTTTATAAATAGATGTTTGTCAGTGAAGTTTTTTTCTCAGTGATCTGTGGTTACTGACTGTTTTACCAGCTACAAAAAAGGTCCATGCTTCTTCTTCTGACTCATTAGAGACTAATTATTAATTACTAAGGTTTATTTGAAGGAAAATGTTACCTGTTCACAAGGAAGGGCTTGTTAATAAAATATAGCCTATTTAGAGAAGTCACAGGAACAGATGCAGCTCTCATAGTAAAAAAAAGCTTCTCTAACATTTTTATAAACAGTTTCTCCTATAATGAATCATTTATCGTTTCAGTTGTGAAACAACAGGCTGAGAATGCAAATGTTTGCAGTTTACTTTGATTAGAAAATCCT
Organism: Adrianichthys oophorus; assembly: GCA_036245035.1. NCBI lineage: Eukaryota > Metazoa > Chordata > Actinopteri > Beloniformes > Adrianichthyidae > Adrianichthys > Adrianichthys oophorus. The sequence goes on from BSAI01000024.1 coordinate 57,494, forward strand.
TTGTTGATGTATAATGCAAAAATTATAAATGTCTAACATCAGTTAAAGGCAGAGAAAGTCTTAGCCTCTTATGACAACAGAACACTGATGTTCAGGACCGGAGAGGGATGCTGCAGGCCTTCAGTGCTGTGATCCAAGCCCAACTTATCCCAACCGTCTACTGCTTTTAGCTGAAATTCACTTCATCAGTGCTGAGGTGAGTTAATTTAAAACCTTTTATTTTCTGCTTTCAACCAATCTCACTTTCCCACTGGCTATTGAACACCTATGAACAGCCACAGCAAACTGAAATGTATCCTGGTGTGGTGATTAGTAAATTGAGTTTTTCTTAATAATAGGCTCATCTTCATATCCAGCATTCAACTCTGTGTACAAAGAAAGCATCAACATCTATGATTCTGTGCACAGGCTTTGTTTAAAAATAAAATGTGAGCGAGACCTCAGAGAATTGCAGTCTGACTTATTTACACATTTCAGTCTAATCCACATTTAGTCACTCAATGTCTCAATTATGTATTTTTCATCTGGATGTCTTAGTACTTGAGCCTGTCTTTATAAACATGACAATAGCAAAAAGCACCCAAGGAAACCCACATTTGGGATTTTTGAACAAATGCGTGTGATTTGTTAAAGCCAGAAATTTCTGATCATTTCTCTCAGCCTGATGAACAGAATCAGCTCCTCCAGCCTTAACTATGTTATCTGTCATTGAAATAAAAAAGTTCCCCAGTGTTTTTGGCTTTGACAACTTTGGAAAAGCTGTGGTTTTCCAGAGTCGTTTTCCTCTTTTTTTCATGAATTAATCATAACAAGATATGGTCATTAATGTTATAGTTTAGGAATTGACTGAAGTTTGCCTTGTCCAGGCCACCATCCAGAAGCTGTTAGCTGAAGGGGTTCAGCAGAACAGTCTGGCGGTCCCGTCACAGGAGAGACGACCTGGTGTCTCTGAGGAGAACTGGGCTGCTTACAGGTGAAACCTGTGCTATTGGTGGGCGTTAAGGTCAGGGGAAAAATCATCAGAGACAAATGATAAAATTTGAGTTAAAAATTTCATTTGAGTTTATGAAATCTAAATAGCACAGTTATTACAAAGATGTATTAACTACAAAGGATATCAAGTTTGGATGTTGATCAATTTGAGCTGTGAACAAACTATGGTATTTGTTCTAAAAAAATCTAAGCCATGACAGTGTTTAGTGCAGCCCTTGTATGAGTCACTCCACCAACTCTGTTACACACCAGCGTTATTTCTTTATTTGATTCTGAATCTCAGAGACTGGATCCACAGCCTGTCTGCTCACGCTACCTGCAGCTTCATGCGAGCAGGCAAGCTCGGGGCAGAGATCAGAGAACCGTGGGTTGTTGCAAACGCTGCCATTTACCTGTGGAATTATAATACTCACTTGCTGGCAAAGGGGGAATACCAGCTCCTGCTCCCCACCTTTCAGATGCTCCTGGACAGGCTCCAACACACATGGGATATTGGGTAATTCAGACTTTCTAATGATTACATTTTTATTAATTGTCATGTAGAAATCTGTTTCAGTGTCTGTAAGGAACAGCACGTTTCACCAATATCTTAACTTTCTTCATCATCATCAGTCACTTAAAATGGTTCACTGGTGGGGGCGGGGGGGGGGG
>BSAI01000024.1:59237-86625 GCA_036245035.1 Adrianichthys oophorus
TGTCTGTGGGTAAGAGGGGGGGGTCCACCACCAGTATGGGACCCTAGGGGCTTCCTCGAGCCCACTGATACCTGACCAGGTAGCTACAGGGGTGGTGCTTGAGGGGGGGGCTGGGGCTTGCCATGGGGGCTGGCTTCCTCATACGACCACTTATTAGGTTGGAAGCGGGGGCGTGCTTGCGGAATACCTCGAGGGGCCGAGCCACTTGGCAGTGGGCGGATCTCCTCCGTTGACCCCACAGTATGGGTGCGGGGGCGGGCCCTGGTCGGCGCTGCTGCCTTGGCGGGGGTCTTGGTGTTGGGATGGCTGGGAGTTCTCCCTGCTTTTTTTTTTTTTTTTACATTCCATCATCCACTTCAGCTTAACATAACATTCACCTGAGCACAGGCGTCGGCTCACCTTTGCACCTTCAAATAGTGTGCGTGACAGAATGTAATGCTTTACATGTGTTGGTTGGTATGCACAAGTGTGTGTGTGAACTGGATGTGGACAAGTTTGTGAACACTCTTGGACCCAGCAGGTATGTAACCCCCCCTCTCTCTCTCTTTGTCCCCCTTTCTTTTTCCGTCCGGTCCAACAAAAAGAACACAAACAAAATTATTATAATTAAGTTTTGTTGAAATTACAAAAGGGGCTTATACTAACATACATTTTGTATTCCCTATGATTTATAACTCCTGATTGTAAGAGTAAAATCTGTCTAATACAAGAGGCTCTCAGCTGTTGGACAGGACAAGTTAAAAAATAAATAAAATAAAATAAAATGGTTCAGTCAGCCACACCCTTCTTTTAATCACCCCTTTCCCAGAGATTGCAGTGTCCAAAGCACTTTGGGTCAGTATAATTTAATAAAAGGTGATTATCCTCAGAAGGAAATGGTTCTGGTCAAAGTCAAAATGGGCTTTCAAAAATAACAAACTAGAGCAGAGCTTCAACTGTTCTGTATTCTCAGTGATTTACAGAATCACTGATCAAAATACATTTACAGGCATCTTTGTAATGAAATAAGCTACAGATGGGGCAAAATCTTATGGACACATTTTATATGAGCCTTGAAGTAACTTTGTGGCCAATTAAATATTTTTCTATTGCAAATCAGTGATCTTTAATTTCCAACTTCACAGTCTGCTAAAACAAAAGTCTTATTTCTTCTGATACAGATTCTTATTCTCAGAGATGATGTGAGTTTGGAGCTTTTGTTGTTTGTGTCTCTCAGGAACAGCACTCTATGTGTGCTACTATGTGATGCTGTGGCCCGGGGCTTGATCCAGCCTATATCTGAAAGAGACAGCACTGAACCTGTTCCTGCAGGACTTAAGGGTAAAAACAGAGCTGAGAAGAGATCGGAGAGGGCTGCCAGCACCCATGGGGCTTCTGTAGACCCAGCTGCACTGCAGGATGTCTACAAAGCTTTGGAGGTTTGTCACTGCTTGTAATGTAGAGAAAGTGCGATGGGACAGGGAACAGCCTTGCTGTGCACTTTTAAAGTTCTCATAAACACAATCAACTCTGAGATCTGGAACATAATTGACATTTAAGCTTCTATAGAATAAACTCTGAATAAAGAATCTTGTTTGGCAAATAATCAAACCTGTGTTTGGTTAACTGATTACTATTTTCAAGATCCATGTGTGTCCTGGCAGGTTGAGGAGATTTAAATGAGTCTTTTTTATTTCCAACATGACAGAAAAGTAAATGAAACCTTAGCTCTGCAGGCTTAAGACCTGCTTGGAGTATCTTAAAAGATGGAAGAAGGTGTTTGAGGGTGCTTGTTTAATTGCTGGATGTAGCTTGTTTGTGAGATGTAATCATCTAATCAAATTTTAATATGATGTACTCACATGGCACAGCATTCATGTATATGAAGCTATGAAAACGGGTTTGATGGTCTGAGACTGTCAAGTGCATGTATTCATTTTTTCAAAACACAGTGAAGCAAAAGATGGGGACTCTGTCTGATGGTTGTCAGTGTTGTCTTGAGGACACAAAATACAAAGAGCGATTTAAACAGAAGTAGCTCTGATTTATTCCAGTCAGACAATAGAAGCAGCTTGTGAACTAGTGCTGCAAAAAAAAACACCTGACAACAAGTGCAAGGGAGACAAGGACTGATAAACAGGAGGACAGGATGAGACAAGTACCAACAGGTGTATCACATTAGGGAAGGAGAGAGTACAACAGGAAGGGAGAGTCAAGAGACCTGAAACGAGAAGACATGTGAGAACACAGGAAACAGGCACCAACAACAAAACAAAACAGAAAATGCACAACAAACAAAAACAACCATCGTCCTGGGTCCAATACCCCACAAAGGTAGCTTTTAATCTTTAAAATGCCAGAAAATAACCTGTTTTGTGTGAAAGTTTGAAAGCAAACATCATTCTTACCATCATTTCTTGTGGCAACAGAAAAAGTTTTATCCTTTTTATTTTTGGTTTAGACAAAAATATCCTTCTCTCTTAGAGGTGGTGTAACTATAGGAAAAGTGTTTCAAGAAGTGGAGAAAAAACTAAGCTGGTTACCATTTTTTGTGTCTTTTTAAATCAGACAAATGTTGTGTCTGTGTTGAGGAGATCTTTTTCAGAAAACGTCCAACTATCCCAGAAAAAGAAACTTAAACAGTAAAAGTCTCAGAGACAAAAAAAAACATTTAGTTCTTTGTACGTCTGGTAATACATTCAGACTTACATAGACAGGCCTGTACACACATGCCCTCATATGCACACACGTGCATGTATACACATGCACACACATGTGCACATATACACATGCACACACGTGCACATATACACATGCACACATATACACATGTGCACATGCACATGTATGCACACTGATGCATGCACTCGTATGCACACTGATGCATGCACACATGCACATATGCAAAGACATTTGCACGCACAAGGACACACACATGCACTCAGGTGCACCTACATGCATGCCCACATGCACTCAGAGGCTGAGACATGCATGCACACATGCTCTCACATATGCACGCATGCAGATGCATGCACTCATTTGCACAGACATGCAGTCCCATATGCACACACATGTGCCCATATGCGCACAGTCTAACACAAAGCCTTCATGGCCGGGTGTTCCTGTGCTTTTGAAGTTCTTTTTCTCTGTCTTATTTGGTGCCAATTAAACACTGTTTCCTTTCTCTGTTCTATTTTGAGGCTCTGCCACAAATATCAGCTCTAAGTTAAGATGAAAGGACTTTTATCATTAAATTATTAACCAGATTTCATCTATTTTGAATAAAAGGTTTTAAAAAATATCATTTGCTATACGTTTTACACCTAAATGTTGAAATGACAGACTTGGAGCTGCATTAAGTCATGCTGATTAACTCATTGCATTGGGTCAGAGAAAGTGCAGAGCATATCAGTCCCTGAAGTGCAGCAATGTGTCAAGTTATAAAGCTTGCAGCAAATATTTTACCGCTATTCAATCTATTGCTGATTTATGATCACACTTAAAATTTTAGTGCTTATTTTTTACTGAGCTGATGCTCTTTATTTTTCTCAACATTGTCCCCAGCTATGTGACCACGCTCTCGGCATATCCAGCTCCAGAACCCCTGGTGAAACTGTCCCACTCGCTGTCAGGAAACAGGTCTTAACCACATGGGTTCAAATCAAGATGCTTTTGGAACAGCAGATTAACTTGAAAATGGACACACTACAGGATAAGGTTTGATTCTTCTGTAAAACACCTGCCTGATTTAAATGTTAGAACCCTTTTCATTATGTGCATACAGTACACAGGCATTAGTGATGGGTCAAGTTTACAGAAATTCTGCTGTTTAGGTTATATAAAATAACTCTTGACTCCAGTTCCTGGATGTAGTGTCTGATTTATGAACATCCTGTTGATTTTGAAGGCACATTCCTATACATAACAATACCAGAACAAATGACAAATGGCAGTGATAAAAAACTTAAACATGAAGATCCTGGCATCTGTAAAGCCCAGCTCTCAATAAAGGGATTCATTCTGTGTTGCTAATACCAGCTTGGTAATAAAACTCTATTGTCCCACCCTTCATTCCCTATTACAGGGGTTTTTCTCACAATATGTTCCTGCTTGGATATGTAGAGTTAATCCTCACTGCCCTCTGACAGGGTTTGAGTGTCCAGTGTTGGAAATGTGTTCAGCCAAAATGTCCTCAGAAAGGAAGTATGAGAAGACAGTAGTGAGAGCACAGGGCAGCAAACAGAATTCTGCTGAATATTGTTTATAAGTGAATGAGAAGGGGCCCGAAAGCTTTTGAAGTTGAACGACAAACAAATCATATATAACCATCAAAGTAATATATTTTTTCATGAATAAAACCTAAAGCTGTTTTCAAAGCCTCGTTTGCATTTTCTTTCATATTCACGTGAGAAGCTGTCATGCTTCCTGAAAACCTCTAAACTAAAATAAAAACAGCTAATTAAGGCCCTGAAGTATTTTATTAAGTGACAAAATATGTGGAGCGCAGAGAAGATTGATGCGTTTTGCTCACTAAACGTTCTTTGTTTCTGTTTTGCAGAGTGAGGAAGTGTATGTGATGACGAGCGTGCTGGTTGGAGTTGAGATGCTCAAATCGAACAAGAACCCAGGACATAAGGGCTTTTCTGTTCCCAGTCTCTCAGCGGTATGGCCTCAGTCTGTTTCCTACTGTAACCTATATGCTCATATGCCAACAGCATATGCCACAGTGACCTGTGAGTCCTCTGAGCCCGTCTGCATCTCATCAGTCATCGACATATGAAGGAGAATCCCTTTAATCCCTTAGCACTGTGGCTATCAGAGGGTTCTTTGTCTGTGGAGATGTTTGGAGAATTCCCCAACCTGAGAGAGACTCTTTTCTGCTCTCCTACCATTTTCCCTAAATGGTTGTCTTCTACCCTCTTTCTTAGCTTTATTACATTGCACTCTTTTTCTGTTTCAAACATTTTTTTTTCCATCACTACGTGTTCAATGCCTTTTGGCCTTTACTTTTCCATCATTTGTGCTTCAATTTTAACTTCTCATTTTCTCTGCTCTTGTTTTTCTATCTCTCTATGGACTTTCATTTATATCCTGATATTTATTTTTCTTCTCTTCTTCCCTTGCATCTTTCCTTTTCATCCCATTTTTTCTCGTGACTCACTTCCTTCCTTTTCTTGACATTCATTTTCTCCCGACTCCCAAAATGTTTTCTTTCCCTTGACTTTTCACTTCTCTTTTTGACATTTTTGCTCCATTCTCCTCCTGACGTTTCTCTTCTTTTTTTCCATTTGGATTTCCTTCTTTTTCTCTGCTCCTGTAAAGCTGGTGAGCGCAGCATCTGAATGCAGCTGGTGCGACGCTTTGGTGGAGCTGCAGGTGTGGTGCCAGCTGGCCGCCTTCTGCCACCATGTTAACGACCACAGCTTGGTGTTACGCTGCACCCTCAACGCTCTGCGACTGGAAGAAGCTGCAGCTCAGAGTCTTAATACCACACCCTGTGTTTTGTGAGTGTAGCTTGCATTCTACAAACATCTTTTTCATTCTGTGAAGTTTCCATTGAAGACAATAATTTAAGCCTATTAAAAGTATCAAAAGATAACAGGAAGAGCTGAGATGTTTGCCTTCAGTATTTCCCTGAGATCAGGTGGTCAGTCAGCTGACCACCTGATAAAGTGATCATATAACTGAGTCTGACATCATTTTTTTTTGGTGGAGATTTTTTCCGGCTGCAGTGAAGGAGCTGCTGAGCAGCGCGGCCTGCTTGAGAGGTTTGACCTTAGTTCATGAGTGCAGGGGGGATCTCAGCACTTACAGACAGGCTTTGAAGGTGCTGCTGTCTAGCATCAGGTACGGTCCATTGATGGATCGGCTAGTTCCTAGGTCTTTGGTTTATTCTGACTCCTCCTTGTTCTTTCCATAGCTTTGCCAAGGAAGCAGAAAATGGAGCATTGTGTGTCTCGGCTGCTGGACATTACTGGAACGCTAGTCTGTCCCTGGCACAGAACCATGAGGAAAGATGGCAGCTCAAAGAGGATCTGGAGATGGTCCTGAATGCTCTCATTCATATTGGCAGATGTGAAAGAGTAAGCACTCACCTATATTTTTATCCTTTTATTGATCTGAATTCTTTCAAAATATAATTTCATAAAGTATTATTGAACTATTTTGAATCAGTCTCCATATGGCTCTCATAACATTTATGTCATTTGTATCTTTAATCAAACCACATGTTCAGTCGCATGAAAAAAAAAAAAAAACAACTTCTAAAGTTTGTCTCTAATTTTAGGCATTTGATTGTGTTTAGATACACATTCTGTTCCTGACTGAAGTTTTCTTTGGCTAAGACTATCTATTGGTTTTCATGCAACAGTTTGTCCTCTCCACTGCTGCAGGAATTAAAACCCAAAGCCCTCCATGTGAGCCATTAGTCACCTGTATAGGACATTAAACATATAGGATGATCTGAACTGAATTGGATTACAGCTGTCATAATGAATGAAGCTTGTCCAGCTTTGATGTTAATTGGCATTTTATGTATGGACTGAATTGAAATTGTGCTCAACAGATCACCATTGAACCCTCTGTTTACTTCTAAAGAAACATTTTTTTGTCTTTATAATTCATTTCTTTGCAAGTTAGTGTACACTGCTATCAGTTTTTTGCTCACTGACGAGCCAAATTAAATCAGTGCCAAACTTTTGCCATCTATAATGGATAGAAAAATGAAATGGCGTAGGAGTTGTGCCAACACATTTTTCATGCAATTAACATAAACAGTCATTCAACGGTAAAAAAAACATATGATCTATGATTAAAGGCAGCTTATAAGAGCATTCAAAATGATGGTCTGCAGGGCTTTTTTCTACTTGACAGTGTTTATGCAAAGAATCTGAAATGAAAACACCAAATGACAGCTGATTAACTGGGTGTAACAGTCCCAGCAATGTCAGATACTTCAAGAACTTATTCCATGCACAAAGGCAATTCAAAGTGCTTTGCATTATACATTAAAAGCTGAACCAAATGGAGTAAGGAAAAAGGATACGCTGGTGTTATTTTTAGAACAAAGAACATCCAAGTACCTTTGTGCTTGCTCTTTAAACAAAGTGCTGTACGAACACACAAACCTCCAGTTAAACTTAACTTTGTTTCTCTTTAGGGTAAAAGAAAAGGACTTCCAACTGCAGAAGCACAATCTCGTGGATTTTCTAGACATAATTCCAAAAGTGAGTACTAAGGAGAAATACAAGTATTTGGAGCGCCTGCTACTGCTAGTAATGCCCTGATACTCCTGCATGTGTCTATAGCAACTGTAAAGGACTGGTGTTTTGCTTTTTACAATAAAGCTATACCATCTTGGTTGAAAACTCTGTTTTGCAGCAGACAAACAGGCTCTGTCTTTGAGGACAGCAATTTCCAGGTGTTTGGTTCAGCTCTACATTGAAGAAGCAGACTTTGAAGGTGCCCTAAAGCTGCTGGATAAAGCTCTGACAGCCATGCCTTGTACCAAACACCGAGTGTGAGTCAAAGTGGGAGCTGAGAGGTCAGAGTGATGTGAGGCACATCAAACACTTGTTCTGTATTTTCCTAGACCTCTGCTGGAATGTCGTGTTGTGGTAAAAGCAAGCCTGGGACAAAGTGTGGAGCTGGACATGCAGAAATTACTAGAAGAAGGGGAGCAGCGCTGCTCATTCATGTGGCACCAGGCAGCACTGAGTGCTGACACTGTAAACCAGCAACTGGAGTTCTACCACAAAGCCATCAGATCTCTCACGGTACAATGCCTCCTCCACCTAAGCTGCATGCAAATATGAGCAAATGTTTGGCAAATTTGTTCACATTTGCTCTTTTCAGGAGGTTTCTACTCTGGACAGAAATTATTTCAAAAAGGACTCTAGCACCATCCTCTGAAACCATCCCACTATTACATTTTATTTTTCAAAAAATCCTTAAGCGATCCTGAATGAGCACAAGACTAGACACAGACTTAACTTTAATTTCTCAAGCCATTCAAGTACATTTAAGCTTTATGGACTTTTATCATCACAATTAGCAGTGCCCTTTGCTTGTATGCGCATTTTCTGAAAAGTATCCTGTTAGCTGGGAGTAAGTGAAGGAAGGGCATCATGTTGGTTGTCTAAAACAGCTTCTTCAATGTGTCTCTGTAAACAGGCCGGTGAGAGTCGATGGCAAAAGGTCACCATTCTGCTGGAATTTGGAAATTGGCTTTATTGGCACAACTTCCTTCAAGCAGACGCTCTGCAGCAGGTTGAGTGGGCCATCGACCTCCTCCTGCAGCCAGAGCCTGGACAAGAGGAGGCACCAGCTCCTACACCAGGTGTCCTCCTTTCACCCTAGAAATAAAGACATTCTACTAAATCGCTCAACAATTAAAAATCCTCAAAAGTTATACCTTTCTGTTTACAAGATACGGGCAAAAATAATGTGTCTGCAGTGAAATGGGAGTCTGCGCTCGGAGTCCAGGGTTCCTCTATTCAGAGTCTGTCTGGTTTGAAGGAGGTGCGCCGCCTCGACGGCTTGATACAAGCACACACTCTCCTCGCTGTCATGTCAGGAATGAACTCCCATGAGCATCATATTAACCTGCTCAGAGCCCACACTTTTGTCCTCCAAGTGTGGCAGGTAAACAGCAGCAGAGCTCATTTTCTCTTTCAGCTACACTCAGATCTGGAATGCTGAAGGGTGTCCCATGTTTCCCTTTAGGTTTCTATGGCAGTGGCTTCTGAAATTTCCAGTGAGATGTCAAAGTGTCAACTCCATCTTCCTCCTTCTGCTGGGTGTAAAAAAGGCAGGGATAGAGACAAAGGCAGGAGAATGAAAGATGTGAGCTACTCAGTTCATGTTGGAGTAACAGCAGGACTGTAATGTAGTGAAGATTATGTAGTTTTGCTTGGATTTTTACAATTAAAGAGAACCTCTGGCTCATTACAACTTAAAACATGATCCCTTACTCACTAGGCTTTGAACATAGTTTTGAATTATGTATAAGAATGACTGACAAATGTATTGATACTGACCTGTTTTCCCACTTGGACTCCAGTTCAGCGTGTTTCTTGTACAACTTCTTTCATAATTAGTCAACTATGGGAGCTTTACAGAGATCCATTAAAGCAAGTTTACATCTACTGAATTTTACAACATGGAATCATGAAAAATGTCTGTTCTTGTCTGTTTGACCAGCTGGACTCTACAGAAGACAAACATCAGCCGTTTTTCCTGGAGAAGACGGTGCCGTCCACCCTGACGGAGTGGGTCAGCTTTGTCTGTCCCAACCAGATGAGGCAGATCTTCAGAACCAGCAGCAGCCCTCACTGCATCAATGCACGCAGCATTGCAAAGCAGGTGTGCTTGACTCATTTTTCCTCAGTCATTACAATTGTCATCTCCATTATTAACTCTAATTTATCATCCAAGACGTAGCAGTTTGAAATATATCAGCTGGCTGTGCTGCTTATAGCAAGTGCTACTGAAACTAGCAAGAATCTGCTGTTTTGCTAAGTTTAATGACCAGCGAGAATCAATGTACTTATGAGAACAAAATATGATAAAGTCTTAATCTAGTCATTTAGTTAAACCTGAGTGAGACGTACACAGTTTTTAAAGAGTTGTGTAATTTCTGTTCACCCACAGACTCAAAGCTTATTTTATCTGCATCTGCTGGATAAAGAGCTGCAGTCTCTTTCACTCCAGCTCCACACCCTGCCTGTCCTTCACCTCGCTGAGATCATCGCCCATGATCTGTTAGAGAGGAGGGAACTCTCTGACATCTACAGACTCCGGTAAAAAAATCCAGAGGACTTCTCTGTTTGTGGTTCTGTTCAGAACTTCCTAAAACGTTACAACCTTTAAATTTTGACGCTTGTGGCGTAGAACAGCTATTCTTTTATCGAAAGATCTCCCTGTCTGATTAATCGCGTTTAAAAAAAAACACATTTCCTCTTGTGGGGTCCGTAGTCTGCCTTCAGTTCTCTGTATGAACAGTCTGGACCAGAATATCTCCAGATTCTGAGGAGCAGTTGAATAGACCAAAAAAAAAAAAAAAAAGTAATCACTATGGACTTTTCTTTTTCTTATTTGAAACAAAAAAAAATTGGTTATAAACCCCGGGGCTGATCAAATTTTTACCTTGCAAGGCTTTGATTTTTTTCTTGAAACAGTTTAATTACCTGTTTTAAATTGCTTATGTCCAAATCTTTCCAATTTAATTAAACATATTTTACCTGTTTGTTTCACAAAATTCAATAAACAAAATATAAAATTTCTCAAAACAAAAGAATAGTCCAAACAAAATACCAACAGTACCAGAGTAAGAATACCAAGAGTCTGTTCTGTCCTTTGCAGTTATTTAGGGGGTTCCTGGTGACTTCCACCTGTGGAAAGTAGACTGTCCTACCATGACGGAACACAGTGTTCAGTTTCTTCCCGTAGCAACTAGGGTCCCAAAGTTTTTGTCAGTTGCTCGTGTTCAGACTCCAGTTGGGTGGCTCGCCATCTCTGTGATTCCACTCTCTGCGTTGTGCGGGAAACTTGACACTCGTGACGGAGGTGAATCGCACAAACCAACAAAAAAAAAAACCTGACCTGTCATGCAAGTGTAATACAAAATAAAACACACATAAATATATATACACTTAAGTCATAGCACTTAAATACAGGTCATGCTAACATGCACTGCACGTTCTGAATTGCTGCTAACTCGCACGAGAGTTAGCTAGCTAGCAGAACCTCGTGGCTCATTAGCACAGGTCAAAGTTGCTCAACAAGAAAATAAGCAAACTCAAAATAGCAATTTCCACTGCAATCCCCTTACAAAACAAATTAAAATCACTTTCAAAATAATTCAGCCTCATAGTACACAAAATGAAAAGAAAATATTGAAGGCACATTTGACTCACCAAATCCTCTGTCAATGTTAAACAAAAAAAAAAATAACTCCAGTTGTCTGAGAGATAATTTTTCAAGAAAGGAAAATTTTTTTTTTTTTTTTTTTTTTTTTTTTTTGGAGAAAACAGAACAAACAAGGACAACTTTCTTGCGTTCTTTTCCAGTGTCTCTGAAATCGTTTCAGCTCACAAAACAACCAACTCATGTATCCCTCCGCTCGTGTATCCCTCCGCAGAAGATTTTCTGCACCTCCCAACCTACAGCGCCCTCTACAGGGAAAAAAAAAAAAAAAAAAACATCTCTCCAACAAGATCCAGTAACCTGGGTTACATGTGCATGTGAGATGAGTATCTGTCTCAGACTGTTTCTGTCACACATTTTGCACTTTCTTCTACCCATCTAGAATTGTGAGAACCTGTGCTCAGCTGGGGTTTGATTTCCATTCACCGTATCAAGAGGAGCTTTTGACACTGACTTCAGTTCGAGAGCACGAACAAATGGAGTATGTGATTTCAGCTACGAACATGTCTTTTCTTTTCCTTTCATAACCCCTGATATCAAATGTCTGCAGGAGCCACAAAGCTATACTTTCTGGGCACAGGAAAAGCCTTCACAGAGCCCAGAACCAGGTCTGGTTCTTCTCACGACACAGTTTTGTTTTTACTTCCACCTGCCACTTTTTGACAAATTTAAGATGTTTGAAATTTAAGATGAACAGTCTGCTTGCAGATTTTTTGATTTTATTGACATTCATTTATTAGTTTTCTACTAGGATGACACTTTATTTATTTTTTTTTTACTGAAATAGAATATTTATCTCTTTTCTCCACAACTGGGTATTTCATTGTTCTGTATCTCTATATACCTGAACAAAAAAATCTGTCTCTGTGTTTGTCAAACATCTGACTTCTTCTAATCATGGTAATTGTTATGTCTAAACTTTTGTGGATGTTGGCTGTTTTTCAGGAAATGAAAGTGCTTAAACAACCGGTGACACTGTGTCAGATCAAGGATGTGAGTGCTCAAGATGTGTGGCTGGAGAAAGCTGACATTTGCCTGAGTTTAAGGTTGTATCAGCCATCCCGGCAGCTTCTGGTAAAGGCCCATATGGTGGCTAAGGTGAGATGAAAGATGGTATTCTTGTGTTTTCATCAGGTTGTCGCCAAGTGTTGTTCATTTTTGTTTAAACTTTAAATGAAACTTGAAAATCTGAACTAAATATTGTGTCTCATATATGTATATATATGAAAGTTTTTTGAATTCATAATTCAAAGTGATATGCAGTGCTATTCTGTTCAATTAAATCCACCTCCCTTATAAAAGTAGTGAGCCCTGCCTTGATGAGTGTCTGACAGTATGCATCTCAAATTGAATTTTGACCGATATAAAGCGCGATGTGCAAAGGAAAATGCATTACACTAAGGAGCGCTGTTTGCAATTTCATTTGAATTCTGAGACAAAAACAGCACGGCATTTTACAATGCAGTAGAATGTAAGTTACTTTAAAATGAAGTTCAAGCAAACTGTGTGTTTTAAATGTATTTTTTAATTGTTGAATTGTAAATTGCTAAAAGCGTTTTCTAAATAAAAGGTAAATTTGCATTTTTAATTGTAAATTGCTAAATGCAAATCAACTTCCAATTGAATTTTTACATTAAAAAAACCCATGACAATTTAAAATGCAATTGATTTTGTTTTTATTCAATATTTTATTTTAAAATTATCATGTTGATTTGTAAATTTTAATGATGAATTTTAAATTGCAAAAAGAATTTTAATATTAAAACCGTGAATTGCAAATTGAATTGTAAATTGAAAAATCAATTTTCAAATTGAATTGTACATTGAAAATTTTTTTCAAAAACTTTTTTCAATTTTATTGGTAAATAATTCCTTTACATTTAAGCAAAAACTGCAGCTGTTTTGGGTTTGGTTATTGTTACAAATGAAACAAAGCAGCATCATTTGAATATTCTCTTTTACAATATTTAAGCTTTTGTATTTGTACAGTTTTTTTGAATGTTATATTAAAAAAATGGCATAAATTCTCTGTTCTGCGCTGAGAGAATCTGTTTTCATATGTATGCTTATTTAAGAAACGTTCACATTTTTGCTCTTTATGTTTAGGAACTTGGAGATAAAAATGCTGTTTCCAGAAGTCTACTGAGTTTAGCCTCTCTGGCTTGTGAGGAGCAGAACTACACTCAGGCTCTGATCCTGCTGGATGAAGCCCAGAACCTGGGTGGTAACGAGGACTTTTGGTACCAGCTCATCCAAACCAGGGTTACTGCAGTGGTGGGCCAGACAGACCAAGATTCACAAACCAAGGTGACGACTGGAAATCTGGACTGCAGTTGGACAATCTTCAGTGAATGTGTTTCCAATAATGCCTTTCTTCCTGTCTGCAGGTGGATCAGGTCATAAAACAGGGCTGTGAAGCTCTGGAGCTGCGTCTGTCAGAACAAGTCAACCAAGTTTCAGGGCTTACATTCAAGATTAACTCATTAAAGAAGAGGTGACTCCAGCCAGCTTCAGTTTACTCCTGTCTTTAAGTAGCTGGATGAAGTTCCTGAAGGTGCTGTGTGTGAAGGACGGCATCATTCCTGTGTTTCAGAGCTGCGGGTGAATACATCCATGCCACTGCTGTTGGGAAACCAGGAGGAGCTTTGAGCCCTGAGCACATCTGGAAGCTGGTGGCTTCCTGTGATGTCCTCACAAAGTGTGCAAGCACTTTCATTGAACTGGGCTGTAAGGAGCAGGCGGCAGAGGCACACAGCAAGTCTGCATGTGGTCTGAGGTTTGTAAGCTGATGTGAAGATAAAACCTCTCTGAAATGGTCCTGTTAGTCCTGTCTTGACTTTGCTGATCTGCATCTATGTGACACGAGTTCAAGGCAGAGTGACAGTTAAGAAGTATTTTCTGCTGGACGCTCTGTTTTATGTCTGTCCTTATGGTTCACATCTCCTCTGCAGACTCTTGGCCACTTGTTCCTCTGACTTTGATGAGAAGCAGTTCTTCCTGCTTAGCAGCTTCTCCCAAATGCAGTTAGCTGTCATGCTGCAGGAACAGGTGCTGCTCAATGCTCAAAGCCAGCTCACCCCCAAGGAGGTAGATGATGGATTTTCTTCAAAAATAACCTTCTCAATTTGTGTTGTTATTTTAGAGCTACTGAACAGCATTAAATGAATCAGATTGTTCTGCAGAAAAGCAGAAGCCTGTTAGCATCCCAGTGGTTAAGCCTCTGTCCCACAAGCACTCTGAACTTTAGTGATGAGAGCCTTGATTATGTTTGATCTGAACATCCAAAATTTTAACACAGATTTATATCGTGAGCATGTCAGGGGGCTCAGGATGCTCATTATGAGCCTCATTTTTATTTTGAGTAAATTCACTTTTAAAAGTAATTGTCAAAAACTGCTAAAGCCAGTGTTTCTACAGTATATGGAAAAAAAAACTGATACATTCATTGTAAAAATGTCTGAAACATGTTGGGAGTGACTTTTGTTGGAAAACCATGTGCTAATTATTTAGAACAAAGAGTTTGCAGTCAAATGGAACACTTGGTTTGCAGTAATTTGAGGATTGGTACATTTGTTTGGTTATTTATTATTGACACAATCACACTGTTACATTCCTACAACGGATAGCTGTTCAAATCCTCAGTTCATTCTGCCTGCGAGTGCTCTCACACAGGAGGTTTTTGGAGGGCCTCTGTGGCAGGAACGGACTGATAAATCATTTTGAGTGCAGCCACCCGCAGATGGGGCTGCAGCCTAGCTCATTACAACTTATTGCGTCTCAGTTCTACATGCATTGCTGCTGTTAATCTTCCATTTAGCATTGTTCTATTAGTACAGTGTTTACTCAGATGGTTTGTGTGTGTGCTCACACTCCTGTTACCAGCAGTCTGAGAACCAGCATGACAAGAGATTAGCAGACTCTAAACTTCTACAATGTTTCTGTTATGACGTAGCGAGGACCAGCTTTGAGTGGAGTTTTCACTTTGATTCTGGAATCCTTAATAGAGACATGAGGTGTCACTGGCAGCTATGAGGAAACTGCTGTGCCTACGGCTGACCCTGGCAGAGTTTTGTCTGGACGTTTTGGAGGAACGCTGTGCCCTGGAGGCGTGTCAGGCCGCGGCCCGAGCCAAGAAAACACCTGCTGTAGCTGCTCTGGAGGAGTTTATGCGTCTCTCACCTGAGCCCAGCTCCACACATCATGTAAGCAGAGAAAGCAAAGGCTTTTCTGTTAAGCCTTCAACTGCTGTCCACAAGTCTGTATAGCCTTTGTTGATAGAGGAGCGCTCAGAAGGATTTGTTAGAAGGACTGTCCCATAGACTGTGATGGATGAGAAGAAAAATGTGTCATGCAGTCAACCATCTTAAACAAGAGAAGTAGAGGGGTCTATTCCTTATAGAATGTTACCTGAAGCCCCCTGGGTGAAAAGAGTGCAGTTCTTCAGAATGGTAAAAGATTTCTTGTGTATAAAACTCACAGGATGTCCCCAGACCCTGCTTGTCCCAAATGGTGAGTCCTGCATCAGTCTGGGTTGAGTTAATGTGGTTTTTATAGACAGGAGCACAAAAAGGAAGTGTGTCTCACTTGAGATGCTGCTCAGTTTGTCTGATGTTTGGAGTGACTGTCAGTTATATTTAAACTGTATTTAGCATACCAGGGTAACAAACTGAAGCTGTAAATGTGAGGAGATTAGAAGCCAACTATAACTGACATCTTTGTGTTCTGGAATAAAAAGCCCAGTTTTTAACTCAATGCATGTATGACACCCAATAATAGATGAGTTAATACGTTACTAGCTTAGGTGGTCCAGTCACCCAGTCACTCCAGACCTCTGCATGGGTGCACAAGATGCTCGTTGTCCCGAATAAATGACAAGATGGTACTACTAGGATGGTTAAAGAAAAAAATATTTGGGTGAAAATGGAGACAAAAAACAAGAGTGAAATGATTTTCACCATAAAAAGGCGTTAAGTGTTCCTGTGTTTCAGGGAAGCTGTGGTTCACATTGTTTTCTTCCTGTTGTAAATAAATACACACATTTTTTATTAAACTTGTTTTTACTATGTTTAACCTTTAATGTACAGTGCTTTGTTAACTATTTACTGTGTTAAAGCGCTTCATAAATAAAGATGATGTTGACAGAAAAGGTCAGTTTCAGAGTGAAAAGAAAAAAAGTTTTAAGCTTTGCTCCCAAAGTAAATGTTTTCTTTATCAAAGCCTTGAAACTGCATCTTTCAATCCAGTCAAATTTACAAAGAAAAATTGAGTAAGAAAAGTTCTTTTGTCAGATCTCAATGTCCATTTTAATTTGCCCAGGAGTCGCCCACTCTTTTGGTGAATGTGCTTGTGCCTTGTGCAGGAGTGGTTGAGTGTGAGCAGAAGCCTGGGGCAGGCCGCTCTGGGCCAGTTGGCTGCAGTCAGCACTCACTCAGCAGACAGCATGGAGATTGCAGCTCGATGCCTGAGTTTATGGGGAAAGCACCTGAAATTGTTGGCTGCAACGGAGGAGCCCACATGTCTGCTTGCTCTTTGGGAAGAACATACGACGGTGGTCACCCCAATTATCCACATGCACATCAGTATATCTGTGACTTTAAAACAGGGCTTTCATTTTATATATATGTGAGTATGTTTTATTTCTGGTAAATTTCTGTTATTTTCTATTAAAGGAGCCCTGGTGTGATCCTCAAGGAGTTTTTTCTGAAAGAGATGATTCTGGGAAAGACTGTGATTTGAGCAGAACAGATCTGAGGATGGCCTCTGGGAGACAGGCTGAACTGCAGGTACATACCTCCTGACAGGTGACCCATCATCCCAACTTATCTCTAATCTTCATGCCAAGGTCTTCCTCACAAATCACTATAAGGGGAAACCCCAGACCTTCTGCATACTTTTGAAAGTTTTAAAGTGTGCTGAAAGGAATCTGCTCACATCAAAAGTGGTCAAACTAAAACGAACTGTCAAAACTCTTTCAGATGAACCTTTCAAGCTGAAAAAGCTGCTTCAGTCTGTACTGAGAGATTTGTAATGTAACTGTTCTTTTTAAGATTATTGCCTTTGTCCATTTCCCTTTCAAATGGTTAGTTTTTACTTTCTGCTCCTCTTCAAGTGTTGTGGGTTAGAAGTCAAAAGAGAAATAGAAACAAATGTAGACACCTCAAAGTCACTTCTACAAGTCCAACTCAAGTCTTAAGTCTTCAGCCTCACAGTGAAAATGAAAACTGACTAATGTAATGTAATGTAAAGTAATGTCAGAAAAAGCTAATCAAAAAAGTAAAAACCTAGTCCAACTGCCATGTCAGCTGTTTCAGAAATGCTGTTAAAGCTCATCCAATGTTTCCCAAACTGAACCTCTAAGGAGCACAATGACTGTTAGCAAGCAAGCAAGAAAATAACATTTGTCAAAGTCAAGTTTTCAGCAGGCTTAAGCACATGACTTTAATGAATCTTTACTGAATTTGACACCTAAGAAATGTATTTGACTGTCTGTTTTGGTGTTTTCATGTGGCAGAGAAGACATGGAGTCCAGAAGCTGCTGAATGAAGCCAACATAGTTTTCTCTGAAGCCATCAACATGTGTCTTCAGCACAAGCTGCCCCTCTCCACCCTGGCTGATGCCTCTTTGAACATGCTGAAGTGTAATGGGCAGCATGACACTGCAGTTGCGGGTCAATGCCTGGCTTTGTTTCAGGTACAGCTTTTCAAAATGAAGTTGGTGTGCTGGATCGTCTGTGTAGTATTTCTCTGTGTAACATCTGAGTGCAGAAACTATCCACCATTATTTCTGTAATCAGCTTCTGTTTCATCCCAGAGTTGCTGCGCTGCTGCTGCTGCTGCGGAGGTCCTGGGCTCTGCCTGCTCCGGCACCAGCTCCTCCCAGTTCTCGGCTCTGCTCAGCATTCGCACCAATCTGCTCCTGTCTGAGGAGGAGCGACCCAGCAGCATGTTGAAGGGAGTGGACGACTCCCTCAGCAGAGTCTCCAAGGTACTTGGTCACCAAACAGAGCCACTCATGATTTATGGATGCTGTCACTTTCTGCCCAGTAAATTGCCTTCATGGTGGCATAATATTGGTGCTATTATAGCCTTTAGTGCAAACCCACTGAAGGATGACAGAGCTGAGCAGCTGCAAACACTGGAACATGTTTTCTTACACCAACAGGATTTGCTCAACTGCTTTCCAAAAAGGCTTATGCTTAGCAAATAATTATTTCAGTTGTTTTACTGTCATTTGAGAACTTATAAATAATTTGTATTAAATTTACTATTATAACAAAAATGACTTATTTTGTGATTTTTTTAAATTGATTTATTAGTTTATAAAACAATGTTATCTGCAATTTTTTCAACTTGTTCTTTTGGTCACAACATATTTTTTTTTATCTAACATGAATTTAAAAATTTATGAGATCCTTTACCATTTTAATTATATTAAAATGTTAATATTCTAAATATGTGATGTGAATCTGGATTTATAGGCCTTTAGTCACATGACTGTAATTCCCAACTACCTGAGCATCCTGTCAGAGTTCCCTCCTGGACTGCAGATCCTGCTTCTTCAGCACTCCCGAAGCGGGTAAATCTGTTCTCTTGTATTTGGATGTATATGTATGTTTCTTCTTGTTAAGAGCCTATCATCTCTGACTGGAATTGAGAGAATATCAGTAAAAACAAATCAAAGACATTGTAAATTTATGTCTTATTGAGCATAAAATTGGAGAAAAAAAACACAAAGTGTTTTGCATTTATTTTAAAAAGGTTGTTTTCATAAAAAGAAAGCTTTTTAACAACTGAGATTCCTCTTTTCAAAAAGAACATCTTGTCTACAAATCCCATGAGTTCACAGTCACACCTGGAAGGGGCCAAGTCAGTCATGTCCGACCTAAAGCTTCCAACCTGCTCTTGTTTAATGCAGTTTTTTTCAGGCTTTATTATTTTAGGCTATAGTGCAACAGATGTTGTAACTAAAAAAAGGTATTCTTCAAATACTTGAGATAAAAAGTTTGTATGCGGGTCTGTTCATTTTTGTGATTATTTAGGTCAGAACTCTTCGGGGCTTTCTTTAAGACATCTGCAGCTTCAGAACATGCAGAAGGAAAGACTTCACATGCCACAGGTTCGTGCTTTTCTTTAAGATAATCCTAATAATCTGTCCCTCCAGAGTTTTATGATGTTGCAATAACACCAAATCCGGCACATTTTTCTTGACAGGACAACTTTTAAACAAGTTCCACCATCAAACTGTTTCATTCCTTCAAACGTATAGGCTCAAACATAAACATCAGTTTAACCGATCAAATGTGCCACATTGGGATTTCAATGTCCCTTCTTCCTTGTGACAGTGATGCTGACATGGCTGATAAAGTATCTCAGTTACAACAAACATCCCCGGTTAGGATTGTTCCAAAGATTCTGTGTGAGAGTGGAGGTAAACAGTTTTGATGTCCTTCAACATTTGGGCTGAAACACAAACCAGAGTCAATGAGGAGAAGTTTGAAACCATAAACAAGCAACGAGAATGACTGAAAGTTGTGTACAAGTCTGCAGGTTTGTGTGTAAATGTAAATTGTTTTGTGAATTTAGAGTGTGTGTGAATTTACTATAGAGTGGGTAAAGAAAGTATTCAGACCCCCTTAAATTTTTCACTCTTTGTTATATTGCAGCCATTTGCTAAAGTCATTCATTCAAGTTCATTTTTTCCTCATTAATATACACACCACACCCCATATTGACAAAAAAACACAACATTTAGATATTTGATATTTCAGTTTTTCTTTTTTAATAAATCTGCAAAAATTCAGTTTTTTTTTGTCACCTTGGAGGTCAGATATTCTGAAAAACCCATAAGGAAAATGATGGGAGGCAGCAGAAAGAAAACACCTTTGCCACTGCTTCGACCACCATCCGTGTTTCCTGTTTGCATGCGATTGTCAGAGCCCCTTTTCTGTCCAAGGATGAAGAATTCAAGGCATGGAGAATATGCTGGGAATTATATTTGACAGAAAAAAATACAGACGACTCCACAACAATAAAACAAGGCAAATGAAGAGGAAACTGAGCGTGCAGAGGCCCTCACGGGGACCAATTAGAAAAGTGTCTGTGAGCCTTTTGACTGAATGAGTGTTGTCTGTGTTGCAGGAGGTACCCTGACATGTACCAGGGTGGCAAGAGTTTCAGTCTGCCCACAGGCACTGCTGGCACTGAGGGAGAAAGCCCAGATCTTCTACCAGAAGATTGAACAGTTACTCCTGAAGGAAGACTGCTGGGACGGTTCAGAGGCCCAGCTTCAGGTCTCTGAGAAACATTCAAGTTTTTTCTCCCATTTTTAAGGCTGTTGGAAGTACATGCTGAAACCCACCTCCACTAATGTTGTCTCCTGCCTGAGTGATGGGAACATCTGATGTGAAACAGAAGAATAAAGAAACAGCCTGAAAAAATAATTCAAGCTGTTCCTTTCTTTACGTTTTCCCTTCACAGAGCGCTGCAGCAGACTCACAGTCAGCCATTGCCTTCAGACAAGTTGTACAGGACATGGATGACTATTTGAGTCCACTTCTCACGCAGCTCAACTTTTCTTGTTCAAGGTAAACCTTCATGTAATTTCTTGTGACTTTTCTTTTTCTGGTTCTTACTTTTGCAGAAAACCCTCTCCATTTTTTTGTGTTAGGAAAAGCTGCAAAATGTTTTCAGAAGTTTCCCTTCAGAGATTCGCAGAACAGCTTTGATTGTTTTCATCAATTAAATTTAAGGAACGAGCAGAATGTTTTCACACCTTCCCGACTTGACTGAACTCTTTTGTCACTTTATACACTTTTATTTTATTAATATTTTTTTTTTCACAAATTAGCAAATACTGCATGTCCAAAAGCATCTTGTAAACATGTGAATCCTCAACACAATAAGGTTTGTTTGGCAGTACCAGGGCTTCAGTCAAGTTTTGGTGGAAAATCACAGGCAGGAGACATTTTCTTTTTTTTTTTACACTATGTCAACTTTAGAATCCCACTCCAATCATATTTTTATCTATTTTCAAATTGTTTCCAGTGCCCTTTTAATCCTAATAATGCTGTTTTTTTAGCCAAACGCAGAAATCCTGTCATTTTCTACAACATAGTTTCTGCAGTTTAGTTGTGGACGGGACTGCTGGCATGGAAGTAACTTTCCACTGATACAGTGGCTTGTAAAAGTATTCACACCCCTTGAATTCCTTCACATTATGACCACAAACATAAACATATTTTATTAAAATTTTATGTGAAAGACCAACACACAGTGGCACACACTTGTGAAGTGAAAAGTATACTTTACCTTTTCTCTGAGTTCATCCAATTACCTTCAGAAGTTGCTTGATGATTGGTGACTGATCAAATGTTGACTTCATGACATGAAGTGTAAGAACACACCAGACAGGTCAGGGAGAAAGTTGAGGAGACATTTAAAACAGGCTTAGGCTAGGAAAACATTTCCCAAACTTTGAACATCCCATGAACCACTGTTCAGTCCATCATCCACAAATGGAAAGATTATGACACAACTGCAAACCTACCTAGACATGGTCGTCCACCTAAACTAACAGACCGAACAAGGAGAGCACTGATCAGAGATGCAGCCAGGAGGCCCATGGTGACTCTGGATGAACTGCAGAGATCTACAGCTCAGGTGGAGGAATCTGTCCATAGAACAACCATCAGTCGTGCACTGAACACATCTGGACTTTATGGAAGAGTGGCAAGAAGAAAGAAAACCACAAGAAGTCCTGTTTGCAGTTTGTCATAAACCATGAGAGTGACCCAGCAAACGTGTGGAAGAAGGTGTTCTGGTCACATGAGACCAAAATGGAACTTTTTGGTCTAAATGTAAAGCACTAATCTAACACTGCACATCCCTCTGAACACACCAGACCCACTGTCAAACATGGTGGTGGCAGCATCATGCTCTGGGGCTGCTTCTCTTTAGCAGGGACAGAGTTGATGGGTTGCAAGCAGAAGGTGTCAGGTGGGGGGAGTCCTGGTGTTCCTTAATGACACAACAGACAAAGTTAAAGGAGGAAGGCAAGGTGAGGCAACTGGACTGAAGATAACAAAACACTTGGCTTCAGTCACTTAAGGTCAGTGTACTCTACTGGTGAGGAATAGAGGAACCGACGTTGGCTGGTGGGCGTGGGCATCCTAATAACTGGTCATCCTGACGAGGAGGTGATGAGCAGGTGTGCAAGAACTCAACCTCAGGCAGGTGAGTGAGGACGGCCCCTAAACCTGACACTTTTGCACACTGCTCTTTTCATTTTTTTATTTGTAAAAAAAAAGAACTCTTGTATAACTTGCTTTCCACTGTACCAGTGTGTGTCACTTTGTGTTGGTCTTTCACATGCAATTCCAATAAAATATGTATGTTTGTGGTCATAATGTGAAGTTCAAGGGGTGTGAATACTTTTGCAAGCCACTGTATCTCATCAACCCTTTGTTTACGCTCTCTCACGATAGCTTCCAGACCTTCACAACCCCAATCTAACGTTATCAGTCCAACAAAACGATAAGCAATATCAGAGCTATCCAGCTGTACAGTTTTGATCCAGATTCCAGCTCAGACAAAGAAAACAAATACATAGATGGAGCTATTTATCTGCAAGTGGATGCATCAGGATGGAGCAGAGCAGGGAGACTTTGGCCTGCCCATTGCAATTCCTTCATCACAACTGAGAGCATCAAATGGCATTTTTCACCTACTCATGATTCACAAAAATTTGAATAAAGAAATACTCAGACAGGCTTAAATTTCTTTATGTTTTCCATCATGAGAAAAATGCTACAAGAACATGTTAAAACACAATTTTCATGGGCGTGGGTCTCTAAACATTATAAGCTGCTTTCTTAGAAAAAAACAGAATTTTCAAAGTTTGAATGTGCTTACTATATTTATCAGCTTTTCATTGCTTTTAAACTTTTAGAGTTTATGGTTTTTGCTTCTCAAATCTTTCAAAAAAAGATGTCTTCAGGATCAGCATGTGTACACATTAATTGTAACTAAGATGCAGAGGTATTTGTATCCATGTGCAGGCAGGTAGCTTTAATGAAGACCAACACTGGCAAGGGCAAAAACAAGACGTGGTCAAAAGCCAGAAAGGAGTCAAAAACATGGAGCGAGACAGGCAAAGGTCAATACACAAAGAGAACAAATACAAAGACGACCACTTGGACTTGTCAGCCATGCAAACCAATACTTCACATCAAGCAAAGTCCAGAGAGGGAATATATAAGGTGACTCTGATGAGGATGATGCGATGCAGCTGGTGAGGACTGCTGGGAGATAGCGTGAGGAAGTGAGCCAAGCAGATCAGAACTCAGGCTCCCTCTGATGGTTGGCGGTGGATCCGGAAGTCTGAGCCCTGACATTAATCACATGTGATTACTGAAATTACATTGATAAATATTATTATTTTGTATTCATGTTTACTTTTATCATTTCTTTTTAAATTAAAATTATTTTAAAAGACACATATATCATTTGTCTATGGTGAATTCTGACACTAAGGTAATGAATATGCAGAAAAATATGTAGTAGATATGTATGACAATAAAAATCAGATTACTTTGTGCTGTTGCACACAGTTGGTGATGTTCCTCAGACTGACGCTCCTTTTTCATCCACCAGGCCTCCAGCTTCACCCTTTCAAGGGTCTGAAATGACCAAAAGCAAATACAAGGAAAAGGAGGCTAGCACAGGTAAAGCCTGTTATGTCCACACGCTTTCCTTTAACCAAACTGACTCTTTTCATGTAGACCATGCTGCTGTAGAGGTTTGATATGTCAACTTTTTATGTTCACAAACAACATGATGGTTTAGTAGGCAGTATAATGCAACAGTATGCCATTCATCTATTCATCTGCATGGTTCTCTTCCAGTAGAACCAGGGGAGGGTTTGGTGATGCTGGCAGACAGGAACTTGCTGGAGTTGCCTCTGGAGTCTTTGTCCATGCTGCAGGAAGAAGACCTCAACTTTGTTTCACGAGACTTTTCTCTGCAGTTTTTCTACAGCCGCCTCAATACAGACAAGACACAGAAAGGTACCAAACACACAAGTGTTTACTTTCAGACTTGCTCTAAACAGGTGCAGACTTTTAGATGACAGTATTTCTTAGACTACAGACTGCAGAAAGCAGTCTCCAACAGCGTACAGGTTAACATTGTTGAGTTCATCCAATTGTAGCCAGAAAAAAATTGAGTAACTGAAATGTTAAGTGTTCTTCTCTTTTTGAATCAATCATTCAGCCTTTCTAAAAAGCCGTTCACCATGAAGGTCAATCACAACTCAGCGCTACTCCATGTAGGCTTTGACGTCATGAGAACACATCAAACGTGGAACAGTGTCTGCCACAGAGTTTAGCTATTTTCCGCTCGACATGAGCCTCGGTCAATGAAATCATGACCACACTCTGTAGTGAAAACCAATGACGTGTGGGCAAACCCCAACATGTCTATTCACAACATTGACAGAATGGTTTTCCTGAAAAGGCCCACGTGACTGAGTTCGTCCAGAAACTTCAATCAGCCAGCGACATAAAGAGATAAAGTTTATGGAGCACTTCATCATTTATGATTCCCTATGAACACTGTCATTTCAAAAGAAACATAAAAACCATCAGGCTGGATCAGTCTGTTATTGTGTGGCTCTTTTAGGTTACAGTCAAATGCTGAATCATCTTTTATTTGATGCGCTTAATTTAAAACACTTGCATGTTCTTCGTTTATCTGGTTAGCAGTTCAGTTTTCCATAGTTTGTGTACTTTCTGGCAAATTGATCGCTCTTATAAAAACACCTGAATGAAAGTGGATACCTTAGCTCTGTGCTGAGCTCTTCGTTTACAAATGTGCTGTAAGAAAATAAGCGCATTTGTTTTCTTTGGCTCTAGCATTTTAACTTCCGGGCAAAAACATTATTATGTTAAAAAGGGGGTGGGGGTAGAAAGAGCGGTGTGTCAGCTCCTGCAGACATCTGTACTTTTTTTAAAGGTTGAATCTTTTGCATGACTTGAGTCTGTGTCTAAAGGTTAGAGCTCAGCATTTTTGTGCGGATGTTAGAGAAAAAACAAAAAAAAGGTACCTTTTTTTTATAAAGGACGTCATTTATTATTCAAATGAAAATTGTGTCCAGCCCCCCATGGTCTCTAAATTCTAACTTGGATGTAAACTTTGTTCCAGTGCAGCATGAAGACATGATGCTTAAAATCACTGTGATTTTCTGTGCAAACCTTACATTGAATATGCATTGACCAAACTAGCACAAAGTATAAAGTCTCCCTCAGGTCAAAGATACTTTTGTGTAAATGTTTTAATGCTTCTGCGTTATTCTGTGCTATGCCAAAAAATCTAGAACCAAAGCTTTGTTTTGCACGCAGTTATAAATATAATATTTTTGCCAACTACCAATTATTCCATATTTCATATCAGTATTCTTTCCAAACATATAACAGGATTTTATTGAAAAAAAAAGAAGAATGTAAAATGTAAAGCGGTTCAGTATGACTCCCAATAAACACTGAGGTGGATGCAGTGCTTTAAGTCCACAACAAGAAGTGGCGGAACTCTCTTTCATGGAAGTCGAAACATAAAATGCAGAGAACCTTGAAAGTAAAATGTTATCAATAAAAAAACGTCCTTTTTTTCTATGCATCATAATATGTAATAAGAAAGAGGGAACTCAGGTCAAGTCTATAAAAAAATGTAGTCATACATCGACTGTGTACATAAATTATTTTAAATGGGTTTGCAAATACAACACTGATTTTACTTTGATTTAATGATAAGCAAATAGGCATCAACAACAGTGTAACAAAAATGTCAAATGTTCTTGAAGTGATGCTGTAAATAAATAAAATCATCAAAAGACTGTCAAAAGAATGTTAACTGAAAAACGGTTTACTTTCACTTTTGTATAACTTATTGAAACTTATATAGAACATTCAAGAAAAATACAGAGTAAATTTGTTCTGTCCTGTAAAAGATTCACTATGCATAGATGAAAAATGAACCAGAGCATGCCAAAATAAATAAATACATCAACAACAGCAAATACAATAACAAACCTTGTTCCTAGTCGTTCTCTTTAGAAAAGTTTTCAGCAGATGTTAGGGTCCCCTTTCTTGCACTTGAAGTTTCAAAAGTGAACTTCTAAAGGTAACAATAAAACACAAAACCACCGATGATTTGTGTTGCCTGTACTTCTGAGTTCCTTTTGTTGCATAAATGCAAATGTCTGTCTGATATTTAGCATTAAAATCTTAATGATTATTAGTAGAAAAATTAAAAGAACTCAATGTTTCAAGTAAAATAATTTGTAATGATAAAGTAATCTTAGTGATGCTGATTTCAATGAACACAACCATTTGTATAAATACAAATCACTGATTCACTGTTTGCAGAAAGTTACCAAATCCACAGATGTCCTTCATTGAGCTTGAGCCATTTCTGATCAGCATCACTTTGAAATACAAGAACTGTCAGGACACCGTTTCCCACAATGCATTGTTTTGTAGTCATCCAGCTGTGTTGCCTAAGTGGGCGCCTTGCACCCGCCCCTTTCTCGTTATATTTTTATGATGATTGACATGTGATGTTGGAGTACAAAACGAACTAGTATACACCTCACATGCGCTGCAGCCGCCTGGGTCATCTCAAACATGCCCAATGTATTGTAGCGATGGTCACAGAAACATTGGGCCTGCTGTCAGATCTGGCAGATCTTGTTTTGAAAAACATTGTTTTTAAAAGTGTACAGCTCGTATGCACACAAGCTTATTGTTATAGTGAGACATATCAATGGTTGGTGACGTTTGCTGGAAGCTAGTGGGTGTAGGATAGTCTATCGTTATACTATGGATAGAGATGGGATTTATGGCTCTTTTCAGGGATCCGAATATTTTGGATCAGTTCATTTCAAAGCTCCAAAGAATGGCTCTTTTGGCTCTTTTTGTATGTATTCACTTTTAAAAAGCCATCCTGGAGTTGATTCATTTTATCCATGAAATAATCACAGTGAGGATTGATGGGCTGAGATCTGGATCAGAATCATGAATTCAGAATTCAGATTTCCCAACAATAACTGAGTTTGAAATGTTTTGAAATATCAATTACCGCTTAATTTGACATGTGCGGACAAGATGTTCGTCTGATATGAATTCATTGTAAATATTCCTCTGTCAGCATATACAGCATAAGTATATGCATAAGAGTGTGTATGTGTACTTTGAACTATATTAACAAGGGATTTGTGCATAATTTTTTAAGATTTGTGCGTGTAGTTAGTTTCAAGCTGTCGTAATTTTATGTTGCGCATGTGTAAATTGTATTTTGTATTTTTTTAAATTTCGTAATTTTTATACTCATGCACAAAATGTTTTTTATGAGTTACAAATCAAGAATTACGAATGCACGAATCCAAAGTTATGCACAAATCAAGAGTTATGCACGCACAAACCTAAAGTTA
>BSAI01000024.1:86635-117134 GCA_036245035.1 Adrianichthys oophorus
AATTATGCACGCACAAACCTAAAGTTATGCACAAATCAAGCATTATGTACGCACAAACCTAAAGTTATGCACAAATCAAGAATTATGCACGCACAGATCTGAGTGATACTTATTTCTCTCCATCCCCTCCCCTCAGCACCGCTCAGTGCGCGTGCAGCGACTCTCTCTCCTCTTCTCTTTTTTCATGGAGGTTCTCCCGTGAATCGAGTGTTCACAAATCTTGTTATATTTGCATCTGAAGGTAAAGGGAAGAACTTGTTTGAGCATTTATGGGAATGTGTAAAACTCAGGGGAGGAAGGAAAAAAGAACATCACATCTTTAGCGTACTGAGTACCGGCAGTACCTTCTGGCGTAGAGAAGTGGCGGTACTCTAAAGAGCTATTTTTAGAAGTCCCGGTACTGAGTAGCGGCCCACTTAAAGCACTGGGTGGAGGTTAAAGATGGACTAACCACAGCAATACACAAGTGGAGTGGAGGAGGGTGGAGTAAGCAGCAGTCAATCAATCAGTGGTTCCCCAGTCTAGCTCGTTTCCCAGTAGTTCTTCAAAAACGAGTCTAAAAAGCAGTTTTGTATTCCTGGCTTTCCCACTGACCCCAACGAAGAATGATAAATAAGTCAAAAGCAGTTGAAGATGTGAATCTTTCCAGAAAGTTATTTGACCCCTTTATCCACCAAGTATACATTTGAGAGCTGTATTCAGACTGGGCACATTTGGCTAGCTTAAAGTGAACCAGAGTTTGTTTCCCACAATAATCCAGAGCAAATTTTCAGTGTGAATGCAACCAAGTGGACCCTGGTGTGGGACCAGAAACTGCTCTCTGACCCATCTTTTGATGTGGTCTTGGTTCCTTTCCAATTGAACTAAGCTTCGGTTCAGTCTGGGATTCCTCAGTCTGATTACAATCCGTTCTCTTTCTTTTTTTTTTTTAACTTGTCCTGTCCAACAGTTGGGCAAACTGTGTGACAAATTTTACTGTTACAATGGGGGGTTATGGATCTTCAGACACACAAGGTGTATATTAGTAAAAAACTTTTTTGTGTTTGAGGCTTTTCCTTATTTATATTGATTTTGTTTGTGTGATTTTTTTATTTGTTGGACTGGACGGAAAAGAAGAAGAGAGAAAAGGAGAGAGGGGTGTTGGAAATTGGGGGTAAGGGCACAAAAGAAAGGGGGAAAAAAAGGTTAAGCAAGTTGGGGAATGATTACAAAAGTGGGGGAGAGGGTTCGAATTATAAAGCATCATGTTGCTGGATGTTAATCATCAGGTTTAAATATTAGCCTAAAGAGTGGTTCTTGTCCACACTCACACTCAAATGTTACAAATATAGCTGTTGTCTTCAAGAATCTTCCCGGCTGATGGAGAACTCATGGATCCCTCTTCCCGCGTGGAGAGAGGGCCACCCGGCCCTGGAGTGTATATTGTTAAGATGTATAAGGTGCTTGCAATAAAGAGTGCAGATAAAATTGGCGGGTAGGGCCACTAAGAAGACATGTCCTGATAGCTCACAGAGATGGCCAAGTGCCGTCTCACCAAGGGTTCCTACATGTCTAAGTGAATGCGATCCATTTTCAGAGCGGAATAACTGGACCGAAACGGCCACTGTAGCCAGTGGTCATGTGCTATAAACAGAGTAGGAAAATGCAACGGACAAATGTAAAGCAACAAATGTTGTTTTATCAAACAGTGAAAGGGTCTAACTCCTTATTTGTTAGAATGTTTATTTTAACAACACTGAAAACACTTCTTACATGGTTTTCTGTGTCTCATTACACAGCACGCGCCCTGTGACATCATCCTTAGACCCACCTTGTAGTTCTTTAACAGAATTCTATTAAAAACAATGCCATAACACCACAAGGATGAGACACAGCAACTCATTGAAATGTGGTGGATGAATGCAGGCTCTTAAAAACAACCTTTAATGTCATATGCATTGCTTCTCACTGTTTTCCTTTCAATCTATATGTCATAAACACCTATCATCCAACATTCATAGTTGTCTTGTCAGTAACTGCCTTGCAGCATGCCTCCACCCTACCAAAGTAGCAGTAAAAAGTGTTGTACTTTACACTGATACGTGCATTTAAAATCGGTCAGCAAAATATAAAGTTTGAATGAGTGAACTATCCCATAGAGGAATGCAAAGTGCAGGACTTACAAAATTTCTGCCTCTATAGTTGCTTTGCCCCGCCCTCGTAATTCCTGGCCAATGAGCGAAGAGATCTTTAGTTAAATGGTTTTGTTTACAAGCTTTGGTCCAGAACAGGACATTCCCCCTGATGGCAGTCTGAAAACAGACAAAACACAAGGTTCAGGACTTTATCCAGACTAAATTAAGTGGACTCAGTCTGGAAATGATTTTTCCTGTCTGAATACACCCTGATTCACTGAGCTACTGCAGTCCATGTTTACTTTTGATGCACGAGTATCCAATCAGCTTGAGAAAAACAGCATTCAAACTTCTCATTGAACCAAAGGCTGGAGCATGTTTGGATGTCACATGCTGAGTGAATATTTAATTAAAATCTTTAAAACTGTTTCTTTTTTCAGGACTAAGGTTATTTTGTAGGATTTTTTTTAAAGACTTACTTTTTTTTAATAGAATAACTAGTAAATTTTGTCAAATAAACAAAATGGTTTTTGTCATCTTGTCTGCCAATACCCACTGGTCCTATTGGTTCATTCTGGATCAAAAGATGCATGTAATTTAATTAAACAGGTTTGTTTAATTTTTAGACACTACAAAGTTTTGCAGCCAGGAGGAATTTTTTTTTGACTGATAAACGTCTGTGACTTTGCAGAAACTGGTGACTGCATTATTTAATGGCTCAAATGCTGTGTAATCTATTTGTGTCTGTATGAATGTTGCTTTCTGTTTGTGCTAGTTGAAAGTGACAACAAAAAGGACACCAAAGTTAGCAAGGGAGCGAAGGGGAAGGCACATCAAAGCCAGGGCACCAAAGCGGTGAGTGGAGTAAATCAATCTGGGCCTGCCAGATGCAGACGGCAAAATTACTTTTACCTGCTGTCAGCAGTGGCAATTATTTAACTTCCCTCCACCTCTCTTTTAAGCGTGTCTTTCAATCATTTCTGCATTATACATTCATAAGGATCCTATTTCCCGCCTGTGAGCATTTATCGTGGGTTATGCACCTCTCTTTCCATTCTCATTTGTGGAATCCTTTTGCTGTTTCTTTGTCTTTTGGAGCTACTGGCTGCAACTTTCTATCTGCTGCAAAGAATGTTGTGTGTTCATATAAACATAGAATGTTGTACTTTAATCTGCTTGTTCAGAAATGTGCATTTAAGGTGGAAAAAAATCTATATATAAATGTACTCAGACACCTGTGGGTCCCATGCTGCCTTCTCTGACTATCCCAGTGGACAAGCAAAACTTTCACTGTATCCTTTTGAAACAAAGTTGTTTGGAATAAGCCTCATTAGATTGTTGGTAAATGTCACTTCATTATTGTGTTTAAATAGTTTAAATAAGAGAATCCTTTACTTACTTCTGGCAGATTTTACTGACAGTGAAGGTGAGTACATCAAAATGATTTGTAATGCTTGTTAGGAGGTTTTTCATTACGTACTTTTTAAAAAGTTTTGTTAAGTAATCATTTTCATATGTTCGCGTTTGGGAAATCTTTAAGATGAAAGAGCTGTTTGTACAATTCCTTCTTATTCTGATGGAGCTGCATTTCACTCACACAGGGGAAAGAAGTTTGCCTTTGATGAATGAGGTTTTAGATACCCACATGCCGCATTTCACCCATCTGTGTGAGGGCAGCAGGTATAAATTATGTGCTCCAAACTTGAATCTGTCGCATCACCGCACAATCAATTCTTTCTGCTTTGCTAACTAATGTTCACATCTGTCTAGTGTCTCTAAGAGTGAGCGTGTGCTGCGCCGGTGCAGCGCCTTCATCTACATGGGGATGGAGCGCTTTGTGGGAATCATCTCCCCTGAAAGACTAGCTGCTCTCAATCTGTCTGGTACTGCCGCTGTTTTCTTCCTTCACCTTCATGCCTTTTCTTCTGAATGGAGGTCATTTGATTTAGAAGAAATATTGTATGCTGTAAATAAATGTGCGTTATCAGCATGTGAATGCTAACAAAAACTGACCAGGGCAACTGCTTTCTCAGGTATTTCATTTGAATTCTGTGAAGCCACACAGCATATTGAGTTTTAAAGAGCTTTTTGGAAGAAGAAAAATGTGCCAAGTCCAGTGGAAGGAGAAGATGAGTTAGAAATTGAAAGCAATGTGGCTCAAAAGGCTAAATCTTTTTCAATGTGGGCCTGTCTGGCTTTCATTTCCAGAGTTGGGAAAAAGAAAAACTATGCTGCAATGAGAGGACAGCATTTATTCAGAGTTCCACTCTTCTCCTTTGTTTTTACAGGAAAATAAAATCCAAATGTCATTGGAAAGTTCATCTTTAGGATTTCTCACAAACAGAAACAGCTGTTTTTGGCTGATCAACTGTGTTTATTCACACATTTGCACTGCCAGCCGCATAGATGCTCTTCAACATTTTGCAATATCAAATGTGTACAGAAGGAGGACACTGACCGGAAAATGTTGTTTAGTCACACTTCTGAGGCCTTTGTGACAAAAGACATGAGGGATTGAAAAAAGCTTTTTTTAAAATTTGAAATGGATTTTCTCCTAAAAAGAAGCTATTTGAGTTATAAAAAAATGAAGTAAGGTTTTCTTAACTACCTAGGATGTTGTGTTTTTGTTGCTTTTTTATCCCCTTGACACCAACTGATGCAAATACACTTCAAACTATTTCTGCTCCAAATGCAACAAAAATATTGTCTGTTTTACTTCACTACCAATTGATGCAAATCTTTATATATATGTGTATATATTTATCCACTCACCAGCCACTTTATTTGCCACACTTCTTTTACTGCTCGTTGACACAGATTTCCAATCAGCCAATCACATGGCACCAGCTCAATGCATATAGGCGTTAAACTGAGCCTCAGAACGGTGATTGAAGTGTCTTTGAATTTGACATGGTTGTTGGTGCCAGACAGACTGGTCTGAGTATTTCAGAAACTGATGATCTACTTGGATTTCCATCCACAACCATCTCTAGGGTTTACAGACAATGATCAGAAGAAGAGAAAATATCCAGTGAGCTGCAGTTCTGTGGGCAAGATGTCTTGTTGATGTCAGAGGAGAATGGTCAGACTGGTTCCAAATGATGGAAAGGCAACAGTAACAGATAACCACTGGTTCCAACCGAGATCTGCAGAAGAACATGTTTGAACACACAATACGTCCAACCTTGAAGAAGATGGACTATAGCAGCAGAAGAACACACCGGTACCACTCCTGTCAGCTAAGAACAGGAAATTGAGGCTACAAATTCACACAGGATCACCAGAACTGGACAGTAGAAGATGGAAAAACATTGTTTGGTCTGATGTGTCTCCATTTCTGCTGCAACATTCAGATGGTAGGGTCAGAATTTGTCATCAACATGACATCCAAAGCATGGATCCATCCTGCCTTGTATCAACGGTTCAGGGTGGTGGTGTAATGGTGTGGGGGATGTTTTCTAGGCGCACTTTGGGCTCCTTAGTACCAACTGATCATGGTTCCAACACCACAGCCTACCTGAGTATTGTTGCTGACCATGTCCATCCCTTTATGACCACAGTGTGACATCTTCTGATGCTACTTCCAGCAGGATAAGAATCCATGTCATAAAGCTGGAATCATCTCAGACTGGTTTCTTCACCATGACAATGAATGGACTCTAATGACCTCCGCAGTCACCAGATCTCAACCCAATAGATCACCTTTGGGATGTGGTGGAGCGGGACATCAGCATCATAAATGTGCAGCCGACAAACCTGCAGCAACTGCGTGATGCTGTCATGTCAGAATGGACAAAACTCTCTGAGGAATGTTTCCATGTACCTTGTTGAATCTACGACACCAAGGATTAAGGCAGTTCTGAAGGCAAAGGGGGTCCAACCCAGTACTAGTAAGGTGGACCTGATACAGTGGACGGTGGGTGTATGTATGTGGTGGCTAAAGAACAGAGGAAAGCTGTTGTGGTGGATGTGGCAGTACGAAATGATGGTAACATCAAAAAGAAGGACCATGAGAAACTGGAGAAATATTAGGGACTCAGAGAAGAACTGGAGAAAGCTGGGAAGGTGAAGGTGACAGTGGTGCTTGTGGTAACTGGAACACTCGGGGCTGTAACCCCAAACTGGAGGAGTGGCTCCAGCAGATCCCTGGAAAGACCCCAGACATCTCAGTCCAGAATAGATTTTATGTTTTAAATCCAATGGCACATATATGTTTGCTTACA
Source organism: Adrianichthys oophorus (assembly GCA_036245035.1). Taxonomy (NCBI): domain Eukaryota; kingdom Metazoa; phylum Chordata; class Actinopteri; order Beloniformes; family Adrianichthyidae; genus Adrianichthys; species Adrianichthys oophorus. The sequence continues at coordinate 92,973 of BSAI01000024.1, forward strand.
AATCCTCATCAGGCTGCTTTTAAACTAATCAGTAATTTCAACTTTAGCTGCAACTCAGGATTCAGGCTTTCTCCTGGCGTGGTCATTAACTGACAGCTGTCACTCGAGAAGACTTCTCTCACATCATCATTCTGCTTAAACACCATGAGAGGATTTTTAACTAAAAAGAGTGCAGCTTGGTCATCAGGCTGCACTGCTCTCCCTCCCCAGCAAACGAAGGTAGTCTGCAGATGGGAGCGCTTTTTTCATTGTGATTGGCAGAGTGTCAGGTCAGCCCTGTTTGTCGCCTTAGGCCAGACATATGTGCCACTCGCTAGTCTGTGTTGGTGCGGCTAACTACAGTGTGACTAGCTCCACTCTCTGCATTTCAGCTGTCTCTTTCCACAAAAACACAGGGATTGTTCTCTCTTATCAGGCCCTAATGAAGTAATGACAGATTTTTCTTTGTGGGGGAATCAAACTAAGACCTCATGCATCTGAGAGTAGAACTGCAGCAAATTGCTTTGTTGAATTAATGTCATAGATATTCTCCTTCTGCGAGCAAAGCATTGGAGAATAGCAGAGCAGTATTTAGAGAAGCTGGAGGTTCTAAGGTGCTGCTGAAGGCTTCTGCTGGAACTTTATAGAGAAACCCTTCCTTAAGAGGGGAGATCACACCTGATTGATCAAACAGCATGATGCCTTTTTATCAGTTAGTACTTTTCTAATCCAGAGTAGATGGAGCAAACCTCTAGCTGAAGAACATAGGATTAAATATACTCAAGCAAAAGAAAGTACAGGAAAATTAAACCTCCAACAAAATGTTGAGTAAAACAATGACACCTCAGCATGACCTAGACAAAAGAACCAAACTACATTCCCATTATTTAAAAGAATGTATAACAAAAGAAACCATTATCAAGGAACCAAGAAGAGTGATTTTTTTAAGTATTTTGAAGCAAACACTTTCTCCTTTTGGGTCTATTGGACGTCATGAAATGAGGAGCAGCTTAGGACGGTGAGACAGTCACCAGAGGCAGATCACACCTTGAGCGCACTGATCAATGAATAAAAAAAAAGAAGAAAACACAGTCGTGCAAACTGGTTTGGAATTTAAGGACAGTAGGTTTTCTCACTTATGAAGATCTGCAGAGGTTTTTACTTTCTGCACAGGTTAGACCAGGGATGGGCAACTCCAGGCCTTGAGGGTCACAGTGTGTGCAGGATTTCCAGATATCCAAGCCCTACTCATGACTGATTACCTGGTTCAGGTGTGTCCAGCCAATTAAAGCATGTCAGAGCGTGGTATGTTGGAAAACATGCAGGAATGCGGCCCTCGAGGCCTGGAGTTAGACCTTGGACCTGCTGGCCCGCTGTCCTGGTTGTCTTCCAGTTCTATTTGCTCCCGTCAAAGATGCTGTTCTTCTTCTTATGATTTTAAAATGATCATTCTCTTTGGTGAGCCAGGAGTTCACTCTTTAAAACAGGTTTGGACATTTGAACTGGCTCATTGATATTTGCAGAATTTTTCAATTTATTCCAATGTATTCTCATATTTAAATCTCATTTCTATTGGAGTTTTAAAGCCTAAAACAATTCAGTCTCCAGTTGATAAGCTTTTCTGGCCTGAAGCTAATGTTTGCAGAACTGGATTATTGATGTTTTCACTGCTGCGTGATAATGGCACTGATGTCTGCTGTCCTTAGAGTGCCGGCTGGCTCTGCTCTTTGACCTCGTTCACAACAAAGCTGCCATTCACTCCCAGTCAAACCATGACGCACAAAAGAGGTAACAAAGCAGCCCAGCCTAATAAAGCTCTTGTCAAATCTGATGCTGCTGTCTGTATCTTTGACTGTCTGTCACTGCTCTCTCCAGCAAAAGTGATAGCTTGACTTCAGTTTTTAGCCCTCTTGAAGTTTTTTGTAGTTCATTTTTGAAAAAGTTCTTTCCCACCTGTCCCTGGAAAACTCAGACTTCTTGTCCTCCCCAGGGTGCAGTGGCCCGGCCCACAGAAACCTGTGGAGACAGCTCTGTTGCTGAGCTTGAGCGGCATCAGCTGTGTGGTCCTCAACCAGTGGCCCTGCAGCCTTCAGCAGAATGCAGTCAATGCTGCAACTGTGCTTGATGGTAGGCCTGGCTCACCGCTTCAGCATATACGCATGCTCTAGACTCAGTCTCCGAACTTCATCAAACATTTTAGAAGAACACGTGAAACACTTTTATGTTTTGTGTGGGGAATGTCACAGACCTGCTGAGAGTCAGAAAGAGCTCAGGCCAGACCATCCACACCCTGAGAGCGAGGGTCCACTCAGAAGAGCCCCATCGCAGAAATACATGCTGGTGTGGTAAGGAGCGGCATCACAGCCTAATTCAGACTGTTATTTTGATTCCCAATCATGCTTTAATGCAGCCAAACATTCCCCATGTTTGTTTTCTCTGCAGACACTGGGAATTTAGACAACTCCAAAGAAGACAAATGTCAGCACAGCATGAGCAGCACACCTTCAGCTTTTAACTGCATTCTTTATGGACTTCCTAATTTAACTGTCACCTAATTTAACACAAATCACAGAGCATTCCTTTGTAAACAGAACTTGCTGTTGAAGACCTGTGTCCCTGAAAGAGGATTTTTTCTGTCATCTTCGCTCCTTTTGTTTGATCAACAATCCAGAAGTACAGTAGCACAGAGAAAAAAAAAAATATTTGCTTTACCATGAAAGAAGTCAGAAGCTACCAGCAGGTCACGGGAAGGGGCGGAGCCAAAAAATCCAAGCTTAAATAAAACTAATTGAAAAAAGAACATATACTCAACTTTAAGTAGGAAGTAACTCACTCAATTTGAATCACATTGAACACATTTAAACACAACCTTGAGAAGTCAAACACATCAAAGACAATTATTTGGACATCAAATTTAATTGGCATTTGTATTATTCTTTTGAACCTGTATCATAAAGAGAAAATATTAGTAATTTTTGTAGCATTGCTACATAGAAGTTTGTTTAGAGGTTAATTAATTGACCGGAGTCATTTTCTTTGTTTCACCACGAAATGAAAAGCCCGATTCCGTCATCAGAGTCAAACCAGGGGACAAACAGAAAAACAGAACATGACAAGAACCAAGAAAACAAGGGAAAAACTAAACTAAGCTCTATCCTCACTGAGGAATCCTTCATTTCTTTGGATTTGTTCTTGTGTTAGACGTTCTGGACAGACATAACACTGATCTTTGAAGGGAAGAAATGGACTTTAACAGGAACTTAAGATTTAAAAAAGTTCTGAAAAATGCTTGTTTTTGTTCTCCATTGTTGAAATAAAGAACTGAGTCAGTGTTGTGACATTGCTTTAGAGAATCAAACCTTAAAGTATTGAACATGAAAAAAAACGTGTTTCATGCTTTTTTTCCTGGTGATTTGGACTGTTTATGGAAACTTGCACTGGAGCTTTTTCATTTGGCCTTTCGGTCATAACTGTGTATAGAATTGTCTGAATCTGTCTCAAGCGGAATGAAAGCCTTGGGGACTTTGAGTTCTCCTCAGCCTCAGTCATGTAGAGGTTTGCAGGTTTACGGTCTTAAGGCCTCGACTGTTTCCCCTTTAACTCCCTTTTGGTTCCATTCAGAAAATGCTTGGAGTATGTCTTCACAGATCTAATTCCTATGCATGTGATCTTAAAAGGAAACCTTTCTTTTTTTTAATCAAATATGACATTAAAGACCCATTCTCATGATAATTGTGTTTTCGTTGTTTTTAACATGTTCTTGTTGCACTTTCTCATGACGCAGGATGCTTAAAGGAATTTAAGAATAAAAATCCAGAAGTCCAAATCTTCTACTTGCCTGCTTGATCCCCATCAACATCCCTGGTTAAATCATGTCTCCTTTCATTTATCTCTGCCGTCATTTATTTTTCATTAACTACTGGTATTGTTCCCTCACATTTCGAAAATACTGCTGTTAAACCTATCTTAAAGAAATCTGGTTCTGATTTTAAGGGACTCCCGTCCTATGTCCAATTTACCCTACATTTAGAAAATTCTCAAAAATAGTCGCCTCTCAACTACATCAACCCCTCAAGCAAAGTCGTTTTTTTGAACCTTTTCAATCTGGTTTCAGACCGTCCCACACCACAGAAACCGCTGTTGGAAAAATCACAAAGTGATGGTGTTTAGTTCCAAGAGCAGCCTACAGCCTTTGATTTCTTTAGGCCTTTAAACTGTGTATGCATTGCAAAATGTAGTTTCAGTTTAACTATAAAGCAGATGGATTTGCAGCCAGTCTACTACTTTTATTGTGCAGCTTGTTCACAATGCTGCTTTTTAACAAATATTTATTGTTGTTTTTTTTCTGTGTATTTTTTTTACATTTTGTTATGTTACAAAATGTTGTTATTGTTCCAAATGTGTGGTTTTCTGACATCTTGATAGACCTAGAGTTGTTTTAAGGTGTTTTCTAAACATAAGTGGTTCAACGTAACACAGCAGGTGAGTTCAACCCTCACAGAAAACACAGACGAACAGAGTGGTAAGTATGTCAGACCCCTCCCCAGCAGGTGGGACATCCCCCTATCAGGTTGTTAGCATGGCGGGGTGGGGGTTGTACATTTTGACGTACGTAGTTAAACATGTACAGATGTCAATCTGACAGAACGGCGACAAAAGTTGATGCTGTGTACATTTTAACCATATAACTTGAATCCAAGGACTTGTGAGGAGCTGTCAGTCTGTTTAGGTTGGAACACTGACTTATAGCAACTGCTCATGGAAAGACACCAACTTTGAAATGCACTTGCCCCACTTCAGCATGACAGAATCATTTACAATCTTTAGGCTGGCATCAGCAACCTGCTGTGAATTGTGAAAAAACATGCCCCTCCCCTTTTTAACGCAGAGGAGCTCTGCTAGTACAACACAAGGTCAAACATGGAAACAAGAACCATTTTGGTTCTGTCCCTTTCTGTGCGACAACCCATCAAACTGTAAAGCTTACAAAGTGAGCCTATGTCTTTTCAGCTTCTGGTTAACTTGTGACATTTAATAAAGCCACAACAACGCAGCCAAGAAAGTTTTAGTGAACTAATGTGACACAAAAGCATCTTATTCTAACATTTTACTTGCTTCTAGTGAAAGACCTATCCATGGAACATTGCTTTTCTTGTCTGATTTGCAGATTTTCTTTACTTGTTAAAAATATCTGTATTTAAAACAAATTCCTTTGCTCCCAAAATGACTTTTTGCCTGTTTGAAATGACAAAAGTCTAACTGTCCGGTTGTGGCACCACCTTCACGTGGTTTTATTTTTTAACAGTGCAAATAACATGATAAATATTAACACATCTTAGCCAGAGGATGATGTTTCTGCATCTTAAATGACCTTTAGTCACTGAATCTGCGCTGCAGATTCATCATTCTGTGGAGGCTGCAGACCAGCAATCAGAATTTAGTGTTTTCAGGCCTCTGATGAAGCTTTGCTGCAGGACTTACTTTCAAAGCATTTTGGAGTTATGATAAAGACTTGCATGCACAGGAAGAAGACAGTGAAAAGTATGCATTTGTGGTAGTAGGTTGTTAAATTGTAAGTAAAGTTAGTAAATTGTAAATTTTTCCAAATATCCTCTTGGTTGTAATTGGCTCTCCTCCCAGACTTTATGTTTATGTTGAAAATCTCCATGGCAGATTTAACAGATGTGTGTGATGTTAACTGACCAGTCAAGTACAAAATAACATAATACTTGAAAATAAACTACAGGCCGTGGCCTGTATAGATGTCAGCACAACTCTCCCAAAAGCAAAGTTCTAAAGAATAGCCCCTTTGGTCCACTCCAGAGTTTGTTTCCCCTGACAGCCTCGTTTAGCAGAAAAAGATTAATAAACCTCATCGTCTCAACAAGAATGAATCTGGAGCATTTTCAAAGAAAAGCCTAGCTGAAAGAGGGATTTACACAACTGGACATAGACAGAGGCTGGAGGGCAAGATCCAACACAAAAGCAGCCGGACCACCTCTAATCTGTGAAGCACTTGTCTGCTTCAACCATTGACTGTACCTGAGAACTGGACAGAGTGAGTGTGACGTCACCCATGATATACTTCCCGCTCCAATCAAATGAAGTCAATTCAGTCACCACTTTTTTGCAATGTGGACATTGCCATGATGGAACCAGATGATGTCAGTATGCAGTGATTGGTCCAAAGTGGTCGGAGTCATTGGATCTGTGGTAACCACTCTTGCTTGTTGGAAATCGGCACCCCTACCATTTGAAAGCAGGCTCTGGAGAATCTGTCAATCAAATGTTTTAAACGTTTGATGTGAAGGCCGGGGGCACCACCTACTTTTATTGAGGCATCTGACTGAACAGTTTATAACTTGAGTAACTTTCATACCAGAAAAATATAGGAGACCGAGGCCCTGTACCAGCTCTTGGTAAATGCATTAAGGACATTAATGTGGAAACTTACTTCAGTTAAACAAAAACAAGGTTAGGTTGAGGTTATCATCTTTGGGGCTCAAGAGAAACGGTTAGACGTCGCTATAGAGCTTCAATCTATTCAACTTAACACCACCAACCAGGGCAGAAACTTGGGTGTAGTGATGGACACAGATCTACATTTTGATAAACACATTAAGACAGTCACAAAATCAGCCTCAAAAATATGTCAAGGATCAAAGATCTGATGTCCAAGCAGGACCTGGAAAAACTAGTTCATGTTTTCATCTTTAGTCGACTTGACTACTGTAACAGTGTTTTCACAGGACGACCAAATAAATCAATCAGGAAACTACAGTTTATTCAGAACTCAGCTGCTCGTGTTCTCACAGGAACCAAAAAAGTAGAACCACATCAGTCCAGTTCTGAGGTCTTTACACTGGCTGCCTGTCTGCCAGAGAATAGACTTTAAGGTTTCTAAAGCTTTGAATGGTTTATCACCAAAGTACATGACTGACCTCCTGACCCAGTATATACCAGCCAGAACCTCTCTGCTCATCTGGATCCAGTCTTTTGTCAGTTCCTAGAGTCCAAACTAAACATGGAGAATCTGCATTCAGCTTCTATGCTCCACAGATCTGGAACAGACTTCCAGAAAGCCTTAGATCAGCTGAAACACTCAGTGTATTTAAATCCAGATTAAAGACCCACCGGTTCTCAGCTGCATTTGATTCATTTGGATTCAATTTAGATCCCCACTGTTTATCTGTGCTTGTTTGAAATTCACTTCTTTTTAACTTTCTTTAAATCTTATTTTAATTATCACACCTTTGATGTTTTGATTGTATTCTTTCTTTCAAGTTGTATGTAAAGCACTTTGAATTGTCTTTGCACATGAAATGTGCGGAACAAAGAAACTTGCCTTGTCTTGCCTAATGTGGTTTGAGCAGAAAGTAAACCATTTTCATTTGGCAGGTTTTTCTTAGAAAATACTCCAGGCTCTTTCTTGTTGAGACAATGAGGTTTGTTCATCTTTGTCTACAATGCACTTTGTAAAGCTTGCACTTGAAAGAACAGATCGTAGATCAGAGCATTTGAATCTTTTTAAATCCTACATGAAGCTGATATGAAAGGTCTTTGGTGTTTAAAGGTGTGTTGCAGGTCCCGACAGACCTCTCATCCTCAGCTTTTCAGCAAGGGTATGCTAAATGAAAGTAGAGGTGGAAGTCTGTGACAGAGCACTCTGACAAGCAAGGTTGACTGATGGACTGTAGTTCCGTGTAGTATCCACAGAAGGTCTGCTTCTTTATTCAAGGCCCACCAACCACAGGTGCCCAGACAACTCTGTGATGAAAAAGGTTGCTCTGCAGCTTCCCTTCTCGCTATGAATTTACAGAGACCATAGCTTTCAACTACTGTGGGAAAGAATTTGTAGGTATCTTACTTTCTGCTTTTGATGCAAAGAAGTAGGAGTTAGTCAAATCAAACAGCTGGCAGCAATACATTGAAGAAAATAAATTTACTTCCACTTTTTTCCAAACATGAAAGTATTCTTTTTTTGGTTGTCGTTTGCATCTTACCACAGGAGAACTGCAAGGAACCGACTGTTTTCACGTTTCACTGCAATAATGTCACCCCTGCCACATGCTCAAAAGCTCACCAACATTTACACATGCCCAGTATCTAGTGAGGTGAAGATGGTGAACAAATCCCTCCCCCACTCTACCACAAAAAAAGAAAAAAAAAATTCAAAATCCACCAACAAAATCAAAACACAGACATCAGGGATATCCAAAGAATGTTTTAAAGTCATTATGGGATGGCCACAGGACTCAGCGTGTGAAGTTTGGAGATTTTCACATTTTTCCACAATATGGGAAAAGAAAAGTTTTGTCCGAGCAACTTTTTCCAAATTTCACACACATGCCACCAGGTTAGGTTAACAACCACAACTGACATTTTGTTGACATTTGACCTCAGGAGGAGGCTGCCATATTGAATTTTCCCCCAAAAAATCCCCTTACCGACGGCTGCAGGTCAACCTGCTGCTGCAGCGGTGGCCAGGTGCACTGCTCCACTTATGTAGTTTGTGTTGCACTTTGTTGTAGTTTTGTGTTGAGGTCCACTGTGTCTTTAGTTTTGTTTTAAAGTGAAGCTGTAGGGGTGAACTGCCATTTTCTTTAGTACTCATTTTCTCCTGTTTGTTAGTCTAAGGAGGTTAGAGTTTTGTCATTGCTTTCCCCTTTTTTTCATTTACAGGTAAGAAGATTTCTGTGTTTAGACAGGTGAGGTTTTGTTTGTTGTCTTGGCCTTGATTCACCCTGAAGCCTTTTGCTTCACTTAGGTTATTGCTGGTGTTTTTGTGTAAATGCATGTTACTTATTCTATGGACAATCTTTCGGTGTTTTTTTGTAATGTTTACAGTAGTTTACCTTTATGTTATCCCCCCACCCTGACAAAACGGGGCAAAACAGATGGGCAACTGTCCACACTTCCTCTAATGCACAATATGGGTCAAAAATGACCCTCCTTTGTTTTCTGTGTTATTTCATGATGGCTGAGTTCTTTATTTTTGTTTTTGTTTTTTTTATACATACATTTTTTTGGTTGAATATTTCAAGTATTCTTTACATATCTTTTTTGGTGTATTAAAAAGATTATTTCAATGTTTTCTTTCATAACTTATAGACAAAAATGGTTTTAAACCACTTGCTAGCTAATTTATACTTGTAACTGTCTCACAAATGTATTCACACTCAAAGTAGCAAACCCTAATCAAATATTACATACAGTTCACAATTATTATCAAAAATGTTTTAAGTAATGTTAAAACAATGTTAAAACAATACTTACTGAGAGATCTGTGCTGATCTGTTAACTGTCTTTTCATTCCATATGCTACAGCTAGCAAATGCACGTTTTTTTTTTACCCATATGTGAAAAGTTGAGATAGAAATACAAAAGCTATGCTTGTTCACTCCATAAGAAAGAAAAAATTCAAATGATTATTTGTGGCAAACAAAAACAAGATATTTATGACAAACATGGAGGAATAGATCATCAAATGAAATTTATTTCAAATTTCCATCCATCCATCTTCTTCCTCTCATCCAGGACCGGGTTGTGGGGGTAGCAGTCTAATCAAACATGCCCAGACTTCCCTCTCCCGGGCCATTTCCTCCTGCTGCTCTGGGGGGGATCGTGAGACGTTCCCAGGCCAGCGGAGAGTTGTAGTCTCTCCAGCGTGTCCTGGGTCTTCCCCGGGTCTGTGCCCAGTGGGACATACCCGAAACACCTCCCCAGGGAGGCGTCCAGGAGGCATCTGAACCAGATGCCCGAGCCACCTCACCTGGCTCCTCTTGATGTGGAAGAGCAGCGGCTCGACTCCGAGCTCCTCCCGGGTAACCGAGCTTCTCAACATATCTCTAAGGGAGCGCCCAGCCACCCTACGGATGAAGCTCATTTCAGCCGCTTGTATCTGTGGGGACGAGGGTCAGCAGGGTCACTTTTGATCCATGTTGTGCATCAATGAACCCCTGGCTCAAGCTGAAACAAGACAATATGAACATATTAGGAATGTGGGCACAAAAAATCTTTGTTGTCAAGGAAATTTAAAACGTCTTCTAAAATATACAGTCCTCTTCGTTAGCACCAGGAAACCAAAACACAAAAGGGTTAGTGTGGAGTTAAAACCAACAGAAAAGCTGACCTGTTGAAAAAAGTGTTTTTTTTTCATTGATTCATCAAGAGTTGCTCTGATCAGGGTGGCAGAGGTATTTGATGAGAGTGAAAAGCCCTGAAGCTGCTGCTCAGGCAGCATTTTTTTATCATCCTTTCAACATATTTTCAACAAACATAGCTCAGCACAACACTGATTGATGATTCGTGGTCATAAAGATTCTTGTTTTAATGTTTACCAAAACAAAATTCCTTTACACTGGGTTAAAAGAAATGATCAGTTTGGAGAACAATGTGAAAAATAACCCATAAAATGTTAGTCAAAGATGAAAGTTTTGAGTATAGAAGCTGTATTGAGACTGTTGAAGCAGAGGTAAGGAGTCCAAATCTTCATAAAATGATCCTTTGTGGGGTGAAGTGGAGCAGACGGTTAAGGTCTTCCTGAGGAAAAAGTTCTGTGACAAGTCTGCCAGTTTGATTTAGAGGGAGGTTTCTCACTTATCCATGACAGAAAATGTTCTTACATGCGGCGTTTGCCAGGATATCATACAATCTGCCCGAGGTAGAGCTAAGTTTACTGTCCCTATGACCAAGAAGCAAGGAGACCGGCTTCAGTGTCAGAGCTGTCCCCAAGATCTTTTCCATGTCCTCTAAAATATTTCTCCACTATGACAAGATTTTGGGGCAGAACCAGACACAGTGAGAGTAAGTTCCTATTGCTGTTACATTTTAAACACATAGGTGATGTTTAAGGGTACATCTGATGCCTTATTTTTGGAGAGATTTGCGGTCTGTGAATAACTATACTGTAAAAGGTTGGAATGATTGGAAGCAGATTTTCATTTTGTCTGGATCCAAAAAACCTCCTTAAAAGTCAGATGAACAGCTGCCGCTTTCAGTTTTTCCTTTTTTGTCTTTCCTAGTGCTGTGAGTCAGTGATTTTTTTTTCTTAATTTGTTTTATTTTGTTTAGTTTTACTTGTGTTGCTGCTGTCATGTGAAAGTAGCTGCCTTTTGGATGTTATGCAGCCTAATGTTGCTGATCTTCTCAACCATTGTCTCTATGAATAAAACAAGCAGCCAACAGGAAAGAAAACAGACAGCGATAATATCAGGACAGATATTTAGAATTTTAACAAATCATTCTGTTTTTGCTGCAAAATGCAATGAAGATCATTTAATTCCATCTGGCAGGTAAGCTTTGCAGACCTATCCCTGACCATGTGTGCAGTTATTGATCTAAATGAGTGTGCTGAAAGATGTTTTTCACAGCCAGGTGGTGCTCTTCTGTGGTTTTCATATCAAAACGTTGCTACCTAAAGAATAACAACCGGGATGTGCACAGCATGTTTTATTGTCTCTGGCTTCACCACCCCGATTCAAACACACAGCAGTTAGGCTGCAACCATCAATGAGCCAGAGTTCCCCTGAAGCAGCTTCAGCTGGGAGTCCGCCTTCTGATGCTGGTAACCAGCAGGTCTGTGTGTTTCCACTGATCCACAAAAAGTTCATGCCAGTCCAACACAAAAATCAGACTTCCTCACAGCTCCAGAATCTGCTCCGTAAGGGACCAGATGAAAAAGGGGACAGAGAAGATCATTGAGGCCAGGTAAAATCACAAAAATTGCCTTGAAACTAAAACGAACTCATATACATTCTTTAACATGTTAAACCCTGGCAGTTATTGATTTTTGACATTATTTTAGCCTTTTAACTCTAAATCTGTGAAATGAATGAGGTTACATTTTAAAGCGTCAAAGCTTAGCTTGGAAATGTACTGCTTTTCCTCTGCACACAGTTAGCTGTGAGCAGCAATCATTTGGTGTGCATTTCCAGGACATGCAAATTCTCTGCAGAAAGAGGCAAAGTAAAACCTTGGATTCCTCATTTGGAATCCTTGGGGGTTTAGAGCCCAGCATTGTGTTTTTCATGTGTCCAGGAGATCCAGTTCACCAAAAAGAGAGATCTCTGGAATTTGAGTAATGATTTTTCCAGAGCCTTGATGCTGGTTAAAGCCAGACCATGCTAAAGTGTTGTTCCAGCTGGAGGATGGGGTGGAGGAGGGCTATAAAGACTGGACTGCTGAACAGAACAATACCTAAAACTTGAAGAAGCAAAGTCAAGAACACATCCTTTTTCAAGGGTTAGGAGGACAGAATAGAAGGAGAAAAGGAAATGAGAAGGAGGTTCATGATGACAGCTGTTGTTTGATAAGAATGTGCTGAAGTCTGATTGGCTGTAACACAACTCAAAATGCATTTGAGTTCATTTCACAAAGTCTTTCGGCAGTGAGGTTTTTGTGTTGCTTGATACATACATATTTACATGTTTTTGGTGCTATTTTAGTTGCTACATTTTAGACCATGAAGGAAGTAGCAGTTCAATACTGCATCTAAAAATACTCCAGCAGATGGAAACTCAGCCATTTTGGATGTGAAACCCTGAGATAATTGGTGGAAGTTTGGTAGCACCGCATGGTCACAGCTTTAGTGATGCAGGATGGGAATAAATGAATAAAATCTTAGCCAGGAGGCAGCATTGCATGGGACCCTCATAACTGTCCTATGGCCAGAGAATCATGGCAAAAGAAAGGAGAGGATATACTTTGTGGAATAACAAAAGGCCTACTCAAATGTGCTTTAACTTCGTGATGAAAGATTCTGTCCTCTCCTGCAGCCTCATCTTGGAGTGTTTCTATATATAGGAAGTTCTGTGAAAGACACTGTGTACTTAAAGGAAATGCCAACCTGCAGATCCAGCTCTGAAAAACTGGACAAGTGCAGGATGCAGCACCAAGCAACAACCTCTTATAAATGACAAAAGGCTGTTGCTGGAATTGCTTTCACCGCATTCCCATTAACAAAAAAAAAAAAAATACCTGAAGATTAATAACAGATGACTAAGGTGCAGTGCATTCATAAAATCAATATAACATCAAGCTTGCCATGTCTACAGTTTCCGTATCATCACATAAATAGACATTTAGGGAGCATGTCTGCTCCATAAACGATAATTCACTCATCTCTTTCTTTATCAGCATTGACATTTCAGCTGGCCCAACTGGCAGCATTGAAATATAATTATGATGTGCAAAAATGATCTGACTCACATCAGATGAAGACAGGATGACTAAGCATTTGTTATAAAGTTGAACAGGATGACTATCACAAAAACTATCACACATCATTTTCATAACCAGCTTTGAGCAAATCCATCAACCTTTACTTAGTTATCAGATGAATAGAAATTGAGTTGTGGACAGGGATTGGACTGTTTATTTTGGAGCCTGGAGGAACATGTTCTCTTGTTTTGCAGTGTTACACCTTAGGGCCGCAGAGATTGTAGAGGTTTTTAAGAAGAGGCTCACCTTTTTCATTTGGTTTTCAGATATTTGTGAATGCGTATTGATGAATTATTTATGAAGTTATATTTATTATTCTCTATTTAATTTGTGCAGTTAATGTTATTTTTCATTTATGTTTTTACATTTGTTTTTACATTTTAATATCTTTCTTGTAAGGTTTTATGACCCAGTGTTTCTCTTAGGGGATCCTTTGTGCCAGGGGTTGCCGGTTCTGTCTGGGGTCATTGCCGCCCGTCTGAGTGGGCACTGTGGTGATGTTCCTGTGGCTGAACTGGCTCCTGGTATGAAGAGATTCCCACAATACTGTTTCCTCACAGCAGAGCCAAGCCTTCAGTTTAATCAGAATTTATTTTCATAAGTATTGATTGTGTGTGTTAATGTAGGGAGGGGAGTGGGTAAATGGTTACTGGGTTTCTCTTTATTCATTGTCTGTTTTAAACTGTAAAGTGCTTCGAGCTGCTGTCAGGATGTGCTTCAGGGACCTAAAATACAACAAACTCAGGAGTAGAAGAAAACCAGGTTTATTAAAGTCTTTACGCAGGAGTTTCCCCCCCAGGCCTTGGAGATCAACGTCAGATTGAGGTGAGGAGAGATGACTTGCAGGAAAGAGGAGGAGAGGTGTCCTCTGTACGGCAAGGAAGGCGTGGCTCCAGGTAGAGGAGATGGGGAAGAAAATGGACTCCAAGTGGGAGTGGCAAAACTCAGGTCCTGGGGCTTAGTCAACAGTTCTTGTAACACAAAATCACCAGGGATGTCTGGGAATGTTTCCAAAAAACGGAGAAGGTGCGGGGACTTACGAGGCTTTGGAGGAATTTGAGCAGGAGAGAGGCAGGGGCATGTAACGGCAGCTGCTGGCAGTATGATGTCTGGATTCAGCTGAGCAGTATCGCTGGCAGTCAGGTTGAAAGCTGAGTATGAACACTGCTGGAGGTTTCTCTGGAAGCCTGTAGTGCAACGATTCAGCAGAGAATGACGGGCAGAGGGAGAGATATATAGTAGCAGGCACAGGTGGAGGGAATCAGCTGATTGGCAGCAGGCAGGCTGGTGCTGCTGCTGTGACAGCTGCGCAAGGATGAGAAACTCTTTTTATAAATAAAGTGTGATTGATTGATTGATTGATTGATTGATTGATTTATTGATTACCCCACCAAAATTAAAAAAAAATATAGTTTATAATATGAATGAAATGAATGTCAAAATCCTAAACTTTTGATAAGAATAATGTTTTTTAAAAATTTGTTTTCATTCTACACGTCTATTGGGCACAACTGACTCAGGTCCATTTTAATATTTAAAGTAAGGTAGGTACAAATGATGTTGAAAGCAGCACTAAGGTGCTTGAAGTTTACTTTTTGTAGCTTGGCTCTGTTCACAGCAACTAACTAGAGCTGTTTGAAGTAAGTTTATTTTATAAGAGTGAATATATTACTTGTATACACTGATATATCTGTAAATATTAATGAACATGAATTTGAATTGTGTGGGGATGCACTTGGGTGTGATGTGGAATAGGATTTAAATGGAACCAAATGAGTGTCTGTACATGACAAATGAGTGTCAAATGAGTTAATGTGTTTTTGTTTTTCTATGTGTATGTGCATCTATTTGTAGTTATATATGTGTGTATGGGCATCTGCATATGTGCTCATTAAAGAGGGAACATGTCTATAATAGATACCAGTAGTTTGGTCGAGGGCGTGGGATTGAGAATAGCGAAAGCTTTTACTTCTTCTCACTCCCTTTCAGATATTTCTAGTTATTTGTTTTAAATCCAGAGAAGCAGATGGAGATGATTTGGACACAATGAGAGGAGGAACACCAATATGTTGGTAGAAGGATGCTGAGGTTGGAGATACTGGGAAAGAGGTCAAGAGGAAGACCATAGAGGAGGTTCATAGATGTAGAGGAGGAGGACATAAGGGAGGTTACAGTGAGGGAGGAGGATGAAGAGGAGAAGGTTATGCGGAGCCAGATGACCTGCTGTGGTGGACTTTAATAGAAGTAATTTAAAGACAAAAGTGTTTTTTGATCATTGGATGGATCTGTCAGTTCAAATCAGCCTTTCACTGTTAAAGACAACAAACATTTGCAAAGGTTGGAAAGGGATTTTAAAAACAGAGACTTAAGCATACAGCACAAACTGGAGACACACTGGATCCGATTTACAAAAGATCTAAAAAAAAAAAGTTTGGTTTCAAAACATCCCCTTCTCAGCTCTTTTTTCCCATAAATCCCAACATGGATGATATTTGAACATGCTGCAAAAAGTGGGCATAACTGAAGAGGTATTGAATTTTCCTGAAAATAATTTTAACCCAGGCTCCACTTTCTCAAAAAAAGATCTGCTTCCCTGGAAAGTCTTCTTATCAGCATATAGCATTCATTACAGAAGCTATCAGGAGAAAGCATGCATGCTCCTTTGGCATTTCTACATAAGGCGACTCATCGCTGTAGAGGCCAGACCATCTCATAGCATCTGCCTGGTGATGAGGCCCTGGGGCAGTGCTGACCGTCGGCCTGCATCAGTCTCACTGATTATCCAGCATCTTGTCAGTCACGGTGGAGGAGAAACACCGTGTAATTGTGGTTGACACCATGTGGATGGAGGACAAGCCCTCAGGCAAAGAGCTGCACTTGTGGTTTGCCTCTGGGGCTTTCAACTCCAGGTGCAGCCAAGCAGACCAGTGTCTTTCCACTCGGTCCAGTTGCCCGCCCCCCTCCTGCCTCCCTGTGAGGACAGAAAACTCCAGCTGCATGTCATCACTGCCCGGGTCTCCTGTGAGAACCACTAAAAACCATGTTCCGGGTGTCCTATCCTTGTTTTTGGACATGAAACTATTTCTATGAAGAAGTTTGACAGTTGGAGAGAAAATGCTCTGCCAGCTGGGAATGTGCATGAGAGCTGGTGGGTTAAAGAATCTTTGAAAACCTTCAACCTTTTTGGATCTGTGACCGGTCTCTGTTTGGGCTAACGCTGGTAAAGATCTGCCACTTCTGTTTTTTTCTTGTTATTTTAGCTGATAAACAAATTTCCTACTCATTTAGATTCGTGGGCTGCACGGTGGCGCAGTGGTTAGCGCTGCTGCCTCACAGTAAGAAGGTTCCCGGTTCAAGTCCTTTCTGTGTGGAGTTTGCATGTTCTCCCCGTGCATGCGTGGGTTTTCTCCGGGTACTCCGGCTTCCTCCCACCGTCCAAAAACATGCTTCATTGTTTACTCTAAATTGTGAGTGTGAGTGTGCATGGGTGTGTGATTGTGACAGACTGGCGACCAGTCCAGGGGTGTATCCTGCCTTCGCCCATGAGTAGCCGGGTTAGGCTCCGGCAACCCCGTGACCCCGAAAGGGATAAAGCGGATTGGAGAATGAATGAATGAATTTAGATTCATGAATTAAAGGACTATAAAAAGACACATGAAGACAGGAGCACAGGTGATCCACCTGGAATCTCTCCCTCTCCCATAGGGCAGTGGGAAAAATGGACAACAAATGAATTGCACTGCACCAAACAGAGGCATGACTCAATAAAAATAATACTGAAAAAATGATAAAGAATAGAGGAGAGAAGTAATGGAGGACAGAACCCCAATGCCAGCTTCTAATTTGTAAATTAAGTTGTTTAATTTTAATTGATAAAGTCTATTGTAAATTAAATCTAAATTGTTTGTTCCATTTTCATAAGGTGGCCATACGAGCCTCAAGGGAACTGGGAGACATACCTGCACTTCCCTTAAGATATGTTCGCTCTGGTCTGTGACCCTCCACACACCTGTACAACCCAAAAACCTGCAGCACCCGTTCGGGTCAGCCTCTGTGTTAGAGTGAACTGTACATATTCTAAAATCTGTTGTCATCCATTTGCAGAACCTACAATCAGCGCCTGAAATGCGGCTTGCTCTGATATTGTGCAGTGCGCTGTTTTTGCTGACCTTGCTGCTTTGCTGAAGGCCTGTTGCTAAGGAGACCTGTGGCTGAGGGAATGACAAGACACAACACTGATAACATGCGAGCTGAGAAGCTGAAACTCTGTATAACTCGTATCCCCAGGTGCAGCTGTGGTTTTTCTTTCCTTTTCCCCTCCTTCAAAGCTGCATCTCATTGTAACTAGGGCACTCCCAGATTTTAATAAATAGTAAAGGACCAGAAGGAGGTTCTCAGAGGCGGTTGAGCATCTCCTTTCCATCTCTCCCTGCAAGTAAAATGAACCTCGCTGTCTCTGTCTTTCTTTTTTGCAGAAATAAATGTTTTAAGTTATTGGAACCTCACACTGTAAGATTTTTTTAGTCACAGACAAGAAGATCTGTTTTGCTGTACTGGGTAACTCCAACAAAAACATGTCAACTCTACAGAGGTTTTCATGTGAGAGTTTCTTTGTTGTTTTCTTATTATTTTATAGTTTGTTGGTGAGAGGGACTGGATATACTGTATGTCTAAAACAAGTTAACACTGATGCAAACTCATTTATTCACATGATGTGGATAAAGTCATTTCTGGATTAGCCATATTCAAAGGAAGACAACTGGGATGTGCCAGTTTTACTGGAAATATTTTATCTGAAATACCTGAGGAAAGCTTACAAAAAGAGCAGCCATCATATCTTTACAATCTTCTCACTGTGTGAGAACTTACAGTTTGTTCAAAAGGTGTCTTCAGTTTTGCTTTGCAGACTTCAATCCAATCTCTCCAAGAAGGACATGAGTTGTAGGTTAATGAGTCTTAACATGTGTCTTGTTCACCTTCTCAGTTACAATATCATGTTGTAAAATATGTGAATAACTTTATTTTTTCCAAATATTTAGGTATGGGCTGTATGCAAATGAAAAATGAGCATACCTGTACAGGGCATGCAGGTGTCCCACACAACATCCCACTCTACGACTGGGATGTCAAATATTTTCACTTGGTGAACCCGTAATGTGCAATTTTTTTTCTACAGACATGCTGCGGGCTTTAGGTTGTAGTAAACACTTAACACCTAAAGGTAAGAAAGGGGGAAGTAGGTGAAACGCAGGCGCGTCATACAGATTTTTCATTTTTCTGACCCCTCCATGACCTGCCGATTGTGCAAGGAGACCATGCTGCACACGCAATAAATGCGTGCATCTTGTGTGCACCCTGACTGATAGAAATGAAGTAATCAGACAAGGGTATCTTATGACAGCATTGATTTCATGCATGAACAGCAACACAAGCCTGTGTTCCCCTTCACATGCGGCTGCTCTTCTCTACGACCCTCCATGGGCCCAGACAAGCCCAAAACACACAGCATCTATGCAGGTCACCGCCTCCCCCTTTAGGACGTGCATGTGGCTTGGGGTGGGGGCTGTCTGTGCTGGGGAAGGATGCACTCTTTTTTTTTCTTCATCAGTTGCTTCTGGAAAAAGATCTTGGACAAACAATTTAGGTGAATGACTGCAAAAAAGTCTATTGAAAATCAGACTGTGAGGATTGGTTTTTGGTTTAGCAGCTCTCTCCAGCCCTGCACTCCCCACCTCTTCGCTCATCTTTTTGGTTCCATATTTTTATTTAGGACTCATCTTTAGTTTTGCTTTGTGAAGCTGCTTCCGGTGCTCTGCACCTGCCTCTCACAGACAGACAGTGTGAAAAGTCCTAGAACAGCTGCTTCCATACCAATCAACACCTGATACTTTTTCAAGCGTCTGATGTGTAAACCTCTAGTGTGTCTCTGTTTCTAAAGGTTTTTCTGCAGTCTCAGGCAGTTTCACTGGTTTGGATGCTGATAGGTTATCTTGTCAGATGTCTCCATTATTCGGGACCTGCTGTTGTACCACAGAGATTATTTTTGTTTTGTTTCTTGTGCACAGCAAAAGGAAGTTGGACGACAACCATGGCAGCACATTAACCAAAGCAGAAGCAGGGATCTGTGGACTGATTGAGATCTTAGAAAATTAGCGATGCATCCTGTCAGGTCTGTAGAGGATTTAGAGCTCCTGCTCTGTGTGCACCTCAGCAGATTGTGCATGGCCCAGAGTCTCAGGGACTTGTTGTTTTTTATTATGGCTCACTAAAGTAATGTTTTTATTTAATATTGTTGACCTTCTAAAACAAATCCCGTCAAACTCCTGCACACATTGTAATAGCTCACATGTTGCAGAAGAAGAATGGACACATTTGTCTCTTTTAGAATAGTACTCATCCCAAACACACAAGTCTTTGCTGTGTGCAGTAGCTACTTTATATTGGCTGGTTTTTATCTATTCATTATTGATCTTTCGCCTCTCAAAGCCTAAATCCAGCATTAAATTGCTTCTGTGACAGTGATGAAACAGGATTTTTTTCCAATATCTTAGTTGTTGTGTTTTATTAAAGCTTGTCTTGTTGCATAAGTTTTTAAAATAACTTGTGTTTTGTTAAACAGTTGGGACGGTGCAGATGGGGGTGGTGTTAACAGCATTCTCACCTCTTAGATGTTACGTTTTATTGATTTCTGCTTAACAAAAAGCACACTGAGGTGTGCAGAACAAACATCAAGATCAAGACAACTTCTTTTCATTCAATCCTATTTAGTTGTTGTTAGTAGGATCAAATATTCACAAAAGGATTTGGTTTTGCCTCTAACCGGCACTTAAGATGTATTAATTGAGAAATCTGAAGCGGATAACTCTCATCAATGTGCGACATTCACACTACAATGTGTTGGCGTGCTCAGTCTGCTTTCATTACAGCATTGAGATATTTCTAAAGCTTCCACTGAAATGTTTTTTTTTATTGTGTGCAACCTCATTGGAAGAAGAAAAGTAATAAAAGTCAAAGCATTTTTGTAGAAAATCCCAATCCCTCACTGAGCAAACTTTGAGCATTTTCTTTTGGTTCCGGCTGCTTGTGCTCAAATGCCCACAGAAAGATGCAATGAAAACACATTCTTCAGGAAAAGGTGGGAAACAAACAATGTTCTTTCAGTTTGGTTGTTTGTCATCTCTACTGTGGACATCAATTCCTGTCCTATTCTTGCAAACAAGGTAGAGAAGTTGGAGAGTGATTCTCATCTGAGAGAGGCTCAAGGTGCCATGAAGCTTCAAGCAGGGTGGCTTTGAATGGTCAGGACATGCTGGAGCTTAACTGTTCTGCTCAATCTGCCTTTAATCTCTTCTTTTTGCTTTTTCATCTCTTCTTGCAGACATATCTGATAAGCCAAAATCAGTTGGGGAGTTTAGTTTGTCCTGACTTCTCTCTGACTCAATGAAAACACAGATTGTTGAGAGTTTTAAACGAAGGACTCCACTGACCCTCACATCCTCCACAGTTGAGCTTTAATTTAGACTGTGGAGCATAAATGTTCGTAGTAGAACAGATTGGTGTAGTTTAAGCAAGAACAGATGTGTGATGATGCTTGATGTTTTTCTTCAGGTCAGTTGATGGTTTACAAATGTAAGTTCCACATGTTCACATACTGTGCATTCACTTTTGTATTTTGTAATGCAAACATTTGTAATATCAAACTGTGTTTTTCAAAACTTAGTTGCAGTTCGAGACCAAAAATGAAGAATCAGCGTGAGTGGCATAGATCCTTGTGGGAAAGTGCCTCAAAGGACATTGTGTCAGTCTTTGCATCAGCAGTAGTACTGTAAAGGACTTGGTCCCCAATTGCTAATCACAAAATGACAGTATCCTTAATTGAGGGTAAAGGAATGTTCTTTGGACTATTTCTGTCTCCGATATTGCTTCTCGTTTTTCGGTTAGATCCTAGAATTTGATTTGAGATCAGAGCTTCTCATGAATGTTGATCTCTGCTGAATCTGACTGAGTCACATTTGAAATGCCTGAATCTCCAGGTAATCTTTTTCAGACATCTCCCACAGTAAATGTCCTGTTGGTTGTTTAGATGTTTGCAGTGTCACCATGAAGCCACACCATGACTTCTGCATGGAAGCCAGTTTGAAAGGGGGGAGCTGGAGCAAAGTCAGTTCAGGTTAGCAGGTTAAGGCTGGCGTGTTACACTGAGAGAATCTCAGTTTGTTGCAGTGCAAACTCAACTTTCATCTAGCTTCTATGACAACTGTGTGGAGAAATAACCACAAAAGCTAAACTGCAATGGTCTGAAAATATTCAGAGGAGGGACAGTGGTATGAGGTATAAGGTGTTGTCATAAGGATACTTTCTAAAATAAAATCAAACATGCACCTCAAACAAGGAGGTTAAGTCTATTGATGTTTCTTGTATCTGATCACATGAAGGACACAGCCACTGACAGAATTAATGGACAAAGTAGGGTGTGACGTCACCCATATAAAATGCCTTATCTTCAGCTCTCACTAAATGAAGCCAATTCAGTCTCCATTGCTTCCCAACACATGCGCCGTCATTTTGAAATCAGCCGACAGATACTGGTCCGAGTCGGTCTGAGTAACAGTTTTAGGGGAACTCCAGTCACCAATCATGAGCGAGCTTGTTTGAAGTCCACACCCCTTCCACTTGAAAGCGGACTCTGGAGAAACGGTCAATCAAAAGTTCGAGCCAGAAAGACCACGCCCCCTGAAGATCATCTATTTAATTATCACTGATATATAAGAAAAATAATTGTTGAAAATTTACTTTGATCAATTTTCTTTATTGTCACAAGAGTCCCTGTAGATGAAGAAGGCATGTTTCCATATGACAAGAACTGACAGAACACATGAAGCCAACTGGGTCCTCATGATTTAGACCTGCAGTTACGCTGCTGCTCCTCTCCTTGTGGTTCAGCCTGAGAACAGAAACATGAGCATATCTCAGGTTCCAGAAGAAGATTACTTCCAAAGAATATTACTGACAAATGAAGAAAGCTCGAAGAACACTCTTCAGCTTCAGTGACCATTCACTCATTATACAACAAAGAAAACAAACTTGAGTCTTGATAAAGAAAAATAATTTTTTTGGAATATTTCGTTTTTTTTCTGACACAACCTGTAGAAGCAGAATAGAATTAAAGTATTTTAAAAACTTCTACTTCACTGCCAACATTTCTTTCATTTTTAATAAACGTTCTCCCCATGATGGGATGAACCTTTAAAGGGTCACCGAATCTATCACTGACATGGTTATGCAGGAGAGTCATTTAACTCTTGAACACACATCATTTTGAGGATCCTTGCAGTCTAATTTTCTAATCTCTCTAATTTTAAAGTCTCTCAGATGATAGATTGGAAAGACACATAAGAGGGGAAAAAAGTGTGGTTCTTTGAATATTTTTCAGAACAATGTTTTCTTTTGCTTCAGTGTTTTAAAGGGCCTTCATGTTATTCGTAAGCCTTTCAGAGTAAACAAAATCCACATATATATTATCTTTGGCACACAAAAGAACACATTTTTATGAAAAATGAGTTATTTTTGTGAGCTCCTTTTCCTACCTAGAAGCAAGACGACTTGATCTCTGAGGCTCCACCTTTCTGTTCTTGTGGCTGCCGCCCATTTCATGTCATCTTAGAGCAGGCTTCAGCAGCATATCTGTTTCACCCATGAAAACGAACAATATTTGAGCCACTCCTTCTCATTCGATGCTAAACTGAAAGCATTTTGCCGATCACTGCTATTCCTGTGCAGAGAAAGTGTGTGTGTGTGTGTGTGTGTGTGTGTGTGTGTGTTAGCCTGGGGGCGGTGCTGGCAGCACAGACTCTTTCTTGAAGGGGCTGTTCCCCCACATTCATATGTATGAGCATGAGGACCCAAGTATTTTTGTTAATTGGGATGGGCTTGTGCTCAGAGAGCAGAGGTTTTAGAGAAATGCTCTGAGATGCAGCAATGGAGCAAAATACCCCCATGGGGTTGTTTTTGTGTGAGGAATCAACAATATAATTCACTTAAAAACTCAAAAAAGTTGATTTGGCATGATGAAAAAAAAAGGTGACTCTTCTAGACCTTTGGAAGCTCCCGCAAACCTAAGGCTGAAGGCATTTCTCCAACTAAATGAAGCGAAAACTGTCAAGTCCTCGTCTATGACCCTGACAAATGCCTCATTCAGATAGTCCAGAGGCTCGGTCCACTTGCTTCCTTTATTAAGCCCTCTGTGAGGAACCTCGGAGTAACTCGAGACTCAAATGTATCTTTTGACTCTCATGTAGGGTCACTAGTTTGTTCTTGCTTTTATCATTTAAAAAACATTGCCAAACTGAGCAATGCTTTTTTTATGTTGTTTTTTTTTTATTTTTAAAAACCATAGTCATGGTGGAGCAGTTGTTAGCACTCTTGCCTCACAACAAGAAGGTTCCAGTTCAAGTCCTGCCTGGGGGAGTTGAAACAGTGTCACAGATGGGGGACCTTTTTGTGTGGAGTTTGCATGTTCTCCCCGTGCATGCTGGGTTTTCTCTGGGGATTCTGGCTTCTGCCCACCCTCAAAAAACATGCTTCATAGATAAGTTGGTAACTCTAAATTGTCCCTAGGTGTGAATAAAAATAAATAAAATAAAACCTTTCTTCAAAAAAAAAAAGTGTGCATGGGTGTGCGATTGTGACCACCTGCAGCAGACTGGAGACCTGTCCAGGGGTGTCCTCTGCCTTTGCCCATGAGTGGCCAGGTTAGGCTCCAGCAGCCCTGTGACCCCAAAAGGGATAAATTTAGGTTTAGAAAATGAATGAATGCCAAACTGAGTCCAATTGTGTTGCGTTCTGAGATGGACATGCTCATCCGTGCTTTTATTTCTTCTCGTCTTGATTATTGTAACTCCATCTTCACATGTTCAAAGCATAAAATCTCTAGAACGGCTTCAAGTTGTCCAGAACGCTGCT
>BSAI01000024.1:152134-258403 GCA_036245035.1 Adrianichthys oophorus
CTGACAGCATGAAATAGGAAGGGCTTTTCTTTGTTAAATAATGCTCTTGTATAGTTACCTTTGCAATCAATGTCCCACATTTGTGAGAGAATTTTGTACTTTAATATCTTATCAAAAACTTTAAAGACACTAAAGGTTTCTTGAAAATGTAGTGTGGTGTACTCATTTATGATGTGCACTGTATATTTTGATGTTACTGAATTAAAGTTTTTGCTTACCATGTTTACCATTATGGGGCGGTCGTGGTACAACTGTAGGGTGGTCGACTGTTTATCGGAAGATTGCAGGTTAAATTCCCGCCTTGCCTGTCAATGTGTTGAAGTGTCCTTGGGGAAGACACTGACCCCCTCATTGCATCTGGTGAAAGACACATTAATGGAAGGCAGATTATAGAAGATTACAATATTAAAATTCTTTCTTGGTGACAAGACAACTTTTAAAATTAAACATTCTTAATCACAACAATCAACTTTAAATTCTGTACATTTAAAAGTTTCTCTAACATACCGTATGTCAAAACCACCCCTCCTTTTCGTATTTGTCTGTCTTTATGGAAACAAGCATATCCTGGGATATCAATCATATTTGTAGGAGTAATAGAATTAGTGTTGTCGATTCATAAAAAAAATAATCAAATTAATCACACTTTTGGATTGTGATCAATCACGTTTCCACTCAGTTAAGCCTTGTTTACACTGAGCGGTTTATTTTCATGGCACATGCGTGATGTAGACCACTAGCGTGTTTGCGTCACGTCCCCGTCTCACCCCCTCCACCCTAAAGAATGTCCGTTAGCGTTCTATAATCATCGAAAACATTCTGACCATGCTTTGTAAAACCTTTATTAAAGAACATTGGAGTATTGCTCACCATAAAGAGTTTATTTCTATTCAAAACAGCAGCGGACTTTATGACGCAGATGAGGACTGTCACTCTGTCTCTCAAACCAGAAGCGTGTTTCCTCCTTCATCAAATAATAAACACTTTGCTCTGTATGATAATTATCCTCCGTGATTATCTTCTTCAGCATATCAGAATGTTTTTCATCTGCTTCGGAGTCAACTGATACTATCAGGAGGGGGGTAGCTGTGCTCCTCTATGCAGAGACACCACAGCACCTCCTTCGGACGCAAAAACTTCATCCAAGTGTCTTGAATTGTTGGAGATTTGTTACAAACCGGAAGAGTCACATGACTAAAAACAAATCTGTGAATATGCAGGGGAACACTGTACTTCTGGTACAGCATGTATAACAGTGTTTTGTTTGTGTATCTTGTTTGTAAAACAATTGTGGGTGGCAAATAGGATTAACGCTGTAAGAAGAAGACTTTACTTTATGAGCGCTATATTGGCGCTTTCTATACACGTCGTCATCACTTTCTACCTATCAATGAGTGGCTATTGCGGCTTCGCCCCAACCGTTCCATTCCACTTTTCCATTACCTACGACCGAAGGGGGCCCCCCAAGGATCGGTACTGTTTAATTGGTCCATTTTACAATGGAAAAGCTCAAAATAATAGACCGGACCGGACCAGACTGGACCTCTCAGTAGAAACAAGGCAATTGTGTTTAAGCACTTTAAAAGGTCCGGGTGAATACTCAAATCTGATTGGCTACTGGGAGTTGATGCGCACCTAAAAAAGAAGTTCTGGTCACATAACTGAAATGTTTTATATCACTGTGCAGACAAAAACAATGTAAGAGGTGAACTTTTTTTCTGAACGGATGCTTTATCGAACCTATTGTGGCGATCCGCTTTCCTTTGCTGCTGCAGTCATGGTCTGCCAGCCCAGCAACACATTATGTAACGAATACTCTGCTTTTTGTAAGAAAACAATCTAAACCGAAAAAATAACAAGAATAAAGTACTAAAAAGTGATTGAATGTTTTTTTTTTTTTTTGTAAGTGACCATGGTATAAGCAGTATTGTGCCCAAAGATGTGTGCATTCAGAAATTAACAAACACCATGGAAGCCTGGACCGTCTAACACAAAGCAGAAGATAGTTGCTTCAGAAGTGTAATTAATCTGCGTTAATACATTTAACGTGTTAAATAATAACGCATTCATAATTAATATCATGTTAATTTTTTTTATTGAATCGCATGCATTAACATTGCTAGCCCTAATTAGAATTTAACCATGTTTCACTCAAAGCCAGAAAGTCCAGGTTTGAGTCTATAAGTAAGTGTTCAACTTGGAAACCAGACTTCTTATTTTTACGTTTCCTCCAGGGAATTCCCTTCGACTTACAGTTATGATCCCCAAATACTTTGGTGTAGTTAACAGTTTGGAAGTACCAATATTTCTGTTGTGTATGCGCTGCCTGGGTTGCTTGCATTGCTGGCCATCTGAACTTTGAGCATTACGAGCGGTGGTCTGTAGAGTTGTGCATCCATCATCCCGATCCCCTGGGTCATCAGAGTCCGCTGTTGAGTATCCAGGCTGCTCTATATGGACTCCGTCTCACCAACAGACATATCGGCAGTAGCAGATATTAGCCTTGCTCTCACAGAGCAAAAAACGTCCATTCCACAGGAGGCAGTGGTGTTACAAGCACCAGTCAAAAGCCCAGCATGCGGATATCCACCACAGACTCGGGAGAACCCAGAGAACACACCCGCCACTTAACCAACCATCAGGGTTTAACCATCCAATTCCTCCTCCGACCACCAGAGGGAGCTCTTTCCAGAGTACTGCCGGCCTCTGGTTTTCCTCCTCACTCCAACTCCCAGCATGCATCACCCTCCACTCCTGTCGTCACAGCTGCTTCCCATCATCATTCCTGCTCCTTATAGGCCTGCTCTATACTTCGCTCCACGCAAGGTCTTGAATTGTGCTTCTATACGTTCAGTCTGAGCGTTATCTTTGTATTTTGCCTTTCTGTGTCTGACCCTTGCCTGTTACTCACCACCCTGCCTCGCTCTTCATGTTTTGAATTCTGCCTGATTCCTGAACACGTTTATGCCTCGCCCCTACCTGTTTTTGTTTGTATTAAACTCTATTGCATTTGGATCCAAATGTCTCAGCCTAAACGTTACACCAACGCCATAGCAGCAGCAACCAGGCCCTGACACAACAGGCTCTGAATAAGAAAACACCTCACCAAAAGCGCCTGCAGCACCACAGGGAACATGCGCCACTACCATAGAAATAATGGAAACAAAAGCTTCTGAGGTGGGTTAGCTAGGCTAATGAGACTGTTGTCAAAGTTGTCATGCTGGATAGTGTTCAATGAAGATTCTACTGCTGGTGTAACCTTTGGACCAGGGTTCAGCTATATATAACCTGCCAATAGAAGCACAATGGCTCATTGACGTAGTCTCAGATGTGGCTTACTTGTCTGTCTCTCCTCTTGCTTAATTGTGTAGAAGTTTGGAGTAGATGAAATGCTGGCTCTGTGAAACCATCAAGCAGACGCTATCATTGTTTCTTTGTACATATGGATGTCTTATTAGCATCACGAATATTGTTGTGAAGTAAAATACTGTAAACCAGCCATGTAGTTTTAGAGAGCTTAGTAAGCACACTGCACCTGCGTAGCTGTGCTATAACATTGCAGCCATCTTTGTCATAACAAATAGTGTTAACATGAAGATCTGTAACAGGCTTTGGTCTGCCTCCTGCTGTACAGTGTTTATGATCAGGAAGAAAATTAACAGAATTTTATGAAAAATTGAACTTATAAAATTGTGTCACTAGAACTGACAAAGATTAGCTTTAAAAAAACATGTTTTTATCTCGGTCCAACACAAACGATGTTCATACTGTACATGCTTATAGACATGGAAACTGTAGTCGTTACTGAATGTGTGAATAAATTATCAGGTAAAGAAGACACCTGATCCCTGCGTGTCCTTTGAGCAGGAGCCAGGCCTGACTTTGTACCTCTCCTGATAAGAAAATGGTTTTGCTTGCATGAATCTGCCAATTGTCCCTTCATTAAATAGAGGTGTCATTTTCTTGGAGCTAAGAGCCCGTTCAAGTGCTGCTGTGTCCTCGCCGCCAGCAATGAGGGGCACCTATAGACACAAACACCAGATAGGGACAAAGCAGATGTGGGAAAATGAAATCACCTCTACATGTCAGTCATGTGTCTTGTACTAAATCTTTCCAACATGACACACTTGGTCCTGCCTAGAGGCAAACCAACTTTCCTAGAACTAAAGTGAGATTTTCTGAGAATGATCAATGTTCTAAAGAGAGGCTGTTGACTCCTTCACAGCTTCTAAGGATTTCATGCTCTTGACTATTTTCCATATAAGTCTTTCCAGGATTGAGAACCTTGATTATAGGAAGCTTCACTCAGGATTATTTTGTCACTGTTTCAGGAACTTTGATTCTGTAGGATGACCCAAAATTTTGAAGACAGTTCTGGCGCTGCCTAAAAAAGGTTTCTCTGAACACCCAGCCTGAACACCCAGCAGGAAAGCTTTGTCTTACAGGCAGTGAAGGACTTGTTGAGCACAGATGTGTGAGATTTGACTTTCACATGTTACAAGGTGAAGTGGTGATGACAACTGTAAGGACACCTGAAGTGTTTTGTCTCATCTGATCTGAGTGATTGCTGTACCAAGGGGCTGTGAGCAAAGCAAAGCTTTAAGGATTGAGCTCAATTACCCAGTGACCTCTCAGGTCAACTGCTAGGAGCAGGACAGCACCTTCAGAGTTCTTGAATGCAGCTATCCATCCGTTGTTGAGGGAAAGCTCTGTAATTATTCAACCAAGTAAGCACAAATAGGCAGCCATAGTGCAGTTCTTCAGAGGCTGCTGATGCTTCCAGCTGGAAATGACTATGATAGACCTATTGCAGATTTACAGACTTTTTGTGCAGATAGTGGCTAAAAATGCTTTTTGGTGTCTCTGCCTAGTCTGTCTGGGTCTGTTTGTCTAGACATTTGGGTGATAGCTCTGACAGAGAGGGGTATGGGAAGAACACAGAGGGATTTCAGCAGATAATACACAATGAAAGGGTTTAATTTAATTAAAACAGAAAATCTGAAGTGGTATGGGCTTTTTCTCTTTTCCATGGTTGCCACATCTGTTCATTTGCTGTGATAATTGGTGTCCAACATGTCAACCCAAAGGGCATCCAAAAAGCCCCACATGGGGACTGATGCCTTAAAAGCATTTACATTATCAGTGCCAGACTGTTCTGGATCCTGATGAGGACACACTCACTCCTGCACTGTTGTTGGATTCATTATTTACAAAATTTACTTTGCCTTGTAAAAATTCTATGAACTTAAAAACAGCTCAACACTCACATGTTGCCCTGAAAACAACAAAATCATCAGCAGTTTGCTCATTTGATCCTTTTTTGTGTCATTCAAAGCTCAAACACAAACGTCTTCAAAGTTTTTTGGTTATTCACATGACAGTCCAGAAACATTCTCAAAATCAGGATTCTCGTTCTTCTGTGGGGTAATAAACAGTTATGCAGCAAAAACAGCTTCTGCTGTCTTGTCTCTTCTTCATCCTCACCACTGTCATCCTCTGCACCAGCTGGAACATCCAAACCTGTCCTAACAACGTGGCTCTCCAAGAGGGACTTCTTCAATCTCTCCCTCAGGGATGCCAGGCTAGACTTCTCAGTGTTAGACCTGCCAACAGCACACCTGTCTTCAGACTTTAGAAGAAGTTTGTAGACCTCATGGTGTGCTGGGAGTCCATCTACTCAAGCAAAGTTTGTTGGATCACGACAAGCAAAATCTGAGCAAACTTAGAAGGAAATGTATTTTTAAAAGTTGGCACTGTGTCAAAAATCTAGGCTTGCTGCTTACTGCACACACCACTGTGTCTCCTTCAGCTACAGAAAAGTCATAGAATTGCAGTGGAATAAGAGTTCTGGCATTGCTAAAAAAATTCAAGTGCTTTCACAGCAGAATTCTTCAGCTAACTGAACAGGAAAAATATGCACCTTCGTTTGGTTTGCTTTCACAAACTCCTCCAGAGCGAAGAGACAAGAGCTTAACGAAACCATCAGAAAAAGTCATGCACTTACAACCGCTGCTCATATGGAAGCAGGGTTACAAAAAAATCAAGAAACTTTTTACATCCATTCATTTCACTGCACACATTCACACCATCAAAACACCTTGTGTGAAACCAGAGTGTGTGAAGAAAATCCTCACATGCATGAGGAGAACGTGCAAGCTCCACACAGCAAGGTCCCTTCTGGGGTTTGAGCCATGCAGAGCCTTCTCACTGTGAGGCAAATGAGCTACAGCTACACCACTCCTTTCAGATGAGGGATTTAACTTGTCTGGAATTTTAAGCCCAGATGCTGCTGTTGTATTTTCAGCAGCCCTCTAGGGAAGGATTTTTACAGATGAAAAATAGTGAAGAATCACTTTTTGGGAGACCTGTTTAATGTGAGCATTAAAAGACAGATCCTGGTCAAAGTTTCTGAGGCCTAGCTTTTGGAATCAAAAAGTAATTCATTTGCTGTTATTAGTTTCTTGAGGCCAAATACCACATCTTCAGGGCTTTTCTTTTGCGAAAATTCAGTTTTAGCTTTAGTTTTTCAACTCTAAGCAGGGGTCCTTGGGGGGTGCATTTGACCCAATTTGAAAAAAAAAAACAAAAACAAAAAAAAAAAAATTGCAACTTGCTTTGACCCTGGAGAACACAAGAAGAGCTTTAAAGTTAGTTTGACATTTTGTTTTTTGTCTGTTCATTTTGGTTAGCAGCAGGGACATGTAGTCAGGGGAGGCAGGTGAGGCTGTGTAATAGTTAAATGAGATCAAAATACAAATCAAATATTATTTTTTAGACGTGACTATTCTATGATTATTCTTTTCTGTGTGGGTTTTCAATATTTCTTTGGTAAAAATTTTTTCAAAAAGTAGTGAATTTACTAATTTGCTTTTCAAATACTCTAGCTCTGCCGGACCCTGTGTGGCGGCACTGTGGCTGACCAGCAGGCGGCTGGCTTGCGTAGCGGGCCCAATTGCTTCAGTTTCATGGACTCTGTGACTGGCTGGTGGTTTATCAAGGATGTATCCCCCCTTCTCCCAATAGTAACCGGACGGTCTCCGGCAGACCTGCGGGTTAAGAAGATGGATGGAAGTACGGGATAAAAATCCTTGTATCCGTTCAGCTACATTGAATCTTTTTGTCTACCCTTTGACCTAGTCACTGAAAACGCCACGTGCCCACAGCTGAGTCCGCGATTGCCGCGCCACGCCTGACACCCAAGACCTTGAATTAAATCTTTACACTGGATTAACATTGAAACTTGACGTCCCTGCCGCGCGAATCGGTCCGGTGTGAAAGTAGCTGGCAGTGATCTCCACTGAGACAGAGACTTTTAAACTGAAGAAGGAACAGGAACACTTCTAGAAATACAGGTTATCCATGTTTCTTCAGAGGGTGCACACAGACTTCATTTATAAGTAAAAGTGTGTCAAAAATTACAATGTGGGTGCTTTTTTCTCTGCAACACTTGGAAGCAGAAGAAAATGTTGAATGAAGATGAAACATTTATATTCCACAATGTTTTCTTTTAAGGAAAACTGGATCTGGGTTCTTCTGGGTTGATATTTTTAGCTATCACAGCTGAATTTGTCTCTTTTTGCCATGCTCTTCCCACAACATGGATACATGTTAGTGAGGATCGAATCCTCATAAACAATTCATTAATCCTCAAGATTCATATATTTTTATTTAACAGGATCTGAGTTTAACAATTCCAATAGCGACAAAATTAGCACCTTACGGGTAGAAATGGTTGATGAGTGATGTGCCACTTGCAATTTTCAGTCATATTTTTAAGTTTTATAATCTTCTATTTTATTATTTTTCATTCCACATAAATTTTTTCTCTTTGTTTGTTTCTATGAGCACTTTTTCCAATTCTGAATAGTCATCTTAAAATAAATTATTTAGTCTTCATATTAAATTCTTTTTTTATCAGTTTAGACTGATTTGTCTGTGACATATTTCAGAAATTAGACTAAATGAGGTTTTCTAGCTTTTAAAATTGGGGGTATTTGTTTTTTTTGTTTAGTGCCTTAAGAAGTCAAGATTGTTTTCAATCTCTTCAGACTTTGGGGCAGTTTTTAAAGTACTTTCACTTGGGTGGGTGCCTCTAACATTTTTTGAGTGAATGTTTGCATTCACTTTTCATTTTGATATGCTCAGCTTCAATGAGGTGAGGATTCCATTTTGGGTTTGCTTTTATCTTGAGATCACATTTTTCTTTACAAACATCTGCAGATCTCAGTCATTAATAATGGAGCCCATCTTAAAAACAGTGGACACAAAGCAAGAACCCTGTAGTCTTGAACGGTTAGTTATGTGTCCCTAAAGTTTAAATTTGCTTCACAAAAGCTGTGTTTATTGTCCTAACACTAATTTCATTGGTGATTCTTGGTTGATACCATGAACACCGTAGTGTGGATCTTCTGTAATTGCAGATGATTTATTTTGATAAAATGAAGTCCAATTAATTTGTTTTTGATTTAGTTGGATTACATCAGGTTTCATTAGATCGTTTTATCTCCCAGTTACGATAGAGGTTATTGACCTGAAAGTGTTGTAGCTCTTCAAGCTCAGCAACAGATGGGAGGAGAGCCAGCCTCTGATGCCCCAGACTCTTGAACAGATAAGACAGATGAGCTGAGAGTGCTGTCCAAATCTCTCACCTTCATTCTACCCACTGCATGTCACTGTATTCTCACAGATGATGAACGATCCCTGTCTGTGTTTGGATTAGATAAGAATATAAGTACTTTCAGTGATTTATAAGGGTAGAAGTTCCATGTGTGTGACTTGTAATGTTCACTGAAAGGAGCTTGTTGGGTTGTTAGCATTTCTGTGTCTTTAATGTGTCTCCTTTTTTAGTCATAGTATCATGTTGGTGGAAAAAACTTACATTACCAAGCTACTAACATTTAATGTAAAGAAGGCTGTACTTAAAAAAAAACAACCATCCCTCCCCTGCTTCTTCTTATCAAAGGATATTTAACTGAGAAATCAAAACTAAATGAATTTATTTTAAAGTTAGTGCAAAAATCCCTTATCTGGATGGCAACTTGATATGTTGCTTCTTTTGAAAATCTTTGAGTGCTTGACTTTGACAGAAAGCAGGGTGTCCTATCGAACGCATGCCTGCAAGTCATCAGCTGACCTCATTTTTCATTTTGCAGTTCCTACTTTGGAGTTTTCACACCTCTCTTCTGACACGTCATGTAAGTTGAACTCTGGCATTGATGTTTGTCAACTGTTGAATTATTTGCCAAAAATGTAAACAGTCTGGCAGAATAGACCAGTTCCCCCCTATTGTGGTTGAACAATTGCTAGTTTTAAAGAACATCTGATGACGTCAGAGAAGAGCTAAAAAACACAACACCACTTCAAAAGATTATGAGGACGTTAAATTGTCAATAAGTTCTGTGGAGAATTGTCTTCACGTCGTGTTTGTAAAGAAAATCTATCTCCCCCAGTCTTTGACTCTGCTCTCACTGGTGCCCACAATGCTTGAGGCAGCAGTAGGAGGGTGAAAGCAAAAGATCCACAACACGAAATGGTGCTAGCTAAAAATATGGCTCCTTCTTGTGGTCATACACGAATGCGGGGCCTGCTCTGCAGATTATGAACCAAGCTTCAGAGAGGGAGAGAAACATCTGTTTATTCTAACAGCTCATGCGTTGCATACACCTCTACTGCAGTAATATCAACTTTCCCAACAGAAACATAATGTGTGATATAGCAACCCTCAAATGACCAAAAAGGAAATGAATGTGTCTGCTGGAGTCCTAACATCAGCTTTTGCCTTCGGGACAGAACTGGGCTGCTTTTGTGCCGTCCTCCTCTCGTCTTCTTTGTCTTCAGCGGCTGGCACTTTCATCTCTGCTGTCAATGTGGTTTGATGCTCCCTAAATATTTACTACTCCTTTTCGCATGATGGATATGGACTCACTGGTGTCACTGTTGGTTCAAAGAATGGATGGTATATTTTCAGTGGATAAAGCGGAATGGAAAGAGAGCTGAGGAACTGCAGAGAAACCCCTCAATAAGGGCAAGATGCAAAATCTCAGGAACTCTCCTCATACTGGATATGTTTATTCTGTTAGGACATATCCATTCTTCATATGTTTTGTTATTGGTAAAAAAGTCTGCACTATAGTCCATCATTGAGTAAAAGAACTTCAAATGTTTTAAAGCGGTAGGGTATTTAATATTTATCACATAAAACTTCTCTCAGTGTGAGTACCTGCCGTTTTCTTTGAACAGGCTGCTTTCTGCAAAGAATGGATTTTTGGTAGAAATCCAATTGACTTAAATAGGATGAAAAAGAAACCTTAACACTAAAACAAACAAAAAGTCCAACATAATGTCATGAAAGGCTGGAGAAAAAGGAAGCTTTCCAACTCAAATTTAAGGAAGCAAAAACAGAAAATTATCTAAACATGTAAAGCATGACTTCATCTAAACCAAGAAAACTTGTGGAACAAGACTGATCCAGATAATCTACTGTAGGCCTATAGTATGTCTCTGAAGGTGCAAACATGGTAAAGCTAAATTGAAAAGAATGTTAAAATAAGATTTATTGTAATTATAAAAAAAACCCACCTGATCCAATGGGATTATTAATCATGAGTTCCCTCTACAGATACTTAGAAAGACTGAGATGTTGACTGCAAGAAAAAAAGTCTTTTTGGAAAAGCTTTCTTAAAAACTTTCATCCACAATTTGAGTCATTGTTCCTCTAGAAGATTCAAAAACGGAACTCATGAGGAGATTTCTGCACATTAAACCCCACAAACCAGCTTTTCCTTTTTATTGTCTCCCGGGACACAAGGGCATATGCATCTCTGCAACAGCAGGACAGTCTCACAAGATCAATCAAAGAAATGTAAAACCGTTGGGTCTCATCAGAAAAGAGTCAAAAACTCATCGTTGTAACTCAAACCACACCGATAGAAGCCTCAAAAAGTTTTTCTGTTTTATCTCTGTTTTACTCTACTTGCTTTACTTCCACTCGGTGGCCTACGGATAACTGAACTGCATTCACACAGGTGGACCATCAGAGGATAAACTCTGGTCTGCACTAAACAGCCCAGTGTGAATGAGCCCTAAACTCAGATCCTCCTTCGTGCTGTTTTCAGTCTCCGCTGCTCTTTTCACTCTCTTTACCAATCTATTTTGAAATTGTGTGTAACAAATGTTACAAATTATCAATTCAAAAAAAGAGAATTACTGCTTTTCCAAAAATATACTTTATTACACACATTTTGTAAACAGCGTGCATTTATGACCTGTAAACCCACTTCTAATCCAGGACAGAGCTACTCATGACACAGAGAACATTTAGCATAACAATTACTGACATGCTTTTTATTTGTACAAGAAACCAGTGAAGTGTTTTGCTACTCCGTTTGGGAAGTGAGAGAAGGAGTTTAACCCCGGTTAGGATCAGTCCTCCCTGCCCTTGTCCCAGTCCCAGCCCAGTCCTTAATTCTTCCACCAAGTAGTGAGACTGGCAGGTGTCTTTGATTTTTAAGTTGTGTGTTCTTGAAGGTGAAGTTGCTACATATCTGCTGCTTCTGCTGCTGTCCTCAGCTCTGAGGGAGTCTGAGTGAGCATCACTGAGGCAGGGACAACTCATGTGCAAAATCAGAATATGAACAGCATACATTTCAAGGTACAACATTTGATAGTATAAAATTGTATACATTTATGCTACTGTACAGCACATATTAAGGACATACTGTACTATTGTGAGTCTCTAATCAGGCTTTTACTTAACAATCACACTCTTGCTCAGACATTGCTAACAGTAACAACAACATTGACTTTAGTTATCAATTTCTATTAAAAATGAATGAAATGAGAGCTCAAGGATTTTGTTTCTCTTGGTGATGCTGTTTAGTTGTAAATATCACTGCATATGTCAACACCTAACAACAAACTATGACATTAATGGTAAAATGGGATGAGCTTAACACACCCAATTAATTCCTCTTTTTAAGGTGGCTCCATTTTTTGAACAATCCCATAAATCTTTTAATTTTTAGAAAATATAAGATACATTTAGTGGGACCTTGTTACAGACCGCTATCCTGTCCAGGGTGTTCCCCACCTTCGCCCAGCAGTAACTGGGATAGGTTCCAGCAGCCTTGTAACTTGAGCTGGTTTAGAAAATGAAGGAAAGATCTTTAGTGAAATACTATTTTGTGTGAAGATGGCTTGTAAGATATCAGGTCAATTTTAAAGTCTGGATCGTGAAGTAGACAGGTGAGAAGTTACAGCAAATAGACAGTTGTTACTATTTAAGCTAAGTACTCTAGTGGAAGAGTGTCTACCTTAAGACTTTGAGGTTGTTGGCAAAAAATCCATGGTTCACCATACCAATGACTGCTTAATGCTCAATAAATTGGGGGAATAAAATCCAAAATGGTCCCCAATACAGCTGTCACTGCAGCCTCCCCGCCTTCCATGGAATTGGCCCAATGCAGAGAACAATTTTACACACCAGGTTGGAACAAGTTGCAGACTTGAACTATATTTATTGACAGTGTAGAGGAGCATTATTTCAGGTACTTGATAAAAGTTCAAAACAGCATAATTCAGAGGCAGTTGATATTTTGTAATTGACATTTTGGAATTAAATCAACTATAAAACCTAGCGTCAATAATGATCATTGTAGTTATAAATATCATTCATGTGACCGCAGAGATACACATTTGGTTGTGTACGTTTTATTTGAGATTTACTTTAGCTCTGTACTGGTTTTGTTCTGTACCTGCTATGACTGAGATAACTGAAAAATCTGGAGCTTCTTTCATCAGGCATGGCCTGGTAGTTTTACCATTAACCGCTCCACGCCGTGTGTTGCTAACTCACAATGTACCATTAAATACAGGACTCCACTTATATAATTATTACCTTGAACAGAAAAAACACAGAAATATTTTGTATACTTGTAAATAAAGTTAGGCATGAAGGAGTTAAACAAAAGAAGAAAAGTATGACTGATTTCAGATTTTGGACAGGATTGAAGGGAGGAACATCCATGGATTTGACTAGTTTGACCAACACAACCCACAAACCCACAAAAGATCTTTATCTTGTTGTGCATTAATATTCTAATCCAGATATATTCAAATCCTGCTGCTTATTACTTAGATCACATGTGTTCCACAAATGAACAGCTGAAATGAAAAAGGTTGATTGGAAAAGGAGGACACCAGCTCCTAAGGCCAATACTTAGACACCCAGAATTTAAATCTGAGTCACTTTCCTATTCGTTCTGCAACCATAGGTTGAAGTCTGCAACCGCACATACTGCCCTACTTCAGTGCCTAATCCCATGACCCGATGAGATTAAAATAGGATTCTAGTTCTGAAGAGCAAGGACAAAGTTTGATAATAAATCCATATCTCCATAAAAAAAAAAAGCTTCACTCTAATTGAACCATGTTTTGTGTGCTTTCAGAGTTAGGTGGACACATATATTTGCACTCAGATGACTATGAGCTCTGGTCCAATTGAAAACTGATGCCTTCGTTTAGAAAAAACAGAAAGTATCTTTTTCTTTAACTTTTATTCTCAGTGGCCTAGAATGTGGTCTGCTGCCCATAATAAACAAATTATTGAACAATTCTCTCCTGATACAGCATTTATAGTCAAATTAGAAAGACAGCTAGAAGATAGCCTAGTTGCCGGTTTAATTTTCTTGGAAGCAGAAGTTGCCCAGCAATGACCATAACATGAGAGACATTTTTGGTTCTTTTCTTGACTTTTTCTTCATGAATTGTTGATGCAGTGGTATAAAGTGAAAACTTGGACATTCTGAAAATGCATCAGTCTACCACATTCTTCGGTGTAAACCATCAAAAAGTCTCAAATCAGATTTGAATTTGGCCTGTGTGCATTCCCAAATGGTTTCAGTGCTGCATGTGACCTAGGACACTATCCAGGCAAAGGAGGACAGACCAGCCTTTTAAAATATACATTTAATCTGGATAACACTATCTTGAAATGTGCGTATTATATCTAATGGAAGTGTCAGTAGACCGAACGTGGTTGAATTCTACTGCATAGAAAGCAGATCCAACACATAAAAAGATGTCTTCCACAGAGAATGTCTGTAAAACTTATGACAGTATTTTGATAAATACCCAGTAATAGTAAACAAACATGCACGACAATTTCAAGTATAAAGACATTTCAACAATTACTGCTATTGTAGCTTATGCCAAAGTGCTAATATCTGGGACATTATTCAGCTTAAATATTGCTTGTGACTTGTGCATGTGATGGAATCACTCATTGCTTTTACACATGGCTCATTAACAAGGCCACTCTTGTGCTGTTAGTGTTTGTTGGTGCGTTATTTTATGCCCACAGTGACTTGTTGTAACTCAGTGTTAGGCTGAGTTCCTTAAGTGTGTGTTATACATGCACATGTGTACTGCTTGTAAAATCTTCTGCTTGCTTTTGAGGATCCCCAGCTGCCACATCATAAATATGTTTTCCAGCGCTGGAGGCAGCAGGAGAATGGGGCTTCTAGATCAACTTGACTAAATCATGAAAGGTTTGACCCGCACCAGTCTATGCAGGATCCAACACAGTGAAAATTTCTAAGTTCAAAGACCGCCTTTGACACGCGGAGATGAATGAACCTGCTACCAAAAACAATACTGAAACAGCATTGTGAAGCAATGCAGTCTCTGCAGGCGCTATTATGAGGCTTCAAAGAAGAAGGCTAGGACATCATGAAAGGCTGGATGCATAGCGGTATTTGAAAATACTGGCTAGTCCACAATTAACTGATGTAAAGGGTTGTAGTTTTTTGACAGCTCTCATTTTTCCCACTGAAATTTCAAGGCAGACTCTGTCAAGTTGAATGGAGATATAAACCACCAAGCCATCAGTGATGGGAGAATAACATCTAAGAAATTCTTACACAATAGGAAAGAATATCCAGCAAGGAAATATTTACAAGCCATCCACCAGATAAACCTCTTGTGCTTTAACAGGTCTTTTTCATCCAGACACTAATCAAACATTTCTAGTCTCTTAAATAAATAAGAAAAAAAAAGTTTACACAAACTCATTTTGCTGTTTAGGAGTTGTTAAACACCCAATGCTATACTGGATCACGTCAACATGAACTTTTGAGGACAAACAACACCTAGAGATTTATTTTAGTCAACATTATCCAACCCCTGACAACAGCCATGTTGTTGGTCAAGCAACAACTTCACAATGCAGTCCTAACACAGATGAAGGATTTTATGACCAATGCTGTCTTGTGTCGGTTACCTGAATTTAACCGACAGAATGGTGTCTGTTTTGGAAAAAGTGTGACGTCATGTGTAGGAGCTGTGTTCAACTGAGGTTTACGGCTACAGTGGACACACTTTGTTCTCTGGTATAGGAAGCTGTGCAAATGAACCACAGTCAGTCTGGGAGTCATCAGATCTGGGTGACGCAGTGCCACCCATGGGGATGCGGGCGGCAATGGCAGACATTTCCCCCGTGTGACTCTCTGCTGTAATTCCAGGTCGCTCTGAAGTCTGGTTTAAGTTGCTCTCTGGGATGGTCCCCATTCCGGTGAAATGCTGAATCAGACATTTCCTGAACTGGAGAAAAAGAAGAGGAAACCAGTTATTAATGAATTAAATGTAAACAGATTTACTAAAATAAAAATACACATCTTAAAATTACCTATCCATCTTGCTTTAGGATGATATGTAAAAATTGGTCTAAGTACATAATCTGATGTCAACATTGTATTTAAATTTTCCCACTAGGCACATAATGTCCATTAGATCCCCAATATATATGTACTGTAGATGTCTTATGGACATCTCTGACAACCCTATTTTGTTACTCATTTAAATATCTACCAATAGTGTTCTGAAAGATATCTACATACAAAGGTCTGCTGTGGGGTTTTTGACCCAGGACCATGGTTGTGTTTTGTTGGGGTTCATTTCCTGCTTTATTTTGTTGTTTGTTCCTGCTTCCTGTGTTTTCACTTGTCTGCTCTTTCAGGTCTCTTGTCACTCCCCTCCTAGTGTGTGTTCTCTCCCTCTCTAATGTGCACACCTGTAGATACTTACCTCATCCTCTCCCTCTGTTTATAAGTCCTCGTCTCCCTTGCACTGGTTGTCGGGTGGTTTTGGTAGCAGCATGAGTACATGTTCTGCTTAAAATAAAACAGACTTTTGCTGTTACTAGTGCCGTCTGCATTTTGTGTCCCCACGTCAACCCTGAAATCTGCTATACATCTACCTGTAAACTTCTAACCTTGGGATGTTTTTAGATGTCTGTTAGTATAAAACTGCATTTTGGACGCACACTTTTAAACCCGCTAGAACGCGTAGCTTTTTATGAGATAAAACACTGCTTTTTAGGCCTGAACAAAAAAAATAAAATAAAAAAAATGATTTCTATTAGTAAATGTTTGAAAAGTACACTAAGTTAAAAAAAAAAAAAAATCTCCAATTTTACATTGATTTACATTCATCTTCAGAACCCACTGAATCCCTTTTGGGATTACAGGTTTGCTGGTTCCTACTCAGCTACTGTTGAAGGTGGAGTACACCCTAAACAGGTCACCAGTTTGTCATAGAGCCACACAATCACACTGGAGCAATTTGCAGACAGCAGTAAACCTGTGAAACATGTTAATGAACTGTGGGAGGAAGGAGGAGAAAATCCACACCTGTTAAGGAGAACATTCAAACTTAACACAGAAAGGTCCCAGATAGGATTTGAACCAGGTTCTTGCTGGAAGGTGAAAGCTAACCACTACACCACCATGCAGCCTTTTCATTTACAGAA
Source organism: Adrianichthys oophorus (assembly GCA_036245035.1). Taxonomy (NCBI): domain Eukaryota; kingdom Metazoa; phylum Chordata; class Actinopteri; order Beloniformes; family Adrianichthyidae; genus Adrianichthys; species Adrianichthys oophorus. The sequence goes on from BSAI01000024.1 coordinate 168,939, forward strand.
AACAAGTAACCACAAAGTTCTGCTTTTCAAGATGTAGAAAACATTTCCATACTGAAATATACTTGGAGTTAAATGTTGCTTCAAAACAACAATCCAACATCTTTATTTCTGTTTAGATTTTGAACTTGTCGTATAAATGAACAAGTGATGATAAAAGGTAAAATCTATTGTGAGAGTGGATTATTATTAGAATGATCTTAAAGCACATTTTCTGATCTTCTGCTGCACAACAGTGTCTAGTTGCTGTTCAGAAGCAAAGTTCTAAAAAAATAGATTTTACGTAAATAGATTAGGAAAAAAGTGGACTCCACACCAATTTTGTCATGTTAATATTTGATAGTAAAAGAAGAAAAAGAATGACGGCACACCAAAATCCCAATGGTAGAAATGTGTTTGACTTGGATTTTCTATTTTACATCTAGTAAATGTTTAAAAAATTACTCTAATAGGCATCTAAAAAATATCCAAAGATTGTAGATCTGTAGGTAGATTTGTGGGAGACCCCTATATGCAGAACACTATTGGTAGACATCTAATGGAGTAACAATGTAGAACTGTCAGAGATGTCTCGTAGACATCTACAGTAGATGTCTATCATTTATTTAATAGATATCAGTAGATGTCTATTAACTAACGGATAGACATCTACTGTAGTTATATATTAGTTATCAATAGACATCTATTGTAGATGTCTATTGAATAGATAATAGATAATAATAATAATAGATAATAACTAATAATACGCAATTAGCCGTAGGAAAGTCGTCTGCCAGAGATCTAAACCGTGATATGCAATAGACCTCTATGAATTGATGTCTATCAGATGCATAATGTATATCTATAGCTGTGAGCTTTTGAACAGGCAGAATTTAGATATCTAATAGATGTGTCCACATATAGATTTCTTTCTCCTCTAAATCAGTTGTGTGCAGCACAAGAAACATGAAGCGAAGTGAGCCTTTATAATTTTGCCTTTCTTGGGTAAACAGACCACTAACTTAGGGACCAAGGCTGGCCAACCCACAACCCTGTCTGTTTTCCAGTTCTCTCTGACCAGCTTGCTGTTAATTAGCTGACTAAAATGATTCCACATTCTGATTGGCTGAACACACCTGATTTAGATATTCAGCATCAAGCAGTCCAGGGAGAGCTGGAACTGTACTACTGCACTATTCATGGTATTGTCTAATTTTGGTTATTTCTTACATGGCCAGTTATTTGCACGTATTTACGTGCGACCAGGATAAATAGTGATGGAAATTCACATTGGCCACACATAACACGTGCAGCAAAGACGCACGTTGCTGCTTTGCATCCAAGGTTCCACACAAGTGCATCCAAGGCTGGATTTTGTTGTTGGCCGCACATTAGCTGTCAGGCACCTAGGTGCATGAAATGTGCTTTCTGTATTTAATCCATCCCCTAGTGGACCGGGACGCTGCAGACATCCAAAAAGGCCTTCCTGAAACACCAAACACCCAGAACTCACAAAACACTACCATGTACTATATGATCGTATGACTTCTGGAGATGAAACATAGCGACATTAGAACAATTAAAACCCGTTCAAAAAACCCTACTTTGAACACTGAACCAAACTTTGAAGTGACTTTCAGACTGCTGGTTCTACTCCGAGCTGATGAGGAGCCTCTGCCTTCTTCATAGAGCACTGAAAAATTAATTGTAAATTTAAAACTTGAATAAAAAGAAATATGCCAACTTAAAACCATTAACAGATTTAAAATAAATATATATATATATATATTTATATTTTTTACTTTTTTCCAGCTTTCACTCTTTGCTTTCAGTTTTCAGTTTTAATTTCGTTTTCACTGCCAAGCTAATCCTATTTTTATGTGGGGGCGAAGCTTTGAGCTCATTGGCTACTGGGACATGATTTCCCATGATTCCCAAGGAGGTTATAATGATGTGACGTTTTTTTATGCTCCAGAACAGTGTCTGTTCATGTGCCACCCCACTCTGATGTACCAAACTTTGGAAGAGCATTATCACTACCTACAGTTCTCCTTGGTATATCGCTGTTCACATTTTGCGGTCTCGCTGTTTGGCTGACTTTTTTCAGTGCTTCTTTGCTGTTGAGCTTGTCAATCAATGTCTTCTGTGTCTGGTTTTAAGAAGACAAATGCAGCTGGTCAACATTACATAAATCTTCATGTGATCAGATTGTTGTTTTTATTCTAATGCTGGACTGAAACGTCCCGGGAACCAATGAGTTCAAAGCCCCGCCCCCACATAAAAGTAGGATCAGCTCAGCTGTGAAAACTAGAAAACTGAATTGAAACTGAAAACTAAGAACTAAAAACAATGAGGGAGAAACAAAAAAAGTTGAAAATACAAATAAACATGTTTTTTAATTTGGTAACAGTTTTAGGTTTAAATATTTATTTTGTTCAAATTTCAAATTTGTAATATTTGTTTCAAGTTTACAACATTAGTTTTTTCAATTTTTTTAATTTTATTTTCAAATGTTCAAAAATCCCTTCAAGTTCACAATGTGTACTTTTGAGTTTCAAACTGTTTTGAAATTTAAAAAAAACATCAAACTTACAATGTATTGGTTTCCTTTTTTTTTTTGTCAATCTGTTTTTTTTTTCCACTTTAAGCTGATTTTTAATTGACTCCATAGATCTTCCTGTTTTTTGGTGGTGGGGGGAGGGGGGGTGTTACAGATTCAAAACAATTCATGAAATACTTCTACAGAAAGTACACACATTTTATTATAAAGTAGAGTAAGGAACTTTTTCAGATTTTTTTAGGGTCATCTATATTTCCACAGCTAATAGCCTGTAAACTATCAATTGTTTTTTGTGGTAGCAGGGACAATGACGTCTCATTAATAACTTTTCTTGGAACAAAAAAAAAGCTGCCACTTTTAACAGGTCATAAATTGTTCCCCAACCGTTGTTTTCCAAATGACAATCCCCCTAAAAAGTCCAATTGACCTTTTTCAATGTTTGTGCCTGGCCTTTGAACCCCTGCCCCCCGGGAGAAACAATTGATACCTGGCCCAAACAAGCCTGTGCAATTTGACACATATACTTCCAATCTGCTTCAATCAAGCTGCAGTAGTAACACCTCTTACCTGGCTGCGATCATGAACAAGAAATAGGCTGATGATTTGACTGATTTTTAGGAAAACGGGAATTGCAGTTCAACCCGTTGAAAAGCTTTGAAAAAAATGTTAAATTTGAAAAAGTTCTTCTAATATTATTGTGTTAAATATAGTTTGGTCAAAGGTGTAAAAGATAAAAGCAGTTAACTTCTTCAAAATGGCATTTGGTCCTTTAAAATTGGATAAAACTAATACTTACATTCCGACAATTGAGCAAATAAATGTTTTCCATACAAATTCTTCTCAAAGGTAGATTGAAACTCAATCCATCAGAGGAACAGCACATGCTGAAGATAAATGCTAGGAAGCAGTTTGAAATAGTTTAGACACATTTGAAAGGAGGGGCAGTGAGGATGTTGGTGAAATTTGCCTAAGTACCAGGAAAGAAGCTTAGAGGAGGACATGAGGATGGCTGGTGTGGGAGAGGAGAATGCAGAGTAGATGGTTCGGTGCTGGTGGATGATTCATTATAGCAACCCCGAATGGGAGCTCCGAAAGAGAAAACTCACAGTTAAAGTTATTTCAAATGTGAAATGCAAAATAAAAAGTATAAATCAATCAATCTCCCTTTCACCCTCTGTGCTTCATTTTCTTTGGCAGAACTCCTGTTGCTCCAATCTCTGCAGTTTACGAAACAAAAATTTCAAGCCTGCTTCCAGGCCAGTCAAGAGTCCCTCCAGCACATCCTGGGTCAATGTCCATGCATCCTCTCAGTGGGACATGCTCAAAATACCTCCTCAAAGAAGCATCCAGTAGGCATCCAGGCAAGATGTCCGAGTCACTTAAACTCACATCTCTTATTGTGGAGGAGAAGTGGCTCTATTCCAACCTCCTAAACCCACCTCTAAGAAGGTTCCAAGAAATGATGCAGGTAAGATCATTTCAGCCATTTTTAACAATGGATCTTATTGTTTTGGTCATGGCCCACAGCGCATGACCAGCGGTGAGAGTAGGAACATGTGTTGACAAGTAAATCCAGAGCTTTTTCATTTTGGTCAAGCTCTTCTTCACTACAATGGATCAAAACAGAAACTGCAATAATGCATCCCTTTGCTGCACCTATCTGCTAGTAAATCTCATGCTATAGCCTTCCCCTACTCTGGAACAAGGCCCAAGTTACTTGATTCCCTCCTCAAAGGGTCCCTTTACTGACCCAGAGAGGGCAAAATCTCCTTTTTCTAATAAGGCCTCCTTGGAGGAGTTAATTCTAATTCCAGCTGCTTCACACTGGACTGTGAACCACCATGCAAAGGTCCTAGTTCAATCAAGCCAACAGAAAAACATTAACTGCAAAAGGCAGAGATGAAGATCCTGTGGTCCCCAAACCAGACTCTCTCCAGTCCCCATTCCCATCTCAAAATTTTGACCATTAAAAAAAAATGATGAGCAGGACTGGTGACAAAGTGACTCAATGTCTTTAGTCAAGGTCAACAGCTCACCACCCACACTGTAAACAGTAGGGGTAGATATCTACTTTTCCCTTCTAAATGGTCAAAGATTTCCAGAATTTCTTTGAGGCTGACCAATAGGTCTTGTTCATGGCCTCCCAGACCCAAGTTTTTGACCCTGCAACTGTGATACCATTCAGCTGCTTAATGAGCCCCACAAGTTAACCAGGCTCAATAGGACTCCTTCAGCTTGACGACACCCTTTAGTGAAAAGAGTTCATGCATTTCTGCACCAACTGGCACCCACCATAGCTTTGAAAAGATGTATAATCAAGTTGGGGGAAAAAAAGGTCCTTTATAATTCAATGTCTTCAGTGCTGGGGTTCCCTTTTGACAATGTGTTTAGCCAGACATTACTAGCTAAGTGCTTTTGATGTAAAAGCTGTGGTGAGGCCCATTCTGAAGAATCAGATTCAGAGCCAGTTAGAAATAGGGCTGTCACTAATGATTTTTTAAAAGTCGATTAGTCACCAATTATTTTATCGATTAGTCAACAATTATTGTTTACGTAATATGTGCAATTATTTTCCAAAAGGTGATAGTGTAGGTACCAACCATTGAGGTTTGCGTATGTATGGTACCACTATTGCGTAGCATACGCTTCATTCACAGAAATTGAACATTTATTTTTATAGTTCATGAATTTCAATTTCATTCATTCATCATTCATTTTCCAATCCGCTTTATCCCTTTCGGGGTCACGGGGTTGCCGGAGCCTAACCCGGCTACTCATGGGCGAAGGCAGGGTACACCCATATAAAAAGCCTAAAGTCCAAGGTAAGCTGTATACTAGAACAAAAATCCCATAATTGTCTCTCAAGTTAAAGGGTTCCTGCATTAAATCATTGTCTAAACTTCCATTAGAAGTTGTAAGCAGAAATATTTTTATGAACATGGCTTTCATTTTATTTCAATTAGTAAACACAAAAATATTCTACAATAAATTTTCCACCATTACTTTGCAAAAATGACTTAGGTGGTAACATGGCTGCAGTCCCCCAATTATGTCTTCAACCATTGACAGAGGTCTCATTTCTTTAAAAATAAAATCACACATTTAGGATGTTCTGTGTAAGTGTTGCAGCCTCTAAAAGAACCATTTGGTCCAGTTTCTTACTGTCAAAAGAGAGACGCAAAATTTCTCTTAACCATTGATAAAAACGTTTTTTTTTTGCGACCTTTATTTACAATGTAGCTTTTAAATGGTCATGATAATTACACTAGCAGTGTTATATTTTTCAATAGGCTTTATAGTAGTTTTAAACCTACAAGTTCCTTTCAAAATAAAATTCAGTTTAAAAAAAGAACTTCCCCTGCGACGGACTGGCGACCAGTCCAGGGGTGTCCCCTGCCTTCACGCATGAGTAGCCGGGTTAGGCTCCGGCAGCCTCGTGACCCCGAAAGGGATAAAGCGGCTTGGAAAATGAATGAATGAAAAAGAACTTCCAAAGCAGTAAATTTACTTGCACTTATTATTTTGCAATTCTCTCCCCGAAGAACTTTGCTTCTGAACACAAACTATAGGTACTGCTGTGCAGCAGACGATAAGAACATGTGCTTTAAACTTAGTCCAATAATAAACACTTCTGACAATAGATGTCATTATTTCTTCTGTCCATTTCTTCTGACTATGTCTGAGATGGTTCTACACCTTCATTTAAGTCCAGCTGTATTTGATTCTACTGATTGGACTTGATTAGGAAAGCCACACACAATAAGACCTTCCAGCTCACAGTGCATGTCAGAGCAAATGAGAATCATGAGGTCAAAGGAACTGCCTGAAGAGCTCAGAGACAGAATTGTGGCAAAACACAGATCTGGCCAAGGTTACAAAAAATATCTGCTGCACTTAAGGTTCCTAAGAGCACAGTGACCTCCATAATCCTTAAATGGAAGATGTTCAGGACGACCAGAACCCTTCCTAGAGCTGGCCGTCCGGCCAAACTGAGCTATTGGGGGAGAAGACCCTTGGTGAGAGAGGTAAAGAAGAACCCAAAGATCCCTGTGGCTGAGCTCCAGAGATGCAGTCGGGGGATGGGAGAAAGTTGTAGAAAGTCAACCATCACTGCAGCCCTCCACCAGTCGGGGCTTCATGGCGGAGTGGCCCGACTGAAGCCTCTCCTCAGTGAAAGACACATGAAAGCCTGAATGGAGTTTGCTAAAAAAAAAAAAAAAAAAACACCTGAAGGACTCCATGATGGTGAAAAATAAGATTCTTTGGTCTGATGAAACCAAGATAGAACTAAATCTGGTTTGAGGACAAACCACACTACAGAGACGAATCTTTTAAAGATCGTTTAACTTTAGAATTAATTTAGACTTAATTCATTTCAATTTTCTGTTCTGCTGCTGCTGGATCTTGTGCCACCTTTGATGCGGTAGATCACCAGATTTTTTTAGACTGACTTTATGTTATGGATGGCAGAAAACTTCTTCTCAACCAGGACAAAACAGAAGTTTTAATCATCTGTCCTGACGACAACAGAGAGAAGATTTTACCATATCTTCAGAATTTGAAACCCCTTCCATGTGTGGTAAACTTGGGTGTACTTTTTGACTCGAAGCTAGGGGTCCAAAGTTTTTCTTGTGAGAACCACATAACTTTATTCTTCTCTGATGCAGGGCCTGGGTCAGTTTGTAGGCTTACAGGGAAAGTGGGTGTGTCTAAACGTAAATATTTATGGTTTTCCAGAAAGCCACACATTTTTTAATAATCCCTTTCTGTAATCTTCACAGATAAAGGTCCATCTTCTTCCACTCATCCGGGACGGGGTTGCAGGAGCAACAGTCTAAGCCAAGATGCCCAGACTTCTCTCCGGCAACTTCCTCCAGCTCCTCTGGGGGGACCCCAAGATGTTCCAAGGCCAGCCAAGAGACGTAGTCTCTCCAGCGTGTCCTGGGTCATTCTCCGCCCAGTGGGACATGCCCGAAACACCTTCATAAGAAGGCGTCCAGGAGGCATCCGAACTAAATGCCCGAGCCACCTCAACTGGCTCTTCTCGATGTGGAGGAGCAGCGGCTCTACTCCGAGGTCCTCCCGGGTGACCGAGCTTCTCCCCATATCTCTAAAGGAGTGCCCAGCGACCCTATGGAGAAAGCTCATTTTGGCCACTTGTATCCGGGACCTTGTTTTTTCTGTCATGACCCAGATCTCATGACCATAGGCAAGTATTGGAGCGTAGATCGACCGGTAAATTGAGAGCTTTGCCTTCTGGCTTAGTTCTCTCGTCACCACAACAGACTGATACAGCGACCGCATAACAGTGGAGGCTGCACCAATTCTCCTGTCGATCTCACGCTCCGATCTTCCCTCACTCATGAGCAAGACCCCAAGATACTCAAACTCCTCCACCTGGGGAAGGAGCACTCCACCCACCCAGAGAGGGCAAACCACCTTTCTCCAGTCAAGAACCATGGCCTCAGACTTAGCGGTGCTGACCCTCATCCCAGCCGCTTCACATTTGGCTGCAAACCGTTCCAATACATGCTGAAGGTCCTGGCTCGATGAAGCCAACAGGACAACATCATCTGCAAAGAGCAGAGAGGAAATCCTGTGGTTCCTAAACCAGACCCCCTCCAGCCTCTGGCTGCGCCTAGAAATTTTGTCCTTAAAGACTATGAACAGAACCGGTCATAAAGCGCTGCCGCAGTCCAACATGCAGTAGGAACAGGTCTGACTTACTGCCGACTATGCAAACCAAGCTCACGCTCTGGTAACACAGAGACCGGACAGCCCTAAGTAAGACTCCCTGGACCCCCCCATACTCCCAGAGTACCCTCCACCGGACACCACAGAGGACACGGTCGAACGCCTTCTCCAAATCCACAAACACACAGACAGGATGAGCGAACTCCCACAAACCCTCCAGCACCCTAAAGAGGGTGTCGAGTTGGTCCACAGGTCCAGGACGGAAACCATATTGACCATATTAAACTCAGTCAAGTTGGCTGGAAGATAAAATCTCCCGGCCAAATTATTACATTATTTTACAAATAAAAACTATAGGTAATATTTTTAAAAATATTTTATTGAATTCAAACAGAGAGGAAGTCACAACATAATTAAAACCAGAACAAAACAATGACATTTTTTCTAAGTCACTTCTTTACTGATTTCTGCTCTGCTTTGGCATTTTCACATAGTCTATGAAGTGTTTTATTTTCTATCACAAACAAGTTATTTTTTCTCTTTAACAGCTAAAAAAGCCCCCCTGTCCACCCATGAGAAGAGCTTTCAGTCACTTGTAGTCTGAGGCAGCTGAAGAGAATAAAAATTTATTTGAATATCTTAAGATAATGAAGTGAAATAAAACTAATTATTGAATGAACACTTGTTTAATGTTATCTACTGTAACTGTAAACTCAAATTAGAACATGCTGAGAAAACAAGGAGTGGAGGAAGATTGACAGAATATGCACTCTTTTTCTGATTCTACCTCGAGGTGATTTGTTTTTAAATGAAAAAACAGAAAACTGGTTGAAAAATTATGTTTTTGATTCCTGCAATGATGCAGCTTTCTCGCTAAGCAACTTTCTCTCGTGTGTCTGGCTTATATAGATTAGAAATGGTCTGGCTACGCTGCACGCGCGCCCCAGAGGCCGTGACGTCACTCAGATGCTGCCTTTTTGTGAATCAACTAAACAATACTAGTTCTCATCCATCCCCGTGGTTTTGAATGACTTATCACGTGAGTTGCTTTGTGTTTATTCACATAATCATGATTTAATGGAAACAATGTCATTGCGAAATTGTGTTTTTTCGTCATTTTGAGAATTTCGATAAATGTTTGCGCACCTGTGTAATGGAAACGCAGCTTATGAGACAACTAGATCTCTTAACGGCCAATACTGGATTGCTACAATATTGCTGCCATTTTTAGGTTGGGGTTGTGAGGGGCTGTAAGCTAGCGGGAGAGAATGTAAACAAATATTTGATTGGATATCAGTGGAGGGCCACTTCCACGCCAACAGTCTCACCCACCCACAGGCTGGTCGCAACGGTGCGATCATGGAATTTTTTTTTTTTTTGACGCAACGTTGAAAATTCCAGTCGCACTCTAGAGCCCTGTCTATATACTGTGAATGCTTCAATGCCCATTTTTAGGCAGGTCATGGTTTGATGTTGTCATATCTGGTCAAGATTGTGATCACCAGAGAGGGGCTTCTCCCACAGCCACTGGCTGCAGCTCTTCAAAGAAAATAAAAAAATAAGGAATTTTCAAGACTCCTTAGTAATGTTCTTAACTTTGTTTTGCATCCAATGACATATAATGTTAGGAACACAAAGAGCAAAAACATAAAAATGTAAGCAACGTGACACACACACGCACGCACACACACGCACACACACGCACACGAAACTCAAAGGACGGGATGACATGCTGTTAACATTCGCTCATGGTTTTCTAAAAAAATCAGGATTTTCCTGCATGCATCACTTTCTAGTCTAAACTTTTAAGACCATTTTATTTCTGAACCGCTTTAGTACACTGGATAACCCCATGTCATTGAGAGATCAAAGCTGTCAAAAGCTCACCTGAGATGCATTTTGAATAACATATTTGAGGTAAAACAGTGTGAAAGAAACCTTCTGACCTTTGAGATCACCAGAGGCTGTCTACCTCTAAAATTACAAGTAGCATTATTCATGCATCATGGAAATCCCCAGAGACTGTTCTTCCTAACCTTGTTATGCAATGCACAGAAACAAAGCTGAGCACTACAGGTCAGCTGAATTCAAATTAGCACTGGTAATTTGTGTTACAGGTCTTGCTCATAGGCTGGTGTTAGTAAAAACTCAACTGACCCCTCGAAAGAGCTCGAAGGTACATGAATGTTCAAACAGTATGCAGCTCCTCAACATCAAACTGATGCAGGTGATGAGTCATTCTCATTTTTCATGTTCAAAAAGAAATCACTGAAATTGCTCGTTGGACTTTTCTCCACATTAACACGACATTTTCCATCTCATATTTCTGTTAATTATGAAATGTAATTCAAGATTTCTACTCGACTTCTAATGGCTGTAGACTTTCTCATTCAGTCTCCTCTGTGCCATGTCTCCCGTACAGATTGAGTTCAGTTAGCCTCATTTACATAAATCTTTGATCACAATCAGAACTTTGCTTTCATTCTATAATCCTGGACTTATTTTTCTAAGAACATTTGAGAGCTTAAACACTAGAAAGTGTAAAAATGTTCACGTCTGCCTGAAAAAAAAAGTGTATAAGGGTGTACTGAGGAATTTTACAGCCATAAACCATCTGTAATCCTACTTTGCAGATTTGACCTTTTGTGGGTTACTTTTAGAACCGCTCAGCTTTCGTCTAAGATCCTGCCTGTTACAGTAAATCCTGGTCTCTATAGATATTGTACTGTTCTTGTAAGCTATGATCAGTGTCTCCATAAACTGATGTTCTTCAGTCTTTCCATATCATGTTAGTGAGAACTACTTCAGGTATCCACATCTTTGACCTGTTTGCGTAACCTAGCATGCAGCAGTTTGCCCCACCATGATGGTAGAACCTTAAGGAAAGGACATTTATAAGAGAATAAAATGAACAGCCACCTTCCATTTAGATATGAACTAATCTTCTCTACCTTTTGGTGGTGACATCAAGCTTTTCTATATCCTATAATGAACCAGACTACATCCAACAGAGATAGACATCCCATTGGAGGAACGTGTGGTCTGGGCAGATATCATGAGATGTATTCTAAAGATAAAATACATATTTGTGTATTGATTTGTGCTAGCCATTATTTACATTATACTTTCCATTCCTTTGTATATCAAACTTAAACAACAAACAACTGCAGAGTTTGATGGAAGAAACCCTTTTCCTCAGACATGCAGAAATGGTTTAGAAAAGATAATTCAGCTGTCAAATGAGGAAACAAATGCTGCCAACTCAAGAAAAAAAGAGTAAAACAGAAAAAAAAAGTCCAAGTGAAGTATTTTTTTCTGATTAGATTTCAACAGATACGCCTTAGCAGAGTGACTTTGACAAAACAGAGCAACACACTTGATAAAGTCAATTCAAAGCAACATAAGAGCAGAGAGTGGGCAGTGGCTCAGAGGCCATGCAGGACAAGATGGAGAGCAACAGCTCAAGGACAGAAACCAAATCAATTGGCTACTGGTACTTAGGATGGAAAAAACAACTGTCAGAATCCCATGGAAGCAGTGGATACATTTCCTTCTTCCTACTTGTCTTAATATGATTGCTACCTCTGAGGATGTCTCAGATGCTGCAGCTTGATCAATTTTCTAAAGACATCTATTGGACTATTTCTGACTGAGTACCTGTTTGTTCATGAAGACGTAGATGATAGGGTTGTAGACGGCAGCAGTCTTGGAGAAGAAAGCGGGGATGGATACCAACCTCGGATCAAGTTTGATGGTTGGATGAGCCGTGACCAGTATGGAAAAGGCAGCGTATGGTGTCCAGCCTACCATGAACGCCACAATCATCACCACAACCATACGGGTCACCTGTCGCTCAGGCTTTCTCGCTGTTGCAAGACGACCATGAGACACCTGGAGAAATAAGAGAATATGACAGTTTTGGACAAGATTTCCTAACAGACTGTTAATATCACTGATTTGTATTTTCATTGACAGTGTCTAATCACATGTGAGCATCACAACACTAATGCAAGGTTTCAAATTATAATCAAATCTTGATTTATAAAAGATCATCTTAACGCTAATCTCCAGACATTCTAATTCTCATTTACATGAGACTGTTTTGGCAAAATAATAAGTGCATTAATAGCAGTTAAGCAAAACAAAGAATTTATACAAAATACGTTTCTCATCAACATTGTCTTAAATGTATTAAAAACAAGACAAGTGCCTAATTTTTCAGTCCTTTCAGTAAAACTTTGAACTTCCTGAGTGTAGCTTAAAGCTTGTTCCAGATGGGTGGCAGGAGGTAGCACAGTTCTGTGTTTGGACCATTGACTGTATGAGAGAACTGGACTGAGTGGCCCCTCCCCCCTGGCGTTCCAACAGGACGTACCTTCTGGCTCCAAGAAGCCAAAATCCCATAGACTTCTATAGGGAAATAAACAGCTATTACTCAGAATAATCATTCACTCTGGTACCTTTTTTTAACATGCTCTTGATAATCCTCATTTCTTCCAGATTTTTTCTGTAGTTCAAGTTATAAACTGACCAATCAGGTACCTCAGTAAAAGTTTTTGGGACTTGATGGCCCCCAATTAGAACATTAGAAACGTTTGACCAATTTGTGTAGCCCGCTTTCAGAGGAAGGGGTGTGGCCTTCCAACAAGCTCCTTCCTGACTGGTGAGAATGGTCGCATAGAAACGTTAACTCAGGCTGACTTGGACCAATCCCTGCTTATTTGACTTTGGCTCCAATGTGGTGGCGTCTGTGTTGCAAAACAATGGCAGCTGAATTGACTTCATTTTGTTGGAACTGGAAGGAAAGCATTTTCAATAGCTGACATCACACTCACCAGTCCAGTTCTTAGATACAGGATATGGTTTGGACATGGCTAAATAAGAGGTTTCACTCTCAAGAAAACAATCAAATAAACCTGTCAGCTTTGAAGGTTTGACAGTCGCTCACACTGGAAAACCATCTTAGGCACATTTTTCCCTCTTCTGCCAGCTCACTTATGCAAAATACAACTTAAAATGTGTTTTATTAGCATGAGAACAGCTGACCTTTCTTAATTTCCGCAGGAGCCTCCCATAGCAGTAGAATATCACCCCAAGAGGCAAAATGAAACAGGTGGCGAAGAAAGTGATGATGTAGCTGTGATCTCTCATGTTGGTCGAGTACCTGTTTGTAGGTGGACAAAAAGGTTTTTTATTCACTTTGAATTACATTATTTTGAAGTGCTCCAGTGAACAAGCACGTTAACTAAATCCCAGCTTAGCTACTCTGAAACTCAGAGCTTTTATGTGACTCCAGAGAAAGACAGCATGTGTGCATCTCAACTGAGCTTCAGCTAAAAGGGAAATTTCACAGCTGAGACAAATCTGTGTGAATCCCTTAGGAGCCCATAGGACACTAATTTAGTCTAATTAAATCTGTTCCCAACATCTACAACCCTCAAATGAAACAAGCCTCAGATTAATGTCTAGGAATCCATGTGGCCCACAGAGCTGAATATGTGCGTTTGAGCACTTACAGTCATCCATCTTAATCATTATTGAACAAAGAAAGTGCAGTTGGCTTCACATTTGGGATGGTACATTTCACACTTCATTCCTCATTAACTGAAAAACCCTCTCCAAAAACAGAGTCATGTGGAAAAGAAATCATGTTATTTTCATCATCAACAATTCACATCAGGATTTCCTTCATAGATTGAAAACTTCAGTTAACACAAACTTACAAAGTTCTATTGAGTGATAAACGACTATAAAATTCTGATTGTTCTTTACATTTTCTATCTACCAGAAGGTAATTTGTTTTGAAAAGCATATCAAGGCAAGGTGGTAAGAACCATAAAAAACTCACTTCAAACCTGCAAGTCAAATAACAACTAATGTCAGAATGTCAGCTAATGTCAGAACCCAAGAACACAGACATCTGTTATGTACTTATTCACACCTTCCCTGGATCATTCATCTCTCTTCCTCTAATGCCCCTTAAGAGCAACCCCTCTTTAGCTTAAACTGTGCCCTTCCAGGGAGTCACCCCCATGCTTGTGGGTGTCTCTTGCTTTTAGAAAATCATACTGTGATTTTGTTCGATCTCTTGGCCTGTCTTTCCTACCCAATCTCTGCATTTTCTGTGGTCTTTGTGGCCAGAGAAGAAGTGGTGTTAAGCTTATGGATAATGGTTTAAAGGATCACAAGTCATGTCTGCACTTATTATCAGTTATTTGGTAGTCAGAAAGCAAATTGAAACATGGAGCTACAGAAATGCTCGTTTACTCATTTTCTTTAAGAAATGAGCGGGTTCTTCCTTGAGCTGTGTTAGGGCACACAAAAACAGTGTAACCTGTAAATAGAATCAACAAAAAAGATCTGGTTCAGATGGTGAGAAAACACTTTTAATACCATGTGTGACTAACCTCTAGTCCAGACCCTAGTGCAGTTAGACATTTTCTGCAGTCGTGTTTCCACCACAGCCCATTAACCAACGATGCAAAAGCTATTGTTTCTGACAAACACAGCAGTTAAAAGTTAGGGAGGATTTTAAAATCTAAGTGATAAATTACCAAGTCAGCAGATGAAATCAAAAGTGGCTTGGTAGAACTAAAGTCTTATTGCTCAGCACTGTCCTGTGTTAATCAATCATTGTTCAGAGAGTAAGCCGATCATTTATCAAAACTATTTAAAGATGTTAAAAGCCCCCGCACACCCCCAGCTGTGCAACACTGGTACTCACTAACTGACTGTGTTAAGGAGGTTCCATTGCAATCCTGATAAACTATGAGGAGTGCTGTGCAGGCCTAATAATGTGAAAATGCAAAATCATTTTTTCACAAATAAAAAAATGATTTAACATTGTTTTAACCCTCAGTGAGCTGAAAGTCCACCAAATCTCATTTGGAACTCACTGGAGATTTCCCATTAAACAAACTTGTTGAATTATCTCAAAAATGTGCATGCTCTTACTCCCTACCCCCCTCCTCCAATATTCCCCACAGGACTTGAGGTCAAAATAAACAGAATTAAAGCACAGCTGGACCGTGGTGCATTCACTGCCAGTGGGAGTTTTTGAAGAAGCTTTTAATGTGTTCACACATTAAAAACCCTTCTAGAAAAAAACACATTATAACTGTAAATGTAGAAGACGGAGCTGTGTGACACTTTTAGAAAAGATTTGGCTTCTTTTCTTAAGCATGACCTAACAGACTGGCCGAAAATTACACAGTGAGGTGAACTAACGTTTGGGCAAAATGACGGCTTTACTGTGTGCTGAGTGCCGACAGACATGATCTTTCTGATCAATTTCTTTTCTCACTGCACTCAAATGAAAGCTTTAGCAGAGTTTCTGGGGATAAATGTTGAGCAGAAAGAATTATGTCCCAAAAGATTCATTGAGAATTTCACTTCAAACCACATTTTATTTCTTTAACAAGACCTGTATGGGCTGAATGTTAGGACTCAAAGATTCAAAACCACAACGTCACACATAAATCCAGTTTCAACATACATACATACAAAATAAATCTGCCCAAAAAAATTTAGATTTGCAAATGTGTAAACAGGGATCTGCATTTGTGTCCAATCAGAGAGCAGGCGGCTTTCTGCCGTCCCGCCCAGCCGCAGACTTTAAGGGGGATTCCAGTGTTAACATGACCGAGAGGAATGTACAGTGTTCTGTTTTTTTGGTGGGGTTTGGTTGTGTTAATGACGGGCATCGAAATGCTGCTGAAATCCCCCTGGAAGTCTGCGGCAGGGCAGGACTCTGATTGGACAGAATGATTTGTGGCCATCCAATCATAAAGACGTGTAAAGACAGGACAGAATTTGCAACCGTGATTTCATGAGCTCACACGCAGGTTTTTGCTTCACATCCACAAAAAAATGCTTGGAAGAAAACTTGGAAATTATTTAACAAATGCAAATCTTTTTTACGGAAGCCTACATTTTTTGCGCAGATTTATTTTGTGGTATGGTGAAACTTTTTTTTTGCGCGAACAGGCAGTTGCGGTTGCAAATCCATTAAGTTGCGGTTTTGAATCATTAAGTCCTTATATTCAGCCTATAGTCTGGTCCTTAAATTGTGTTATTAATGCAAAAAGTTGTTTTTGTTTTTAGAAAAGCAAATAATAGATGAGATTTCGTAAGAGTGTGAATCTTTCAATGACTTTCAGAAACTTCAAAAATCTAAATACTAACTTAGAGTACAGAAAAGGAAAATTGTTGGAGCACAGATTGGAAGGTTACCAACATTCCTTACATGTGTAGATTTTTCAGGAAATTCAGTGACTGAAACGGCAGCCTCTATCTCCATGCCGTCGCAATAAATGTCTCATACAATACCCAGAGATAATAATGACTCTGAGGGAGAGTCAGCAGCATCAAAGTAAAAGATTGTATCAAAAAATCCGACCAAGTTTGGAAGCCAGTGTCCTATGATGTCCAGAATAATAAAGCTAATAACTGGAAGATGGGCCAGTATTTAAGCTGGAGAATAAAGATACCCCTGAACACATGCCCGGGGGGGGGGGACCATCCCCACTCATGGTTTGGTCATGTCATTTCCTTCTGCACCCTCCTCCAAACCCCTCTGACATTCAGAAGTCTGCCTGTGAATCTACGTGTTTGTAAGCACTAAAGCATGCACATAAATGAGGCTCTTAAAATGCATCAGGCAAGCTTGCTGCACAATCTGGGCCTCACACACCTCTGCTGGCGCCTAAAGGTTTTCTGATCGAACTCATGCCGTGTGCAGCCGGGGGTCACTCGGGTCAAGAATCGGCATCAGGAGATCTCCTAACTGTATAACGTAAGTCATTTCTCCTCCTATCATTTCATCAGTGGTTCTCCTACAGCAACAACAGCTCAACTCAGAAACGTCATGTTAGATCCAAACAGCTAAACAGCATTACCCAGATGGCACCCTGAGGGCCAAGGTTAGAGCAGACCTGCTTCTTTCATAAAACAAATAAGCGTGTGCTTGCACAGCCAGAGTGAAGATCTGAGCCACAGGGCAGAGTCTGCGGTCTCTGAGAGAGCCATGCGGCTAAAGAAATGATTAAAAAGATGTTTCTGGGTTCAGGTCTTCTTGAAATTACTCAGAAACGGAAATCAGCTTTTCAGGGAAGGTGTTTAAGGGAGCAGCTGCAATAACTCCTAAATTTTTGGTATCCGATAATTAAAGTTTTTCCTTCAAATAGAAATGAATCATCAGCAGTAAATGTGCAGGAGTTTGTGGCATCGGATCAAACTGCAGAGAGCAAGGGAGTTATAGCAGCTACTGCTGTGAGGATAAGTGCTTTACCTGATTAAACTCATTGTCTAATTTCAGCCAAAATTCCTTTGAAATGAACACACAAACAGAGTTTCTGTGACAAAAACCTCACATATTCTCATTTTTCCGCTCGTGTCTTTAAATCATCACCTCCAGAAAAGGCAGCTTTGATTTAATGATCCTCCTCTCCAGGAACTACGACAAAAAGACTTACAGCCACAAATGCAGAGCACTCTGGAGCCAGGCGGGGAAGTCAGGAGAGCAAGTCTCAGATGTACACTCTGACCAAAACCCCACTGCAAACACAGCCTGATCTCCTACATCAAATTGAAGTAGAAAATCACCTCTCAGCTTTCATTCAACTTGCTGATGGTCCAGAAGAGCAAATAAACTGTGCTGTGACATACTAACCAACCTTTGTTAATAATTTATCAAATGCTGCTATTTATTTCCACATTGGTTTATTTCTGATTGAATATTTTCAAACATGATAGAGTCATTTAACCCAAATCAGTCACACACTGAAAAAAGAGAAAGCTGTGGTCTGATCTTCAGCTCTTTCATGTGATTGGGACAGACATGTTGGGGATGTTTTCACGTGTGGTTCTAACTGCAGCATCACCGCCCCGCTCAGGATTAAATACTCTTTGTTTTGAGAATGTCTGTGAGCTGACCTTTGAAGATGACATTTACTTCCCAAACACTCACAGATCTTTGTGTGCTCCACAGATAACAGAGTTCTCATTCCTCACCAGTCGGGCTCGCAGGTGGTTCCGATCTTGCTCACAGTGTATCTGTTCCAGCCCAGCACTGGAGGGAAGGTCCAGATGAAGGAGAACGTCCACACAAACAGCAGACCCAGGATGGCGTGCTTGGACTGCAGCCGGATGTTCCCCAGCGGGCGGCATATGACGAAGAAGCGCTCAAAGGAAAGAACAGCCAAGGACCACAGGGCCACGATCCCTGAGGAGAGCAGCAGACCAGCTGTCAACACCCCCCCCCAGTGAAGGGCTTCTGCACCCCCTTCAGATCCTCCTCTAACTGAAAGGTCATACGTTTCTTCAGAAGTTGAGGGCTTCAATCTGACACATTCATTATTTGTAGACAAACTTTCCTAATCTGTGTTTGAGTGTATCAGTGGCTGTTCTCTTACTGAGAATATTTATGGATTGATTTTGTTTCTTTATGAAGCGTCTAACTTTGCCCTAAAAAAAGGCAGGTTTTAATTGTGGTAATAAGTCACTCTCAGAGTCTGCTTAATTACTTCTCACACAGCGAGGTGCTCATTATGTCTGCCTGCCACACTCAAAGGAGGACAAAACTGCATGTGTGATTATCACACACATGCTAGCAAGTAAAACGGAACCCATCAGTGATGAAGCCCGGCGCGTTTTTAAACTGGGTTCTTTTCTGAAGGATCCATCTGGACAGCAAAAAACATGAATAGCAGAGCCATCAAACGGACAACACAGAATATTAATCAGCACATCTATTATCCCACGTTACATCTGAACGGAAAAAGCTTTGTGAACAGCAGGTCAGGAAATCACTGAAACAGCTGCTGAGGTTTAATAAAAACCTTTTTTTACCGAAAATCTCTACATAGGAGAAGACTTTCACTTCATCGGCCCACGACAGTTTGCTCAGTTCCAGTTCAGATGTTTTCTTCAGCGATGAGCCAACCCGAGAATTAAATCTGCCAGAACACTTAATTCTCCAACTTGTTCATCTGTGATGATGGCGCTCACTCACCAGCGCCCAGCATGAAGAAGTTTTCTCACTTTGCATCCATGTAAACAAGTTTTTAAATTTCATTTGTTGTTAGTCGCAGGACCAAAGCTCTCCTAATAAAGCACTACAAGTTCCTCATTACTAAGAAAGGGTCATGTGATCATTCTTAATGTGACGCTCATCTGACGGGGACATCCTCTGGTTTCCTCGTGAAAGGAGGAGGATCAAGCCCCCCAGGCTCCTCGGGTCAGTAACTAGTGCTTGTGTGAAACCATCAGGTCTCCTCTCCACAAACTCAGCTGTAGCCCTTTTGTAATCCTACAGAGCTTTGCTGCAGAACAACAGCCTACTCACTCACTTACATTTGAGGTCACAGTTCTCAGAATCTATTTCTGACAAGCCGTGCACACACTGGCCCTGTACACTTCCATCCATCTGCTGTGCCAAGCCTTTCCTGGTGCTGTTCAGACTCAGAGCAGGCTTTAGAGTCCGGTCCAACTTCAGAGCTTCAGAGTTCCTGCTAGTTTTCTAGATGTTATTATACCAGAGACAAGATACACAATCAATCACTTTATTTTAAAGCAAAGTGAAGTTTGCAAGTAAGTTAAAATGTAAAGCTTGTAAGGCTGGAAAATATTTTAAAACGTTTTTAGAAACCTCACTAATCAAAGAGCTAATATTGACATCTAAATGAAGTAAATATCGGAAATTGTTTATTTTTTTAGTAACAAAATAACGATGTATTTATCTTTTTATTTACCAAAAGTTGGAATTGATGAGAGAAAGGGTGATTCCTCACCCCAAAGAAAGGCTGATGGGATCTGGTTTTCAGACTGTGAAAAAGAAGGACTCGGAAAGAGAACATACCAAAGAAAGTAACAGCAAACCCTTCCAAGATGCAAGCCCACTTTCCGAGGAAGAAGTAACCCCTGGCGTTGGTCAGGAAACTGATCAGCCCCCCCGTGAGGGACACCAGGAAGTCCGCGATGGCCAGGTTCACTATGATGTAATTGAGCGGCTGTCTGAGTTGCTTGAACTTAAAAGTGACAAACATGACCAGGAAGTTCTCGGTCAGAGACAGCGACGTGACCACGAACATGAGAACGGCCAGGACGGTGAAGTTCCACGGCGCGATGTTCTTGATGGGTCCGCTGAACGGGTCATCGGTGGAGAGGAGCTCCGTGGCCGCGGTGAAGGACACCGCGTTCACCGACGAGCTCAGCGTATCCATTGTCCATGTCCTGAGGGGCTTCAGTGGAGGAAGACTCTTGCTTGCGCTCTTCTTCTCATGCTGTCAACTTCAGGTGGAGGCGCTCCGGTCCGGACAGGCGCGCGCGTCTGCGTTAAAGGCGCTGTCTGCGCACCGCGTCCCGCGCGCCCCGCCGCTCGCCTTTTGCAAAGTTCATGTGTGGAAATCCACCGCGGCAGGCGCGCATGGTGAGGACAGAAACACGCCCGATGTGTGGGGTGGAGATGGCGGGTCACTGATAGGAAGCGCGTGGGCTGTGGCTGCGCGGCGCGAGAGCGCAAACGAGCGACCCGTGGCATCTCCGAGCGTCTTTTATAGGCGGCTCAGCATCAGCGCGACCCTGAGGAGAGGAGACTGGACCTATCCGCCAGCCTATGCGCGCGTCTGCTCTGATGACAAGGAGAAGAAAGAGAAGATGGAAGGCTGCGGGCAAATGTGATGATAAGCTCAGGAGTTTAGACAGAAACAATGTTGAAAATAAAGAAAAGAGCAGATCTTTTCTAATAACTTTTCCCTTTTTATCACTCATATTCTAATTGCAGACTTATTCTCGCAGGGGAAGAGCATTCTTTATCAGACCAGATGATTCACTCCTCTGTCCTCTCCAACACCACATCAGGATTGGGTCTGACATTCAAGCATCTCTATTTGTGACGATTGTGCTCTTTGATTTGCGTTGGTTTGATTGATGGAAGTTCTGTTTTCTTGGAATATGTTCTGTTGTCAGGGTTAACTCTTTTCCTCCCTTCAGACTCACTATTTCATTTGATCATGATCATCTGCAGCAGTCTTTAGATCATCCTCAGTGCATTGAAGTGTCTGTTTGTTTGTCCTCGGTTCACAGGTTGCTCATCTTCAACTTTTTAAGTTCTTGTATTTAAGAGGCATGTGCTTTAAATGGGGCAGCAGTGGAAAGCGCAGTCAGCCTCTGATTGGAGGATTGCAGGTTCGATTCCCACATTGCCCCTGATGAAAGGTTGGTCCCAGTGTTCAGCAGCGGAGCCGGCATCAGTGTGTGAATGGGTTGAATGGAACTGTGACTGTGAAGCGCTTTGGGGCTGCAATGAAGGTACAAAAGCACTATAGAAGTATACGCCATTTACTGGACTGGAAGAGTCAGAGTTTCAGAAACTATCGACCAACTTTGAATTGTACAGTCTGGAATGGAAATGATCATGAAGACCTTTTCATTCATTCATTTTCCAAACCGCTTTATCCCTTTCAGGGTCACGGGGTTGCTAGAGCCTAACCTGGCTACTCATGGGCGAAGGCAGGGTACACCCCTGGACTGGTCGCCAGTCTGCCGCAGGGGCCACAATCACACACCCATGCACACTCACAGTCACACCTCGGGACAATTTAAAGTAACCAATTAACCTGTGAAGCATGTTTTTGGATGATGGGAGGAAGCCGGAGTCCCTGGAGAAAACCCACGCATGCACAGGGAGAACATGCAAACTCCACACAGAAAAGTCCCCCATTGGCGACACCCGGTTCAAGTCCCCCAGACAGGACTTGAACCAGGAACCTTCTTGCTGTGAGGCAAGAGTGCAGCCCCCTGTTTTAACTGTTTCTTAAAATTCATGCAACATTCTTTTTCAGCATCCATCAGTTTGTCCTCTTCTCTGCCTTTGCCCTTTCTTTCTTCATCTTCTTCATCCCAGAGTCATCCTACACCATTCTATGCTGTCTGAAAACACTCTCACCAACCACTACTTTGCAGCCACTAATCTCTTTCAGATTACACCTTCTAGTTAAGATGAAATCTGTGTGCTTCTACCTCCACACTTATAGTTCATCCTATGGTCCTGCCTCTTCTCAAAGAACGTATTCACTATAGCCATTTCAATCTTGTTTGTTAAATCAACCACCATCTTTCCTTCTAGGAACCTGCCCGTCAGCTCCTCATCACCTCTGTTTCCTGCACCAACATGTCCATTGAAATGAATGACAACTCTTTCACTTCTAGGGATGCTCATCATCTCTTCATCAAGGTCCAACCAGAATCTCTCCTTCTCCTCCAGCTCACATCCCACTAACAACATTAAACATCACACCTTTCATTTCTATCTTCAGACTCATCACTCTGTCTGACATTTGCCTTTTCCTGTCATAGTTCCAACATTCAAAATCCCTTCTCTCAGTCTAACACTCATGACTTTCCTCTTCTGTCTCTTCCTACAAACACATCGTCCTCCTTTCCTCCTTTGACCACTACAATAAACTATAAACCATTACAATATTGTGCAAACTAGTCAGCAATCACTGAGTTGGTCGAAAGTGTGTAAATGTTGGAGTTTTTATTCAAACTTAACTGCAGAGCAGCAGAATCTGCTGTCACTCTCTGAAGCTGCTCTGAAGGAGCTGAGCTCCTCAAAACTTTCTGAAACAAAAATACATCTCTAAGGAATTGCAGCTTTCATGTATCCCACAGTTGAGATTTTTATGATTCAGAAAAAACAAGCTTGTTTGTGTCGTCCACATAATCTTAGTGAAATTTGAGCTTTCTTACACTGAATGTTAAAACTGATACTGGAGGTAGTGATAGGAAAGGTCCTATGCAATGATAATAGCAACAGATAAAAGCAGCACCGTTTTTTTCCATTCAAATGTTTTTCAGGCACATCTCTGCCTATAAGGTGCAAGTTTTGAAATGAAGGAAAATTCAGTATGTTCTGCAGTTTGAATGAAAACTCTCTACACTTTCTTTGTAAAAGGGGGTGAAACTTTCCAGAACTGGGCAATAAATAGAGAGATGGATGAATTCAGGGATTGTCTGAGGTATTTCTTTATCAATGCGCAAAATTAAATCACACAACAAATAAGTTACTGTGGACACAAGAAATGAAGCACAACACGAAACAAGTCCTTGAACCACAGAACTCAAACCTGCATCTAAAATTACTATAAAATCCATAAAATACAAAAATCTTCATGGATCCGAGTGCCTAAAGTTTCTGGTTTCTGTAGCATACAGAACTTATAGTTCTGTCTGACTGCTGCATGATAAATTGCATTCTTAGCTGCAGCTGAAAGGGCCACGAAAAGGCCAACTTGATTATATCAGAGTGAACCCCATCACCCCAAAACGTGGTGGATAATCTGTCAAACATGAGACATGCACAACACTTTAGCATCCTCAGAGTTAAATGCTCTGACAGGTCAGCTCTGCTAAAACATAGTCATGTAACTTCACCTGAATCCTGTTTTCTGAAAAGCTCCATCATTACTTTCCAAAGACTTAGAGAGAGGAGTCAGAGTTCATCCAAAGCATTACAAATATGGCAATTCAGCTTTAGGTTCCACTTTCATGCCAACTTAGATGAAAAAATTGAGCAGAACTTTTTCCTCAGAAGTCTTTCACCTTCCTACTGGCTTTATCTGTGCCCCATCTTTGATCTTGTTTCCTCTGGTGGAAGCCAGCCTGTCACACCTCAGTGACCATCCGGTAAATGAGGATTTATCGCCCAGTCTGTCTGCCCAGCCCTCTGTATGAGTGCTTTTGTTTGGCAGGTGTTTTGAAACCCTCTTCCCAAGTTCAACCTTGAGTCAAAGAGCTGATCCAATTAGATTAACTTTAGTAAAGAAAAATCTTTCTGTGATTTTCTGTAAAAATAGCATAACATTTGAGGCTGTAGTGAAATGTGGTGCACTTCCCATGCAATTCTCTTCTAAGATCCACAAGCTTTAATTGAATGATTTACTTTCCCAGTTTCTAATCAGTATGTGAACTGCAACTGTTTTTCCCAAGCTTTAAACATCATTGCTGCAGAAAACAGCTTCACAAAATGAGCTGCAAACAAGAAAACTGCAAAGACTGTGAAGCATCTGCTGTCTGGTGCATTGAAAGATATAGTAATGCAACTTTATAAAGCAACAGCAGTCCAATAACGGAAAATAAGAGCACTCAAGGTAAATCTTTGAAAGGGTTTTCTGTGTAAAATTTGCAAAGAGCTGTTTACACAATATGTTTGAAGCCTGAAGATTTCATACGTATTTCTGTCTAGGTCCATGAATTATTTCCTTCTCTAAACGGCGAACAACAGTTGTGCTCATAATGAACCTAAAAACAAATTCTTGAGATCTTCACAACCTATCTCTTATCCATGCATCTTCTTTCCAGACCAGTTGTCTTGTTTCACTATTTCAAAAAAGTTTCTAACAAAATTAACATGCAAACAGCATACATCAAGGACACAACATTGATGAATATCAAAGCATAGCTGTGATCTGATTCATATTGTGCACTTTAACGCTAAAGAATTGATCAAAGAAGCCAAAACACTTTCATTCACAAAAATGTATTTGTGTTCATGCACACATATATTTGTTTGTGTATAAGTATATTTATAAGTATATATACACTCCATAAAAAGTACTAATTTAATCAGTACGGCAAAGAATTTCCAACAATTTCCAAACTTTCTACATGGATGAGTTTTTTAATACTTATTTCACTCCAAAACATGAAATGAAGGTGAATCATGTAATTTACATCTCAAAATCTTCAGTTTTACCCAAACTGGTTGAAGCAAAAATGAATCCATCCTGCATCAAAAACTTCATCTAGTATTTTGAATGAGCGCTGTGATTTTGAAGAAAGTCTTCTAGTGTAACGATGACACAGAAGCGTTTGGATCCATATGCAGACGGGTGACTTCCTTTGCAATCAAAGCCAACAGGGCAAAACACAAAAGAGTAGTCAAAGGACAGGCAGGAGTCAAACATGGGGCAAGGCAGGGAGACGAGAAAACAGGCGAGGTCAAAAACACGGAGAGGCAAAAACAGGTTCAGGAGAAATGCTCAGGATTGCTTAAAGGAAAGACAATGCTTCGCGTGGAGAGGAGTCCAGATGGGGCTTATAACAGATGATGCTGATGAGGATGATGCAAAGCAGCTGGTGTAGACGTGGAGGAGAGAGTGACAGCAGAGGTTAATACTCCAGAGAGGGTTCCCTCTGGTGGTGGGAAGTGGGACTCTGGGTCCGAGCCCTGACATCTAGACATGGAATGAACAAGTTGGTGACATATTGCAGCATCTATCTTTTCCATTCTTTAAGAATAACCTCTTTTAGGGCCTGGATGCTGGATGGAGAGAGATGCTCAACTTGTTGCTTCAGAATTCTCCACAGGTGTTGGATTGGATTCAGATCAGGAGACATACTTGGTCATTCAATCCCCTTCCCCCTGTTCTTCTTCAGAAATGCAACAGTAGCTTTCCATGTGTGTTTTGGATCATTGTGGTGTTGGAAAAGTGCACGATGACCAAGTGCATGGAGTGATGGCAGCATCTTCTCCTTCAGTATAGAGCAGTACATTGTTGAGTTCATGATTCCATCAATGAAATGCAGCTCCCCAACACCAGCAGCACTCATGCAGCCCCACATTAGAACACTACCACCACCATGGTTCACTGTAGGCACCATGCAGTGTTCTTTGAAATCCTCACCTTTACGATACCATAGTTTAAAACCATTAGTTCCAAAACCAGAGATCTTTGTCTCATCACTGCAGAGGATAGAGTCCCAGTAGTCTTCCTCTTTTTCAGCATGGTCCCTAGCAAATTCTAGACGTGTTTTTTATGCACGGGCTTTAGGAGAGGCTTCCTATGTGGACGATACCCATGGATGCCATTCCTCAGAGTGTGCCGTATGGTGTCATGGGAAACGGTCTCTCCAGTTTGGCTTTCTGCTGCTTTAGCTAACTGCAGTGAACTTGCATGGAGATTTTCTTCAACCTTCATCAGAAGACGCTCCTGTCGAGATGTTAACTTCTATGGACGGCCTGGACGTCTCTGTAAGATGGTTCACTTCCATCTTTCTAAAAAGTTTGGATCACTTTTGCTCCAGTATTTTGACTGATATGTAAAGCTTTGCTGATCTTCTTGTAGCCCTCACCTTTTTGTGTAAAGAAATGATTTCCTTTCTCAGATTTTGTGACATTTCTCTTCCATGAGGAGCCATTTCTGACAGCATGAAATAGGAAGGGCTTTTCTTTGTTAAATAATGCTCTCGTATAGTTACCTGTGTCCTGGACACCTATATAAAATTAATCATTAGACTCACCTGTGGTTGAATGAATGCCTGTTCATTAGAAGTTTGTAGTCTTAAGTGTGGCTTTTCTCCTAAAACTATTCTTGGAGTGTACTCTCCACTAAAGGTTTCATGAAAATTTAGTGTGGTGTACTCATTTATGCTTAGCACTGTATTACCAAAGGTATTCACTCACCTGCCTTGACCCACATATAAACAGAAGTACCATCCCATTCCTAACCCATAGAGTTCAGTATGATCTGGGCCCACCTTTTGCAGCTATAACAGCTTCAACTCTTCAACATGGTTGTCCACAAAGTTGAGGAGAGTGTTTTTGACCATTCTTTTGACCAGCATGGCATTGTCCAACATGTTTCGGTATCTTGAAGCATTCAGAATTCCTTTCACTGGAACTAAGGGGCCAAGCCCAAGTCTTGAAAAACAAGCCCACACCATCATTCCTCCTCCACCAAATTTCACACTCGGCACAATGCAGTCTGAAATGCACCGTTCTCCTGGTAACCTCCAAACCCAGACTGGTCCATCAGATAGCCAGATGGAAAAGCGTGATTTATCACTCCAGAAAAGGCGTCTCCACTACTCTAGAGTCCAGCGGTGGCGTGCTTTACACCACTGCATCCGACGCTTTGCACTTGGTGATGTGTGTCTTGGATGCAGTTGCTCGGCCATGGAAACCCATTCCATGAAGCTCTCTGTGTGCTGTACTTGGACTAATCTGAAGGTCACATGACGCTCTGTAGCAACTGGCTGTGCAGAAAGTCAGCGACCTCTTTGTACTATGAGCTTCAACATCAACTGACCGCTCTCCGTCAGTTTACGTTACCTACCACTTAGTGGCTGAGTTGTTGTCGTTCCCAAACTTTTCCATTTTGTTGTGATAAAGCTGACAGCTGACTGTGGAATATTTAGGAGTGAGGAAATGTCACCACTGGATCGGTTGCACAGGTGGCATCCTACGACAGTTCCATGCTGGAATTCACTGAGCTCCTGAGAGCGGCTTATTCTTTCACACGTTTGTGAAAAGAGTCTGCATGCCTGAGGGCTTGGTTTTATACACCTGTGGCCAGGGCAAGTGATTAGGACAACTGATTCTGATCATTTGGAATGGGGAGCCAATACTTTTGGTAATGTAGTGTAGCATGATGCCTGGGGGCTACAAGTAAACAACAAATCTGGCAATGCATCCGAAACCGTGTAAAGCAGGGAACATTTGTTGAATTATGAACAATGTTGTTATTGGTGGTGAAGGGAAGACATTCAGCAATATTTTTGTAGTACTGTAGTACTAAAATGTTCCTCATTTCAGAGATAGCCCAAACTGTCTCTGAAATGAGGAAACAAGTTAATCAAATCATCACCAAATCAAAGCAAAAACTCTGGACTAACTTAAACTGAACTCATCTTCACATTCTTTAGAATAAAATATAATTAGAACTTTAAAAATGTGAAACTTTGAAGTGAAAAATGTTACTTGCTCGCACAATTTTTTGTGATTTTGTGTATCCAAGTATAATAGTTATGGTTAAAGAAATCTAGCACTATCGAGCAACATCACTTGCTCATTCTGCGCTTTTTTTCAGTTATCTAAGTTTTTTCAGTTGTGATTTTTTTCCTCTTGAACAAAGAATTTCCAACTTTCTTTGTACATCCTTTTATTATCTAGGCCACTGCATATCTGGACTGTGAAAAAAGAAACAATTCAGTCATAGTTTATGAAAAACACAAAAGTTGAGCATTAAAACAATGTTTTAACGGGGCTGGACATAGTTTGGTTTGACTAATTCCTGCAAACCAATCTGGAAGTGGCGCTCACATTCCCTCCCTCCTCTGTTTGATTCAGTCTCTTTGAAAAAACACCAGCTGACTGCCAGCCTTCTGCTTGTGAAGTCAAGATGACCTATGATAGCGTTGGAGTCATGTCTACACCTTCAGCATCAGCAGACATTTAATCAAAAAGGTGTGACATTGACTATGTGCGTGTCTGTTCAGGGAGACTTGGTGTGTGATGAAATTATGAAAAAGTATTTTGGTGGTGTGTTTTGATGAACTCATTCTGGAACCTTTCTTCATATGCCAGTTTGCTGAATGACATTACACTTTCTCTCTTAGTTTATTTGCCAATGCTCTTATCTATCACATGAAAGGCCCAGACAACCCCCCATCCGGAGACGAATGATAATTGTCAATGCCTTTGCAGGAAGACACAGGTAAAGGATGTGGACTGGCATTTATCCCTGTTAGTTTGCCGGTCAAGGTGGGAGCAAAGTCGTGGTCTGGAGGGCGTAATCAGATGGGACCTCTTTTTAGGACCACAGAAACGTAACCGCAGCCTCAGCAAATGTGTTTCCTTCATGAATACGAAATGAAAGGAAGCAAAAGTTCAAATGTATTCTTCAATCTGAAAATTATTCTTTAAACTGTTGAATTTCATGTTTGCCATCATGGAGTTGTGTTTCTGAGGCAAACAGCGGGATGGGGCATAAATGTGGGTTCTCATTAGTCACATGTGTGTTGTCAGACCTCAGCCATTTACTCCTCCTGAAGTTATCTTAATCACGTTTGCCTGTCACACTTGGAACCTATATAAATGCTAATTACTCCTTTGAAATTGGACACAATGCCAACAGTTGTCTGCACATGTTAACAATATGCAACAGTAACATGAAGCTGCTGCAACCTTTATGATTGCATGGTTTAATGACTTTGGTGTTGTAACCTTTTAGCACTGTGCCGAAATGGAGAGGCATGTACAATGCAGTTCATTTTCTGTTCTGACGCTGAACTCCATTCTGCCACCTGCTGTTGCTCCAGCTTGACCTTTCCACGGTTTCCACAGTTGCTGTAAATGTTAAACCAGCTTTTAATATGATGACTTATTTCCAACTTGATAGCCCACTTTTGTTTGGAATAGGCGTGCTACATGCAACAATCAGCCAAACACACATTCAAACCTATTTAAAGTGCTACTTCATCATCAAAGTCATTTAAATGACAGAGAATTTGGAATGGCAGCTAATCTGTTTTCAGTGACTGGCACGCAATACGGGGTGTTACTTAACTGATCTCAGAGCTTTTGGAATATCCTCCCATCATCAGCCCTGTTTGGAGGGGGCAGCGCTCTTTTGAGAGCTGATAGTTCATTTTAATTGAAGTAGATGGATGAGCTCATCAATAACTTGTGCTTCAGATTGGAACTATTGTTCATCATTTCACACCTAAAATACAAAACTCAATGAGAGTTGGACGTCTTCCAAACTCTCCGGCCAGGTCAGAGCCAGACAGTAGAGGTGAAAACACTGATTAGATAAATGTTTGTTCCCCATGTGGCTCTGTGGAGTATCTCATTGTTTCTAAATGAGCGTACCCTGAGGTGAACAGGGTGATGAAGCAGCTGGCTGTCTGTTAAGATCTTCAATGCCGTTGGAACCCAGACTTGATGCCCCTGGTACAAGTGTCAAGCTGCAGACACTTCAAAGAAAGTCAACTTCCCCTGCCAAGTGCATTCAATATTCCCATTCAATTTTACTGTAAGTACTTCATGGGTCGATGCCCATTGTGAAAAATATTGCTTTACTAACTATTTTAGAATCTGAAGAAACAGCATGAAGCTTGCCTGAAGTTTTCAAATTATTTCCAATACTTTTTCTTTTTGTTTTCTGTCACCAAACCGTCATGAACAAATCTTCTTGAAGTGCTTCAGTTTCCTTATACCTTCAAGGCCTGAGAAACAGTTGGAAGGGAGTATCTCTAAGGTCACCCCCTTTCCTCCAACGAGCTGCAGATTCAACATGAAGTACAAATCATGTCAAAGGGGCAGTGGGAGGGGCAAGGCAGGCAAAGACAGAGCTCCTGAAATGAGGCCAGTCTCAGCTGTTTGCCTGGAGACTTGTGAAGGCAAGGAAGATGTTGATCCGTCTGTGCTGAGAAAACCATGTGCACCTCAGAATCTCAGCCCTCCACCCCCTTCATCCCACTGTGGTCACCTGGGGCTGTGCAGACACGATGTTCTTCAGCTTCTTCCTGAGTGTTACACAACCTGACCTACTTAGTTCAGGTCATTCAGATGAGATCAAGATAGCACGGATTCTGAGTGGAAAAAACTTTGACCAATGTATTGAAACAAAGAGGAAAACTTTATTCAGTTTATTTCCCTCCAAATGATGCTGCTTCTTTTAGATCAGGCGTCAAATAAAAGGAACCAGCGGTCGTTTTTTGCTTGGTAGTAGTTTGTATTTTTCTGCAGACTTCTGGATAGGTTAAAACTCCAGTTCAAAAAGGGACTGTGACAAATCCAGCTTTATTCTGAATATTTGTTCAGAAAGCGCCATTAAGTAAATGGCGTATATTTATAAAGTGCTTTTCTACCTAGTCACAGACCCATTCACCCATTCATACACTGATGGTGGCTCCGCTGCCAAACACTGGCACCAACCTTCCATCAGAGGCAATGTGGGGGTCAGTGTCTTGCCCTACTTCGACAAATGGGCGGGCAAGGTGGGAATCGAACCTGCAATCCTTCAATCACAAGCCGACTGCCCTTTCCACTGCACCACGGCCGCCCTCAAGTAGTGCAAAGAAAACTTTAAACCACATGTATGTCGGGGAAAATAAACTACATTTGCTGCTGGTGTGTAATATACTGTAAAGATACGATGAATCAAGCAGGTTCAAAAGAAAATCATGTCCTGTTTTCTTTAACAAGAATCCTTTTCTTATTATGTGATTAATTAAATTTGATCTACTGATTGTCCCTCAGTCACTGGTCAGCACTGAGTTCTACTCGTCCTTCTGGTTCTCACAATAAGAATGTTTTTAAATGACATTTTTTAGAAGTATTTAAGAAAACATTTATTAGACAGACTAAGTCTGATGCTGACTTTACTTTTGTATGGAATGAAAACTGCCCCCCTCCCACACACACAAACACACACAGAAGGCCTCAGGTGGATTACCTTCTCGTACTCCTCAGTCTCCGTGTATTCAGGTGTCGTTATGTTTTCCTAGATTGTTAAAGGTTCTTCTTCCTGTTGGTAAGAGATCCTTCCTGCCATTGTCTCCTAGTTTGTGTTCCTGGTCCCTTTCATATGACCATGTGACTAATTAAAAAAAACAGAATCTTTTCACCTGACAGAAACAAATAAGATAAACTCAGTTTGACTGAATTATAATTATTTGTTAAAAAAATGAAATGAAAAATGAAACTAATAATAAAAGGATTAGGAAATGGTTGAATGAATGTTAAGGAGAGCTGTTTTCCAGGTGATGAAAGTTATCTGAAAAGTATGGCATTAAAGACTTCTGACCTAAGTTTAAAAAAACTGAAGAGGTCTGGTTCTGATCTTGTTCTGTTTTGGCACACTAAAGCAGGTTAGATCTTTTTGCCAACTGTGATTCCAGTACTCTGTAAAGCCAGCACAAAGTAATCCGGATACATGAGCAGTCAGCAGCATAACAGATTGGCACGATGGGTGAGTGTCTAGTTTAGGAGTTTAAGAGAACAGCTTGAAAGCTAATGAGCCAGTGAAGTGGAGATCCTGTAGAAAAATATGTCATGAGCTGCTCTGCTCTCAGCAAGTCGCTGAACATAGATTTGATTTGCTTTCACTTTTGAAGCACAAACATCTTGGTATGTTTGGATTGATGAGGCAGAATAAAATAGGCAAAAACTGGCCCATCATTTATCACTGCATGGCAGGAGGAGGTCACATTTGTAACATAAATGACCATGTGACAGAAACTTATTAAAAAGATGTGTGTTTGCAGAGTTTCTTGTTACATGTCTTCTGTGCACTCAGCAGAGGATGTAACCTGTTTTTCAGAGGACAACAGGAAGTCCAGTGATACGCCTGGCAGGCAGCCCGTCAATCTAAGACAGTACATGAAACCATCAACGCAGCGCTTGACTGGAGCTACAGGAAGTGTATCATGCTTACATCAACATACCATGAATATTTTAAAAAGCTACTGATCCACTAAGAACAACATCCATAATCAAGGTTTTGAAATGAAACAGATTCAGTGAACTCAGCTCTGCCCAGAGAGTTTTAGGATACTTTTCTCCGAGGATTTTAAAGACACCAATGTTCTGCATCAGAACCTCTTGGAGTGGGCTGCCCCTTACTTCCTTGAATTATTGTTCTTCCTGTTTTTCTGCTGAGCTGCTTCAGTTCTGCGCCACAGAACACAATATCAGGTGAAGCCGGTCACCTCGCGTGAATGCATGAGTTCATGGGAGGGCTTCTCCCTTCACGCTGACAGCTGTCCTAGAGTAATTCACAAAATGAGCTCCAGAAGTGACTGCCTGCAGTGAAGCACATCCACAGCTCCCCTCAGAGGGTCACCTGGATGATAAAACCCAAACTGATTCCCGTAGGACAGTAAAGCAGGAAAAGGGCCTCAGTATCAACCAAATATGGCTGTGCTTGTGATGCATCTGGGGGAGGGAGAAAAAGCAGGTTTATAGATTCTGCTTGGTTTCGTTTATATCTCTCAGGGTTTCTGCTGTGGACTCTCATCTGATCTCCACATGTTACACAATGTGTTACATGTGTTTTCTGGGGTGAAGTACCAGCTTCTGATTCAAAATGATTTTCTAATAAACTCGAAAAATTAGATAAAAGAGGAGAAATCATCTACTTTTAACTGTTCTGTCAGGAAAACTGACGATGTGTTTTAATCAATGACTGTATCAGAGAAGTGGACTGAGTATAACGTCACCCATAGAAAACGGCTTACTTCCAGCTGCAATGACATGAACTCAACTGAGTCACCATTTTTTCAATGTTGGAGCCAGATGACTTCAGTAAGCAGTGATTGGTCTGAGTCGGTCAGAGTCAACATTGCTAAGGAAACTACTATCAACCAATCAAGAGTGAGCTTGTTGGAAGTCCCCACCTCTACCACTTGAAAGTCTGGTCAGGAGAATCTGTCAATCAAACACAGACCACATGTTTTATTGAGGCAACTAATCAGGTCAGTTTATAACTTGAATAACTTGAACCACAGAAAAATAGAATGATCATAACATGTTGAAAAAGTATCAGAGCTAGAATGGTTATTCTGACCAGTACAATGACTGAGTAATAGATGTTTATTTTTATATCAAAGTCTATGGGATTCTGGCCTCTTGGAGCCAGCAGGTACTTTCTGTTTGGACCGCCAGGGGGAGGGGTCACTCAGTCCATATTAATATCCGGTTAATGAGATGTCGGCAGCGAAACCTAAATAACACGTTCTTTGACCTACTGTAATTCTTCAACCGTTTACGTGATCAACATGAATGATCTGATTCTATCCCTAAGAAAAGCGGCTTTTAATATCAGCTTTGCATTGATGTGCATTACATTACATTGCATGTCATGACATGGCATATTACATTACTAACATAAAGTGTTACATTGAGCTTCTTGCCTCAGAGCAAGAAGGACCTGGTTCAAATCAAGGACCTTTCTTTGTGAAGTTCATCCCAGGGACACGTGGGTTTCTCCAGGGGCTCCGGCTTCCTACCACAGTCCAAAAGCATGCTTCATAGGGGAATTGGTGACTCATAGGTGTGAATGCGAGCGTGTATGGATGTGTGATTGTGACACTTCAATGGACTGGCAACCTGTCCAGGGTGTACCCCGCCTTCACCCAACAGTAGCCAGGTTAGGCCTGTGACCCTGTATGGGAGGAAACAGGTTAAGAAAATGAATAATAAAGTTACAAAGCTGTCTTTTTCCGTAACAGAATCAGCTCATTTACGTTGATTGTATAAACACGTCATTTCTGCAAAGGTTTGCATATCAGCACAAAGCTGCTTTTCTCCTCTTCAGAATCACTAGAATTAAATTGATTGTACCAATGGCTGAAGAATTACAGTAATTCAGAGAATGTAAAGCTCCAATGTTAAAGAGTTAAAAGTAATGATGAAAATTTTAAAATCATGTGATATAAAGGATTTTCCCCAAAGTAAAACAGTTCATTAGATGTTAAGTATCCAGTATTTGGTAGGACTACATGAGTAAGACGTAATCTATAGAGTAGCCCCCCCTCCACAGGCTCAGACAGGGTTAACCCTTTACGAGGGTTGACTCTTGGGTACAGGGCATCAGGGCAATTGTGTATGTGATTCAAGCATAATGCATTGTTACTCAAGTCCTTCTCCACCCCAGTCTCCACCTCCTTCTGCTTCTGGAAGGCATCATTAATTCCAACATCAGTAGACCCTAAGGTCTGCTCACTGAAATTGTCGGCCGACCCTGCGTTTCTTAGAGACCAGCGTCTATTGGAGACTGGTGTTTATTCCATCACAGACAGAATGGTGACGGTTAATGGGTTCATTTTCCTGTGGAATTTGTCACAAAATACAGAAAATAACAGATGAACATTTCAGGATTTATAGAAATGATGAGAACATTGTATTCTGTTATAATTCACACTGGCTATGAACGTCAATCTCCGCATCAAAACTCATTTTGTCTTTCATGCCGATCATTTTCCTGGAGACACGCTGACCTTTTCCTTTGCTCAGTAATCCATGTTCAAACCAGTTCTTCTCATTTGTTGCTGCTTTCTCTGCTCACCAGGAAACCAGGCTTGCTCTTTTTCTTTTTTTCTGCAGTCTCTCTGCTGTTTAGGATTCACCCCAGAATTGCTACACTGAGCTAGCAGCTAATGTTTTTAGCCTGTTAGCTACACGGAGCTCTCCAACAAGCTACCAAGAACTTCTCTCCACCAGTGACGTGGTGAGATTGGTGGCTGGTGAGGCACTGACTCCTCTGGAGTCAGATTTACAATTACAAGAACTGATAGTTTCAGCATTCATCCAACAGCAGATAAAAGCACATATGATATACACAAGAACATATTTGTCCTACAGAAAATATTTCTTTTATAGACATGGATAGAACACTCTTCTTGTGTTTAATTATCCATATAACAATTCTTTTAGGCCTAAAATTTAGTTTTCAAATACTTTTTTCCCCACTTACTCCCATGTTATTTTTAAAAAACAAAAATTGAAAACCATGTTTTGCCTTACCTTTACTTGTAGATGAAGTCCATGCGCCGATCCTTCTCCATTAAAGCCCTGTGACCCTGTTGAAAAAGTCTTCCTTATTTTCCTTTAGTTTAATGAAACGAACAACATCCTCGCATTGTAGGTAGCAGCAAACCTTTCAGTTCCGGTGTGGGACTTCCATCCTCGATTATCTTCCGTTTCTGCTAGTAATCCAGTTGTGAAAAATGTTTTAATTTCAAAATATAATCCTCCATGATGAAGCAGATCAAGCATGAAAAAAACCCGCTGTTCTTGACCGTCCAGTATAGCTACAGCAGCGGTCAGCTCACGTCTGCCCACTAGAGACTAATGAGGCTCACCTAACCGGCTGACTTTTCTTCGCTCTTAAAGCCAGCACTCTGACCGCACATCCCTGTTTGTATTGAGTCCTGCAGTCAGACAGGAGGCGGAGCGCTCTGGAACCTCACCCGCAGTTTCCGCTCCGTATGTGATCGCGCAACACTCAAATTCGGCGATTTTAACCTCAGAAACTGTCGAAGACGTGTCGAGTCAACTGAAAATGTATCTTTAACATGGACCAGTGGAAAATAATATTTATTTAAGGTACTTTTTTCTATCTTATCACAATGACAGGTGAGGCTATGCCTCACTTGCCTCATCTGACCGCACGTCACTGCTCTCCATTGTGTCTGAACGACTGCTTCCGCTGTGTTTCTGGCTTTCTCTTACGGAGTTTGATTATTCTCTGTCCCCCAATAACCCGAAAGGGCAAAAATAAAAACAAGAACAAAATGAGGGTACGTTTTTTTGAGGCATTGATTAAACTAAAGTTCAGGAGGCCCGAGCAGACTGCTTACCCATCCAGCGCCAGCTCTCTGTCTGGCTTCCAGCTCCTCCCCGGTAGCTGCATAGCGAGCCCTGAAAAGCCCTGAAAAAAACCTCCTAGTCCAACAGTAGCAGACTGGATGGCTCCAGAAATCTTGCTGCCCCGAAAGGGATCCAGTGGGTTAAGAAAATGAACGAAGTTCAGGAGAACTACAGATTGATCCACTATAAACACCAGGAAATGGGTTTGCTCCTTTTATTTCTGCAGCCGTCTTCGCTCCTTCATCCATCTGCTTGCACCATTCTCTGATATGTTTAGAATTCATCCAAAATGTGGTTCAGATTCCTCGCCAGAATGTACTTTGGTTTATTCCACCACAAAAAGTTTTAACAAAATGGAATGAGCCAAAATGTTGTGAGCCATGCTACACTGGTTAAATGCCACAGACACCCAGCCCCCCCACTCTGCCTGCGTGAGTACGGCAACTATTAGGAACCGGCGGCTATTACAACTAACACCTTTTAGACCCGGCTTTTATTGGAGACGAGCATCTATTAGAGACCGACCATTATTGGAAGATATCAGGTAACTAATTTCCTTTTGTCTATACAAAATTATGACAAATACATGGAAAATTGTCAGAGACGATGATTGTGTGGATGACTCATAATTACCGTATTTTCTCGACTATAGAGAGCACCTGTATGTAAGCTGCGCCCACTCTATTTAAAAAAGAAAAACAAATATATGCAGATATGTAGAAAAACTGAGATATTTACTTAATGTACAGAACAATTTTGTTTTGTAAATGCACGTGTGTACCTGAACAGATTCTTTAAACCGTGCCTTTTAACACGGCAGCAACTTTGCTGATTAAAACAGAACCGAACCAACAGAAATTAAGTTGTATTTATTTACCTTCATTTTTCCTGCGTTTGAAAATAAGCGCATTTCTGAAAAGAAGCGCATTAAAGATATTGACCCCTTTAAGATGTTCACTCCACAAGGAAATATATATTTAATCAAATATGAGCACTTTAGTTTTTAATTTTGTAAGTTAATGTTTCTATAATATATAAAAATTGGACTACCTATTTAAAACGCAGTGAGTTGTCACGGTAAAAGAGCTGCAGCAGAGTAGTAGTCCGCTTGCATGTATGTGATGTTTTTTATGAAAGTTCGCGCCGTTTCTGTTGAGGAATGTATTAATGTTCTGGAGACCTGCATTCACAGATTTGTTACTTTCCATTCACATCAGAATAAACCAGAATGAAACCGAAGTCATCTCGTCCTTCTTGAATGAACACAACGCAGATGTGGCGGGACGTCCTCTCACAAACACCCTAATGGAGACAAGATTTGGTGGAAATAAAATACAGTTTATTTAGAAGCCTGACAAAGTTCTAAAAAAAAAAAAAAAAAAAAAAATGCTCGCACTGTTTGCCCCCAATCCAGCGCTGGGTGAGGATGGCTGCCTCCAAGGACCCCCTTCAGTCCTACTGCAACTGTGGTTGGTCAACTACATACAACTCTCTCTGGTCCCATCCCCCTCCTGACCAGGAGCTCCTGCTAAAGGGCCCCAGCACACACAAACACCCCACAACAATAATTAAAAAGAAACACACCCTAAAAAACAGGGGGGTGTACCTGAGCAGGACACCACACGAGTGGGTGGGGGCTAAATGGATTCCCTCTCTATGCAACGCTGAATGACCCAAGAGCTACAGCAAAGACAAAAGATTTGGGGGGGAGGGACAGCCACCTCAGCCAGGTCCAACACCGAGAAGAGTACAAACTGTTAAAAATTGGGTTAAAAGGAGCAAGTGTTGAGCTCTGTTGAGCTCAGAGAGAAAAAAAAAAAACAAACAGCACAAACAGTAAAAAGAGGCAAAACAGCAGTGGCAACTCTGCTGGTAAAAAGAATAAAGAGATTACACAGATTACGTACACAGTATATTTACAAACGTATTTTACCTTTTGGGCCCCAGGGTCTGAACTCATCTCTCCATCTGTCAATGTACATGTAAATTGTAAAAAAAAATGTTGGGCAACTAAGAGCCTTAAGAGCTTCAATAAAAGAATAAAGAATAAAAAATAAAAAACCGGGAGCGGGGGCGGGGGCGGGGGCGGGGGCGGGGGCGGGGGCGGGAGCGGGGGTGGCATTTTTTCAAGTAACTCACCATAGCCAGCCAGGAACCCAAGTCTGGTTTTGGATTCCCACAGCTGCTATTTATTAGGCTCATGAGCCAATCTCCACACAGGGACCAGCTGTGGCCATCAAGTGTAAACTATGGTGTGTCATGAGGGGCAATCTACCTCCCACAGTCCTGCCTGCCTGCGATACTAAATTCGCTTCATGGAAACACTACAATTTCGAAAGAACTTGCACTTATCGAAAAAAGTTTTTGTAAAAAGTTTGAAAAAGTTTTTCAAATTAAATGCGCTTCTTGGAATGAAGTGGCTTCCCTGAGCGCTGCACAACGGGCGCTACGAGGGGTCCCGCAGTAGCTCATTAAAAGTTGTGTGTCATACGGGATTGTTGGAGTCACAGCTCCTCTGTTGAATCACCAACCAAGATTTCATCAAAATCGCCACTCCCACTCGGGGGGAGCGGTTCCGCTTACAGCTCCTGCTCAGAAGTCTCTTTTGACTGATGATGATGAGCGCTGGAGCCGTGACAGAAATCTGAATGGGCCTGATGTTATCAAACAGAAAAAAGGCTCCAACTGGTCACTTGTTAGAACTGTTATTTTTTTTGAATGATTCGCAATGGTTCGCAGCAGTGTCTGACTGAAAGGATCATTTTGTTTTTGCAAATGGAAACACCTTGGAGGGAAAATTTGACCCCAACCAAATGCTCAAAACTGCACCAAAGTTTTTAGACAACTAGTACCTGGTGAAAATGAATTTTGAGCATTGTGAATGACCCCACATCCAAAACAATGGCAGGTGAAACCGTAAAAATGAATGGGGAGAAAATCCCTTATGGAGAAAAAAAAATCTAAATGCATTAACAAAACCAAAGCACATGTCAGGGATATCCAAAGGAAGTTTTGAAATTATCATGGGATGGCCACATGAACTACGTCTTGGCTGCCATTTTGTGGCAAAATATGAAATTTGCCAATGTACACGTTTTCCCACAATATGGAAAAAGGAAACTTTTGTTTGAGTGATTTTCACAAAATTTCACACACGCTTCCAGCTTAAGTCTACAGCCATCCCAGAATATTTTTTAACTTTGACCTCAGGAAAAGCTACCAGCTATAAATGAAAACTCATCCTAGGGATTTTCACTGATCGTCTCCTAACTTCTTAAACTTCTTTTGGAACTGATTGAGGAAAAAATGTTGCAGTAAGAAGTTAAAGATTTTGAACGGCGTGCACGTGACGACCGTGCAGAAGTGACGTTCTTCTGGAACATATTTTCCTGACTACAGCTGAACCAAACAAGATAACACAGTCTATGAACATATTAGGAATGTGGGCGTGGTTAGCAAATAATGTCCGTTGTTAAGGAAATCCAAAAATGTATGTGTGCCGATTCCTCTGAAACTAACGTCTGTTAGTATCCCCAGGTGACCAAAACATAAAATGGTTGCTATGAAGATGAAACCAACAGAAAAGCCATAATTTTGAAAAAGTGTTTTTACATTAACTTCTCACACGCAGCTCAGACCAGTCTTCCAGAAAGTAAAAGCGGGGAGTCGGGTGTTTAGTGGTTGCAAGTGAGCTTGGGTCAAAGATGGGCGTCGGTGGCATGTAGAGGCGGGCGGGGAGTGCGGGTAGCGCCTACGGGTCATCCAACGCCACTTGCGGCCTTAATTTGCATTGAAATTGGTACCAAAAAAAATTTCAAAGTTTCTCCCTTTTAAGAAACATAATGTATGTCCTGGGGATTTGACTTCAGTAGCACGTCTTGAAAAAATAAAAATCATTGAAAAAATGTGACAGAGAAATTGACCCGAAGAGGCGGAGACGTGTAGATTCATATGCAACCAGTTTTATGATTTAGAGCATGAGCATGAGCATGACATGACGAGGTCAAAATCCAGGGTCGAAACACAAAGGCGAGGCAGGATGGCGAGAATCAGGCAAGGTCAAACACAGGAGAAACAAACCAGGAGTATAAAAACTCAGACTGTCTGCAGGCAAAACAAGACTTCGCAAGGAATACAGGGGTGAACAGGCCAATATACATAACACTGATGAGAGAATGAGAATCAGCTGGTGAGTTCAGGTGAACAGTCAATACTCGGGAGAGGGCTCCATCTAATGGTCGTAGGTGGAGCTGTATGGCTGAATCCTGACAGAGATCCCCCCTCTGCAAGCGGCTCCAGAAGCGAGAGACCCTCCGACGGCGGGGTCGACCACGGGATTGAGATGCAGGCCTCTCCAGGTGGTCCCAGTGGAAATTAGAGATCAGGGAGGGGTCAAGGATATCGTCAGAGTCCACCGAGGAAAGTTCCTCTGGGCCATACCCCTCCCAATCCACCAGATCCTGGAGGCGACCACCCCGGCGTTGGGAATTCAGGATGTTCTTTATGAGGTAAGCTCCCTCTACATCCACCAGTGGCGGTGGTGGGCCATTGTCAGAGTGTTCTTGTAGCGTTCCCTCTTTGGGAGGAGCTGCAGCGGGCTTCAAAAGAGACACATGAAAAGTAGGTGATATACAGTAGTCAGAGGGCAACTGTAGTCGGAAAGACACTAGTGTGACCTGCTTGGTGATCAGAACTGCCCCACAAACCTAGGGCTTAATTTCCTGCATGGTAACCTTTGGCGGAGATCCCTTGTAGACAACCAGACCCACTGTCCGGGGGTCAAGATTGGGACCCTCACGCTGACGTCGGTCCGCTTGATCCTGGGTTTTGCGAACCACAGGCTGTAGCTGAAAGTGGGCTGCTTCCCAGGTTTCCTCACACTGCCGAAACCAGTCATCGACAGCTGGTAGCACAGATGGTTCCCCTGACCAGGGAAAGAACGGCGGTTGGAAGCCTTGGACACTCTGGAAAGGCGAGAGACCAGTAGCTGCCTTCCGAAGGGAGTTCTGTGCGTATTTGGCCCAGACCAGAAACCGACTCCAGTCCTCTTGGTGGTTACTGCTGTGTGACCTCAGGAACCTGGTTTAGACGTTCGACCTGCCCATTGGATTGTGGATGATATCCAGAGGTCAAACTCACCTTGATGTTGAGACCTTTACACATCTCACACCAAACCCTGGAGGTGAACTGGGGGCCACGGTCTGAGACAATGTTTTTGGCAGCCCATAGTGGCGCAAGACATGCGTGATGAGTTGTTCAGCGGTCTCCAGTACAGTGGGCAATTTCGGCAGTCAAGTTGAGACGTTTGGGGGCCCCTTTAAGCAGAGATGTAAGGGGAGCTGCCACAGTGCTGAAACCCCGGATGAACCGACAACAGAAGTTGGCGAAACCCAGAAACCTCTGCAACTCCTTAACAGTAGTGGGTTTAGGCCATTTAAGGACAGCTTCTACCTTGCTATTGTCCAGAGCAACCCCTTGGGCACTGATAATGTATCCTAGGAAGAAGATGATTGTCTTATGGAACTCACATTTTTCTTCTTTGGCGTAGAAGTTATTTTCGATCAGGTGTTGGAGAACCTGTCGACTGTGGGATACGTTTTCTTTGAATGAGGTTGAGTAGATCAAGATGTCATCAATGTACACTATAACAACTTTCTGCAGCATGTCCTGAAACAAATCGCTGATGAATGCCTGGAAGACGTATGGAGCGTTGCAGAGTCCGAGATACTCGTAAAGTCCAGTTGTGGTGGAAAAGGCTATCTTCCACTCATCGCCTTCTCGGATGTGAACAAGGTTATAGGCACTGCGGAGATCCAATTTCGTGAAGTATTGAGCCTGGCGGAGTTGCTCCAAGGCAGGAAGAACCAGAGGCAGGGGGTAACGATACTTGATTGTAATCTCATTAAGACTGCGGTAGTCCACACATGGATGAAGTCCATCGTCCTTTTTCTTCACAAAGAAGAGTCCTGCAGAAGCCAGGGATGTATAAGGTCTGATGAAGCCCTTTTGCAGCTCCTCCTTGATATATGACTACATGGCCTCTGTCTCGGCTGGTGACTCTTCCTCTGGCCGGAACGGTACCAGGCAGTAGATCAATGGCACAGTCATAGGGTCTGTGAGCAGGTAGACAAGTGGCGTGAACACCTCACGCATGTCTTGGTATTGCGGGGGCAAAATGTCTGACCCACTGGTGGAGTCGCACTTAGTGATCTCTGTAGTGGTTACATGATGATGACGTGACTGC
Organism: Adrianichthys oophorus; assembly: GCA_036245035.1. Lineage (NCBI taxonomy): Eukaryota > Metazoa > Chordata > Actinopteri > Beloniformes > Adrianichthyidae > Adrianichthys > Adrianichthys oophorus. The sequence goes on from BSAI01000024.1 coordinate 211,572, forward strand.
TTGGCTATGCTGGTCGGTAGAACATGGTGATGGTTGAGACAGGATCGGGATCCAAAGGAGAGTTCTTTGGTAGACCAAATGATGGTGGCATCGTGAGTCTCGAGCCAAGGCGGTCCCAAGATGACGGCACAGCGAGGAGAGTCAATGGCGAAGAGCCTGATGACCTCTTGATGTTTATTCTGAATATCAAGTTGGAGGTCCGGGGTGAGGAACTTGATCCGGCCTGAGCCCAGGGGACGACCATCTAGGGCGTAAACTGTCACCCGCAACTCGCAGGGAAGCAGGGGAATAGAATTACCATGGGCAAAACCCAACTGTATGAAATTTCATACTGCACCTGAATCTATCATGGCAGTGGTCACAATAAGCCTATTTGCTTGCCAAAGCTGTATCGGAATTTCAAAAGTAAGGCAAGATTCACTCACTGACCCAGATCAGGGCAGGAAGCTAGTAGGTGACCAGAACGACCGCAGTTGAGGCACAGATTATCGCACAGGCGTCTGCTTCTCTCTTCCGGTGTCAGGCGCGTGGATGCCAGCTGCACAGGTCCACTGGAAGCGGCTTGCTTGTAACAAGTGCATGCAGAAATCACAGAGACCTGATCAGACTAAGTCTTTAGGTTTATGGACCCAAAGTAGGTTGTCCAGATGAATAGCCACCATGATTATCTGATCAGATCCAAACCTTCGTCCCGACAAGCGATCTGGCGTTGAAGCTTCATATTGAGACCTCGGTGATAAACCATCTTCAAAGCAGCTGAAGACCAGTCCGTTTGAGTGGCTAGGGTCCTGAATCTCAAAGAGTAAGCAGCGGCAGTCTCATTACCCTGTTTGATGTCCATGATCTGCTCCCCTGAATCTTTTCCGTCGCCGTACAGGATGGCTGATGCCACCACAGAGTCAAAGAAGGTCCTTGGGAGCGGCCCTCTCTGTCCCTTCCTGTACAGTGCTTCTGTGTTGTGAGTCCAGTCCAGTTAATTGTTCAGATGAACACACAGGTACTTGTTTGATACTCTTGCTGGGTGACTGGTCTTTTACTTTATTGTCTGTTTATCTTTTTTTCTTCTCTTTTAATTTCTTTTCATCTATAAAAATTCAACAAAATTCTAATGACAAAAGAAAATTACCTGCAAAGCTAATTAAAGTGCCCTGCGATAGGCTGGCGAAAGGCTACCCCGCCTTTGCCCAACACTAGCTGTGGCAAGGCTGTGTCATCCCGGTGACCCCAAAAGGGATACAGCAGGTTAAGAAAATGGATGGATGGATGGATGGATGATTATCAAGTAATTCTTTTACAAAAGTTTTTTTTATATAAAAAAAATGTCCAGAGTCTTGCATTATTTCAATATCAATTCACTTACTCACCAAAAAGGAAAAGCAAACAGGTAATTTCCACAAACCTCTGGCAGTAGACAGGAGGAGAATCCAGACTGAATATGTGATCGCTTCCTGGATGCTGAAGGCATCAAAGTAATCCAGCAGCAGAGGTGCCGTAATGTTTCAGGAAGATGCATTCTATTGTTATTTTACTGTTATTCTTAATGGTCAAAAGGTTTATCTGAATGTAGATTTATTTAAATTGAGGGATAAGCAGACCTATGAAAGGTGGACAATGTTCTGAATCAGTTGCAGAAACGTCTAAATATTTTCTGCTGACAATTACACTTTTCCTCACTTTCTTTTCAGAGATGGGTGAATAATGAATGCAGTCTCTGTGCTTCCTTTAAGAAGATGCTACTGTGCAAGCTGAGCTGAACATTTCAGTCATGAGTTTGACTGGATCCAGTTTGGAAATCTCTTGACAGTGCACATCATTCAAAGCCAAACTCAGTAAAAAGTCAAGCTTGCTGCAGCACCAAGATCTGCAGAGATGCAGGTCACCGTGTGTGGGGTCACCATTTAATCCTGCGTCTCCATTTCATGTGAGAGGGCAGCAATTTGTCTGAAGGGTTCCGCCAGCAAAACCTTCATTTGTCTGCACTTCAATGATTGGATGTTTACCTGTCTGACGTGATGGATGTGCTCTAATTTCAGCTCCATCTGTGAACAAGTTGTCCTTTTTTTCCAGGTTTTCTTTCATACAGTGAAATCACATAATCATCTCAAAGGGAATGAGATGAGGTCGTGCTCCGGGCTGTTATCCTCTGAGGATCGTCAGCTGAAGCACAGTCAGCCAATCCCATCTGCAGCTGCCGCTGAATTCCACAGAAAATCAGCAAAGATAGTTTCAATTTATAGAAATAACTGAAGACAAACATGCACCATGAACTCTAACTGCACCGAAATTTTACAAGCATGGAGAAGCCTGCTTTTTTCTTGCTAATACATCTTCATTGAAGACTGACATGAGTTTTCTCTCAGGCAGCAGTCTTCTATGACACTCTAATGTGTTGTGACACGTTTCGATCAATGTCAATTAATTCATTAGAGAGCGGATGGTAGGCCGTGTGCAGCCCTGTCCCTCCTTCCTGCTGTCTCCTCAGTATCTCCTCCTCCTGCAGGTATCCCTGCTCCCTGTTAGGAGGCAAATGAGCTGTCGAGCTGCCTGCAAAAGTGTTCCAACAAAGGAGGAACGCTGCTGGATCCTGCTGAGGCGGCACCCGTCACCCGAACACAAACATGGACGTTTCCTTCTGCATGCAGATGCTGTGCTCAATCATAAAACGAGACACTGATTACTTTTTAAAAGAGGAAAAATGAGCCTTTATAGGCCACGTAAAACTGCTGATGAAAGACTTTGTTCTGCCACTTTGCTCATTACAGATGACTTCAGTAATACTAGCAGGCATCGCTCATAACAAATCCCTAAAGTCTGGGTAATTGTGAATTCTGACCCAAAGGCATGGAAAACAGAGGGCTGGGCCACTCATTTGTCTTTATCTGGATAAACTCCTTATCCTTCATGCGCCTTCGGTCCTCTCACTTTTTATTTGCTTTGTCATCAATATAAACTCCAAAGCCGACTGGCAAGCAGCCAAAGTGAGCTGCCGTCCACAGGCTGACCCAGACAAACGCCAAAAAAATGACCCAAAAAGTTCTGCTGATCCAGGAGAGTGGAGAAAATCCAAGCGGCAGAAACCTTCTGGGTGCGTCAGAAGCAGGAGAGCCCCAGCAACGCTGACCTTTGGGTGTCAGAGCAATCAATCAGGCTGACCCTGTGGGTGCTGCAGTCCCCCCAAATGCACACAGACTCTACCCTTGATATCTGCTCAACAGGAGGCGTTACATTAATCTCCCAGATGACACTAGTTATGAGAGCCCCCCCTGCCCAGACTGTGGCTGATCATGCTTCACCCTCTAACTTCCTATTGGAAGGTAAAACTTAATTGTCTAAATGCTAATGCCAGGGGCGTTGTTCACTTCCACAAGCTGAGTACTTTTAGATCAATGAAACCCACAGGGACGTGCACTGTTTTTCCTCCCAGCCGGTGGAAAACTGTGTCTCATCCAAAGGACACAGATGTCATTTGCTAGAAATCACTGACAAATGAACTTTCAGGAAGCTTGAATCCACTTTTTTTGCAAGACAGTAACATTTTAGGAAAAGGTTAATCTTTCACAATCGACAGATATTTAATTTTCAGTTTCAGTTCCATCAAAACCTCCACAGTCTGGGCAGTGTTTGCCGAAGATCATCTCTCTGTGAAGACCAAATCCTCACATCCTCACAGCTGTAAAATGAGATAGAAATAATTATAGGTGCTTATACTGCCTGTTTTAGAGACAAGAGTTTAATGTTCTCTTATGTGTGGATTCACAGGATGCCTCACTTCAGATTTGTCCTTTTGTCTTTTCACCAAGCATTCCTTAAGTCTTAGTCACACGCACCTGTACGGAGGTTGATCTGGACAGGTCCTGCAGGTTTTTTAGTTGTCCAGGCCCACAGTGTATTTGTAGAGACGGGTGACTGCATCTTCAAGTCCCACTTCAATCATCTTTTGAACTATTTTCAAAGCATTCCAAGTGCTCTTACAAGTCTGTGCTCATTCAGCATTATCCTTTATCTTACACTCTTTCACGCTAGCGTACAGTCCTTCACCTCCCCAACATAACATTAGCGGTGCAACAAAAATCATGAGCAATATCTGAGATATTCAGCCCTACGGCTTCAATCCAGATTCCAGCTCAGACGAGGAAGACAAAGACGTACATGGATCTATTTGTCTGCAAGGGGATGCATCAGAATGGAGCAGAGCAGGGAGCTTGTGGCTCTGCCGAATGTAAGTAACAACTGCAAGCTGCTTTTTTCATCTGCTCTTGATTCACCACGATTTGAATAAAGGAATGGTGTCCTTATGTCACACTCTAGTCATCAGTAAGGTGTGAGTACTGGCTCCATGCAAATGCTGCACGCACGGATTGTGCATGTGATACGTAAGTGCCAATAGGACACCTGTAGGATGTCCACACAAACTACACTCTGTCTGATTTCCTCATTTCTAACAGTCAGGCTGCCCACAGGGAGCAGCCCCAATGGGCTCCTTGCACAGTCCACAGATTTTTAGAGGATTGAAAAAAATCTGTAAGACATGCCTGCATCTCACCTGCTTGCCCCTGCTTATTCTCATGTGTTGTATGTGTGTTTAATAACACTTGTCGCTCGGAGCATGCCCATAGAAAAACATTCTCTCTACGGACACTTCGAGTTGTCTACAACCTTGATATCTTGTTTTTGCCACCTGCGAACCCCCTACAACTTGGACCATTTTGCCCTGCAGGCAGCCTGTATCCACTCATTAGGGCAGTTATGACTAAGGCCTTAATGTTCTAGATTCTGTTCATCTGTCTGGCTTAAAGCTTCCATGCTAGAGTTCCTTCTTACTATTCCTAATAGAAAACTGTTTTTCCTGTGAACTTCTGTGGGCATTACTAAGGAATTCCCAGGCATGAAGTTTAGAGACAGAAAAATTCTAGTTGGTGTGTATTTAAAAAAAACACCCAAAATATTATTTTTTTGAGGATTTTTTTCCAGAATGAAAATAATTTGAGAAGAAAGTTTTAAACCATATTGGTTAGTGCAAGATGGGGTTGTTCCAAAAAATTAAGCCTACGTTTGGACTTTGGCAGGCCAGTGTTACTGTGACAAATACAACCGCCACTGCGTGATGGGAAGGCATGGGCAGAATCTTCAAGATTTCTTGCTGCCGCAGTCAGGCGGGGAGGACATCATTACGAAACAGGGCGACAGCTGGACGACCATAGGGAGGTGCCAGCTGGATCGCCAGCCAGCAGCAGCTCTGATTGCACGATGTGTAATGTCTTGGAATGGCGGCCTTCCACATCAAGTGCCACCAGTCACCCGGTAGCCTGGGGGTATAAAAAACCGGGCCATTCTGCTCCACTGGTTATTCACAACTCAGATTTTGAGTTCTGTCCGACCAACACTCTGCAACCACGGCCTCACCCAACAACATCTTCCTCGCCCTTCTTGTGTGTGTTGCTCTTCTTCTATAAGTCATGCAGCAAGCACAATGTTCTGTCTTCTTCAGAATCTTCTCAGCATCAGCTGCAATTAGTCAATATGCAGGTCTTAGTGTCGCTGTGGTGCTATCAATGCCATAATGAGTTTTGTACAGCATCAATGCTGTCTCCCCATTTGAACCCATGATGGCTGGGATTGTCAGATTGACGCCTGGTCATTGCCGGCCCCCAGCCCATAACAACAGCCCTTGTTAAGTGCTTGCGTCATTATCGTACGATTTTTAAAGCTGCATTTACACCAAATGCAATTCACACGGCGAATTTGAATCGGTCGACTCTCTTTTGCCGTGTGGCACATTCTCTGCTCACCGCATGACCAAAAAGGTGTTCCTAAAGCTCACCGCCCCAGCCGCGTGTGGGAGGAGCTAGCAGCTAATGTTTGTAGCCTGATAGCTACACGGAGCTGCATCTGTTTATCTCATTTACAATGCAAGGGAGACACGGATGATGTTTTGAGATCAGGTTTATTTATTTTGAAAAGCTCTACAAAAACATGAGTGATCACATCTCCATGTTTGGGTTCATGAAAACATTTAGAGATTCTCCCAATACACTGAGCTTCACTCCTACTGGACGGCTGCTTCCGTGGTGTTTCTGTCTCTCTCTGACCGTGTTTGAAGGCTTGTTGTCCTGCATTAAACAGAGAGGGCAAAAATAAAAACATGAATAAAGTAAAACCTTTTTTACTATTGTCTTGATGAAAATAAAAAAATATATAAAGTTCAGGAGGCCTGAGCAGGCTGTCCCTCCATCCTGCAGTGGCTCTCTGTCTGACCGCTCGTCTTCCAGTAGCGAGCATGACCACTCCAGCTCCATGGGCCCTGCCACAGACTGTCTAGAGCAACTAAATTGGCAAGAGGCATACGTGCACATGCTCATTGGTAAGCTGGAAGTGGGACTTGTTCTTAATAATGTTAACAGTTGAGAAGGCTTAAAGTTTTCAAGCAGTTTTGTCACAGTCAGAATGAGCAGTGACATTGATCCCTTTACTCTCCTTCAATGAAGGAAAATGTGCACAGTCCTCCTCCAGATCATCTTCAGAATGAGCAAAGACTGAACAGCAGTCATTGAGTCACACACACAACTGTTTTTCCCTTGAAGCTTCTTATTGAAGTCTTTAAGTCAGTGGTCCCCAACCTCTTTGTGGCTGCTGACTGGTCAACCCATGAGGATTTTTACCGCGGCCGGGGGTGGGGGTGGAGGAGATGATGATGATCATGATGTTGGTATGTGCAATGACAAGGAACAGTAGACTTGAATAAGAACACGTGCTTTAAAATTAATAATAAACAGTTTTGACCATAGATTGAATTTAATCATCATTTCACTGTCATCTGACGCGTGCATTTTGGAGGATTGATAAAAATATAATGAAGGCCTCTTCATTTAGTGTGGTGTCAGGAGTGGTAAAAAATAAGTTTATTTTGCTTTTACAAGATCATCTCATTAAAAAAAAAACTTAAATACAGAAACAAAATGTAGCCAGCAACTTACACCCTCCTGGTGTTTGGGGACCACTGATTTAAGTGTCCCGGGATGTCAACCAGAAAGGCCAGTGTATCCAAGTTACGTTCCTCCTCCAAAAAATCCAAAAAGACCTGAGCCTTTGGAGTTTCTTTGTTGTGCCAGGTCATATTTAATTTAATTTCTTATCTTCCAAAAACGTTTCAGCACTTTTCCTTTGCTCAACCATCTATCATTGGAGTGCAGTAGTAGGTGATTGGCAGGTGCATCTTTCTCTGCTAAGAATTCCCTCAGCAGGCGATTACTGGTGGGAAGATGAAGCTCTGAGAAGGTGAACTAGTTTGGTGATCACAGTATGTCCATAGTGCTCTGAAAGTGATGAACAGATGACAGACCTGCGGATAATACAATGATATGACCAGAGTTCTGGATTGTCCTGTTTCAGTCCAGTAGCTGCAGCCTTTTCTCATCCCATCATGGAAGGTGCCACATCAGTAGTGATGGAGGCGACTTTTTTAGATTTATTCCCCTCTGTGTCAGCATTTCCTTTATGACAATACATGTCCTCTCCTCTTGTATGCCTTTTCAAAGCTGTGATGTTTAAAATGTCTTCTACAAATGTTTTACTCTTTTCATGTTAGAATCTGACATTTACCAAAAGTAGTGCATCGTCACTCACGTCAGCTAAAGATACGCAGAGAACACTTTGACTGGAGATGTGGAGCTGGGACTGCACATCTCCAGAAAGCAGCTCGGCACTTCTTGTTGCCGTTCATGTATCTTCTGTGCCCTCGTCGCTGATCCTGGTGGTTAACGTGTGTCAAAAGTTTTGTGCTTTATCTGGTAGTGACACTTGATATTGGCGCTTTTAACAAGAGCAACAGACTCCATGAATATAACACACACTGGCCTTGTAGAACTCGCTGAAGGCAAAATGAAAGCGTAAGCTTCGGTCCACTCATCTTGGAAGACACGATGCTCAGAGTCCATTTTTCTAATGTTAGACAGAGCCATCAATTTTCGTCCCAAACATGTAAACAACAGCACACCGCTCTAAGCCTTTGCCGGTTTAAGGACCCCGGTTCACACGCAGCTGTCCTCACACGATTCAAAAATCGCTGTGGGTAAACATGAACGGAATATCATACTTTTTATTAAAAATGTTTGGCGGTCCGGATAAAAGGGTCTTGGGATCCGGACCGTGGTCCGCCAGTTGGGGCCCCCTGGTCTAGGGTTTACCTGCTGTCGCCCAACAGTAGCCGGGACGGGCTCTGGAAACCCTGCTGTCCCGAAAGGGATACAACGGATTAAGAAAATTAATGGAAGTTCAGGAGAACTCCACGGTGGCGCAGTGGTTGCCTTACAGCAAGAGCGCTAGCAGTTCGGCTGGGGACTTGGGAACCAACCTGAAACAGTGTCACCGATGGGGGGACCTTTCTGTGAGGGGTTTGCATGTTCTCCCCATCCATTTGTGGGTTTTCACCGGGGACTCCAGCTTCCTCCCATCATCCAAAAACATGCTTCATGGGTTCATTGGTCACTCTAGATTGTCCCTAGGTGTGAAAGCAAGACTGTATGTGTGTGCGATTGTGGCCCTGTGGCAGACTGGCGACCTGTTTAGATTGAACCTTTGACTTCTACATCCTGAAACTGCTCTTTCTCTAATTTTATCGGAATGAAATTTGTTCTAACATGCTGCTGTATAATTACCATAATCCAGTTCTTTGTCCTGGTTTGTGGTCACAGCAGCCAAACAAACCATCCTGCTCACATGACCTAGTACATCACCTGTCTGTCCGGGGTTGAGGATCTCTCCTTCATGTGGGCAACCCTGAGGTTTCTTAGTTTTTTCCCCCCAAAAGAGATAGGGTTTTTGAGAGTGTTTCCTCACCAAGAAGGAGGGTGTAAGGACAGAGATGTTTGTTCAGCTTAGTCTGTTTAACAACCAGCTATTGTTTACTTTCACATGTTTGACTTTTTGTTCTTGCAAATACTGATGTCAGTCCAATGAGACGGCTATGGCTGTGATTTTGGGCCATAGAAATTAAACTGAATTGAAGATGACGGAAGCATCGGGTGTTCACTGGAAGGCTTCCTGATCAAAAACATAAACTGCCTCATTTTTCTCAGATGGATTTTTTTAAAGTTAACTTCTTTCAAAGGTGGGCGATGAGGAACAGCTCATTAATCTTTCAATAAAATGTATGATGTTTTATTGCAAGTCTGGCATGTTGGTCACTTTGTGCTCTTCTTCTGCCTTTGGGATTTAAATCCTTTCTATTTTAAATTCATCCTAATCTTAATCTGATGTGCAGGGTTGGATCATTGGATATCTTCTTCATTGAGCTGCTGAGTGACCAGCCTCTAACTTTAGAACCACCCTAACCTCTCCACACTTCCACAAACCAACAGCTTGTTGCTTTGGTTTTGAAACCTTTGGACTCTAATGTGAATGAAGGGACTGTTGCTGATGCATTCACCCTGATCCCCCCCCCCCCCCCCGTCTCCATGATCTGTTGTTCCCACTTCCTGTTTGGAAGAAGTCAGAAATTTGCCTTTCAGAATGAATGCCAGAAGTTCTTTCTGCTTGAATCATCTCTTTTAATGTGTTCATTGTGTTCCAAGTGTGACAGTGTGGTCCTTTGAGCAGATCTTCTGCAGCAGCACAAGTGAAAACGCCTGTGTGGATAAGAAGAGGTGCAAACATCCTGAAGTTTCCTCTTCAAAGCAACATTCTCCTCACACACCCAAACAGAGGAAAAAACATCTGCAGATGATTCACAATCAACACCTATTCAAACACATTCAGCTGGAGGCTTTGCAGAGCGGATGGGCTGCATGTGCTGCATGTCAAAGAGGAGGTGCAAGAACGCATGAGGAACGCATGACAAACCAGACAAGACTGGCACGACTCTGTGTGTTCAAAATTCTCATAAATTTTGTTTAACTATTTAATATTGGATATGTTCCCGGTGACACCTGACTAATACACGCTCTTTGACTCACCTTACTGACAAAACATCACAAAGCTGCTTTTTCCGCATTAGTCAGCTGATTTACCCTGAGTGATTTACTATTGTCCGCTCCATTCTGATGCATCCTCTTACAGACAAATAGATCCGTGTTCATCTTTATTTTCCTTGTCTGAGATGGAATCTGGATCAAAACTGTACAGCTGGATAGCGCTGATATTGCTCACCATTTTTGTTGCATGGCTAATGTTAGGTTGGAGGTGTGCAAGAGAGTAGAAACAGATGGATGACGGGATAAAAGGGTGGGGATGCTCCACGCCAACATTATAAAACTGTGCAACAAACTTCGTCATCATTATTTAAAGACCACTAGGAGTCTTTTTGAAATAAATAAAAAAAATAATTGTAGTGGGCCTTCAAAGGGGAAGACAGACTGTAATCCCAAAGCTGCAATGTTCTCCTGCTTACCACCCTTTGCTCTGATGTGATCATGTGACCTTCAGACTTTACTCTGATCACCTGACCCAGCAGGACCACGTTTGGCCTAGCAATGAGGATAAATGGTGTATACTTGTCCACCTTGCTTTCAGGATTAACGTTCACTGTCCCATTCACCCATGCACATACAGTGGCTCTGTTGGCACCAACCTATAACCACCAGGATCAATGTGGGGTTCAGTGTGTTGTCCAAGAGCGCTTCAACACATGGGCAAGAAAGGTAGGAAGCGAACCTGCGATCTTCGGATCAGAGGTTGACTGCTCTCCCTCATCATCATATTTGATGAAGACAGGTTTCCCGCTGTGTTATGCTGCTCCAGGTCATTCAGTTCAAATCAAATCAAACTTTATTTATAAAAAGTTCAGTCACTGCAAACTATCCCCATGTCTGTAGATGCACATTTCACATGGGGATAATGGTAACATTCACTCTTTCCCCAGAATGTCAGACTCTCATTTTTGTCAGCAGTCTGTCACGTTTCATTTCATACTCATCTAGAATAAGAGACAGTTACCCATGCAGGTCTGAGCTTACTTTTTATGAGTTTTCAGCTCAAATAAGCATTACAACAAGAAATTTCAGCTGAAAAACATCAACAATTATATGATGCATCAAAAAGGAATCAAGGGATCAGTTTGTGCCCCTTTCCACTTTCATGAGAAGACACACAGTCAGCTCCCATGTTCTCCTGTTTCCTGAGCTGAATGCAGATGTTCTGAGAGTCATGAGAGCTGCAGGACAGCTTAACATTCACACGCTGCTGTTCCTCATGCTGAAAGAACTCGGAGCAACAAACTAAAACACCTGCAAGGAGCACTTGTGGTGAATTGAGAAATGATCCTGCAAAATCCACAGGTATCCTCAACAGCCCGGTTCAGGCAAGAAGTAAACCTGCAGAACTGGGCCAAGAACAACATTTATCTGAGCGTTCCAGGTAATTGCAGGGGCGCTGAACCACCCTGCTCTTTCATTTTCCTCAGCTTATTGCTGCCTGATCTGCGTGAGTTTTTATGACCAACTGAGAGGGAAACAGATGCAGAGAAAGAGGTTCCCTCGGTCATGCCACAAGTCTGAGCCAGCAGCCCTCTGACCAGTCCCACATGACAATGTCCTCTGAAGGTTTGACGGTTGCAGCTTGTACGAACAGGCTGGGCACGCACACCCAGGCATTCAGAGTAAACAACGCTGAATGACTCTGCTTCATTTTGCAGCGTCTGTTAGGCCTTTTAGATTTCAAAAACAGCTTATTACATATTTTGTATCCTCCAGTCTCCGCAGTAAGCTTAAAATATTTTCCTCCAAGATGTTACAGAAAATCCTTTTTTTAATTTGAGCTGCATTCCTGCCTTCTGTCACACATCAGGCTCCTGACGTGAGGAGGATCTCTCATGAAGCATCAGTGTTGGGCGGGATGTGCAGTTGTGGCTTCAGAATCTGCTGTTCCCTCATCAGCTCAGTCTCAGGCAGGATGGTGGGTTGTGGACGCCATCTGCTGGTGACAGCTTCTCTTTGTGTGAGGCTGATGCTCCTCAGAACAGACTTTGGTCAGTACAGACAACAGTTTAAATGATCAAAACTGAGAGGTAGCTGGTTCCTAAAAGTTGAAGCCTGGAGTGAACTTCTGGAGCTGATGTTGGATGGTTTTCTGTTGTTTTACTGAAGGCACTTTGTCTTCTTGTCTGATTGTTTCTGACTGCAGTAATGTCAGCAGCTTATATTTTCCCTTTAAAGCTGAACGTTCAAGCAGCAGCAGGGGTCAGATCACCCTGGGGCAGGAAGGCCTCAGGACGAGTCCAGCTGGACTGCAGTTCCTTTGGTTCTGTTAAACATTCGACTTTTAGGCTCTGATCAAACTGCATTCGATCCCCTTGTCCTGCTGGGCTGTTCATCATCACTTGACATTTTAGACGAAAAGAGAAAAGTCTGATGTTTCAGAGATCTGCTCTGGAGAGCGGAGCTTCTCCCCCACAAACAAAACTGTGTGAGAGGCATAAAACAGTCTGTATGCTGGTTAATCCAAAGTTTGATCTCCTCTTTGGTGTCGGTCATCTTAATCGCTCTCTGTTTCATTTAGAAACTGAGGTACGAATTAGGAAACATATGATGATTCAGTTCACTTTTTTAAGCCTGAGACATTTGGAGTAATGGTTTACAGTAATGTTTTATATTTGGGAGACATTTGTTTCCATGAATAAAAGTCAAGTCAGAGTCATATCAGTGTTTCTGGACCATCTGGAGGTTGACATGTCTTGATGGGTTCTGGTGCTTTGCAGCAGGCACCTGTTCAATGCTGGGCTGCAGTGATCCGATGGACTTTGACGATAGAAAAGAAAAAACTCACAGAAAGAGACATTCAGTTTCTCACGCTTGTCTCTGTCTTTTGTTGGATCAGAAGCAAATGACAGTGCTAACATGGGTTTCAGCAGATCCACTTTGGAAGTGACCTGAACGAATGGATCTGTTCCAGAGAGGTGTTTAAAGTTTGCAGGTCTTCACTGAAGATTAACCAACCATGACATCGAAGGTGTGACTTTGTAAACCTTTTGTAAAGCAGTTGCTGCTGTTCAAACGCTTCCCTCCAAAATCGGCTTCAGAGATGGTTGAGAAGTGCTCTGCAGAGGCGTGAAGGAGTCATGATGAAGCTGGAACACACATCCCAGGATGTAACAACTGCTGTCCTCAACAACTCCTGGAGGACTTTCTGCCTTCCATCGTGTTTTCAAACAGCAATTGCAAGCTTTGCCACGACATCAGTACATACGAAAAGAGTAGATGTATGACGTCATGATTTTTGACGTTTGGCATGTCTTCATCCCATTTGTCCTCACGGCACCGACTCCTTCATGCAGTTCATCTGGAAAAGCACAAGAGGGAGCCCTCCCAGTGCTGTGTGCGGCCACTAGAGGGCGCTGTTTGCTTAACTATAGAGGCGCAGCTGCTTCTGTGGGAGCGATGCAGATCTGCAGGTTGAAGTTTCACGCAGTCATTCTCGACACTGTGTGGTGATAGTTGTGCGTGGATTCCTAGTGGAGGCATTCGTGCTTATATGTAACCGATTTGTCTGTGTCTGCCAAGAAAATCAAGCTGTGCGTCACAAGAGACCTTAGAAACATCTGCGCTTTCCTTTGCATTGAATTTAAAATGACAACTAAACAAATCAGGTCAAGTGCAACAGATTATTTCATAGAGAAAATAAAAATTAGCATGCATTTGATTTGTATGTCATAAAATATTTGCTGTAATTTAAAAACGTTTTAAATATTTTCCCCAAAAACTGAAAGGATGTGTGTGCGGCTCGCCGTCATTTTTGCTGCAGTTCATCACACTGCAGGAAGAATTATTGTTGGGAATTAATTTGATAGATTTAACATTCATTTTTGGCAAAGACTTTTTCTATTTATTTAATCCCGGGCCACGTCCATGTTCGTAACAAATTTGAGTTTAAGGGTTTAAACTTTAAATTACCTGTGAATTTAGGAGATAAAACCCCCAGTCATTCATTAAGTGAAATTGCGTTTAAGGTTTTGGGGTGACGGGCAGTTTGGCAGCTCTCACCTCTGGCTGCAGAGGAGCGGGAATAAAGAGGCCATCGATCTGCTGCGGATGGATCCTCCGCAGCTGCATTTTCCTGCAACATCAGCCTGATCATCTCAGAAAGACTTTCAAAACAGGACGATCAAATAAATGCGCCTCGTCGTCGCGGGAAACACGCAGGGATAAATTAGAAAGCGGGGCCCATTTGCAGAATTAGAAGGCGCGCGGTGCTGCGTCACTCCGGCGGGGTCTGAGTGTGAATCACGGCCACGCAGAAACCCTTTTAAAACCCGCAGGCCCCCCGCAGGCCCCCCCCCCCCCCGCTGGGCGACTGAGACGCGGGCTGCATTTGCTGGAGCCTTTCAGGCGCTAACGCGCTCATATTTCACTCTTACAACCTCCTCACACCTCCATAAAATATTACAGCACTCAGAGTGATGAGCGCAGGCCCGGCGCGCTCTCACGCGCGCACGCCGCGCGCCTTGGTCAAAGCCAGCCCGACACCTGCTTATAATAAACTCCCGCGCCTTCTCTACGGACTTTAGTCTTTTTGATGATCGAATTCAAACTGTCTGCAACAGCGCTGCGCAGCATTTAGTCTAAGACTCGCAGGAATTTATTTTCTCAAAACAAGCCTCTAATTTTTCTGGAATAAAAAATGAAAGCAGATTTTAAAAAATTAAATAAACCAAACTTGAAAGAAAAGGGATTGTTCCTGGAGGAGTCGTGACCCTCCTCTCTTATTGTCGCTCAGTTTGCCTTACAGATTTGAATGGAAATGATCAGTTTGTGCTAAACAGGGAAATTATTCTGCAGGGTTAACAGCACCTCTCTCCTCTTAATAGAGTCAGCTGCTGGTGCGTTCAGGATCTCCACATTGCCCAAACAAGGTGAGTCTGTGGAGTTTCCACACAGGAAAAAAAGAAGCCTTTACGCCACAAACATGACAAATAACAAAGTGGAAACATATTTTCGAAGCTTTTGGGAACCGTGTGTGTAAACAGAGTTCTCGGCCTTTCAGGCCTGAAGTCCCGCTCTGGAATGAGTCCTGGCAGCCACGTGCGAGTGGCCGTCATGAGCCCCTCTCAGTAGAAAATCCCATTTCCGACGGAACCTCAAGGCAGCATTCGTCGGCGTCTCCTCCAATCAGAGTGCGTCCTCACTCAGCCTCGTCCAATGAGAGGCGCGCGCCTGCAGGTGGCTGCGCTGTTATCAGAGCGTCCAGCTGCGCTCCCGCAGAGACACACGAGCCTTTAATGGTCCCATCCGAACCCGCATCACTCCACCAGCAGGACCCGCGCGCTGGACTAATGCTGACACGCCGGCACGCGGACACGCATTCGGGGCTGTGGCCGGACTCCTAACTCCCCCACAGAGAAGAAGTTCGCTCCTCTAACGCCCTCCGCCTCTCCGGGACACCTGCGGGAAGAGGGCGTCGGGAGTGGCCGCCTCCGGTTCTCCGGTTTTCAATCCACGCGCGCCCGGCGGTTCATGTCCACCAATGTTAGCGGTGGGGCAGATGGAAGCTAACCGGCAGAGTGCTTTCGTTCTGGGCAGCACCCCGCTGGCGGCGCTGCACAACATGACCGAGATGAAGACGTCTCTGTTCCCGTACGCGCTGCAGCAGAGCCCCGCGGGCTTCAAGGCGCCGCCGCTGTCCGGCCTGCAGTCGCATCTGACCGGAGGAACCCCGCACGGAATAAGCGACATCCTGGGCAGACCCATCACCACCGCCGGCCAGCTGCTGTCGGGCTTCCCGCGGATAAACGGGCTGGCGACCACGGCGGCCGCCGCGGCGGCGGGGATGTACTTCAGCCCGGCGGTGTCCCGGTACCCGAAGCCCCTGGCCGAGCTGCCGGGGCGGGCGCCCATCTTCTGGCCCGGCGTGATGCAGGGCTCTCCGTGGAGGGACCCGCGGGTCCCCTGCCCCGGTAAGTCCGCTCTGGTGTGTGTGTGTGGGGGGGGTGCTTTTCTGATGTAGTTTCTGTTGGCCTGAAATCTTAAAATTATTATTAAACTTAAAAAAAAAAAAAATGGATCCTGAAATATCAGAATAAAACATAACAATAAATGCTGATGATTTATTCTCAAAACTGATTAAAAAAAACAATAAACAAATCCCGTTTACTAAAAAGACTTTTCCTGAATAATTGTTTTCAGTTGCTTAAATATTTTCTGAATCCCGGGAATCATTAACCAAAAAAGAAAGCATGAGGCTGTAACCACGGTGACGCATTTGAATGATGTTTTCACTGAAATGCTTTTCTTTTAGGCTGGATTCTTATGAGTGATTTCCCCCTTTTGTTGAAGCTAATGTTGACTCCGTGTTGGCCTCGTCGTTTGCAGCTCAGGCCAACATCATGCTGGACAAAGACGGGAAGAAGAAGCACTCCAGACCCACCTTCTCCGGACAGCAGATCTTCGCTCTGGAGAAGACCTTCGAGCAGACCAAATACCTGGCCGGTCCGGAGAGAGCGCGCCTGGCCTACTCCTTAGGAATGACTGAGAGTCAAGTTAAGGTAAAGGCTTCGGAGCCCGTTGAATCCCGATCCAATTACCGACAGCCCGTTGAGCACCCCCTCCGTCTGTCTCCACAGGTTTGGTTCCAGAACCGGAGGACCAAGTGGCGGAAGAGGCACGCGGCGGAGATGGCCTCCGCCAAGAAGAAGCACGACTCTGAGACGGAGAAGATGAAGGAGAGCTCGGAGAACGAGGACGACGACGAGTACAACAAGCCTCTGGACCCGAACTCTGACGACGAGAAGATCACGAGACTGTTGAAAAAGCACAAGGCCGGCAGCAACCTGGCGCTCATCAGCCCCTGCAGCAACAGCTCGGACACTTTGTGATGCGCTGGAAGTCCACTTTCAGACTCTTTCACCTGACCGTTACCACATGCGTCTCCCTGCTCCGGCGGAACCCGAACAGAACCCGAACGTGCGCCAGAGAGAACTGTGGAGCAGAGAGGCACCTGTACCGGACCTCACATAAACGGAAGGACATTCATTCCGGAGGACTCCGCTTTCAGATGCTTACAAGATAAAAACTCAAACAAAAGAACATTTTCTGTCCGGATCAGCGCGTATCCGATTACATCTGCCTAAAGCAATGCCGTTACTTCACCTGTTGCGCTTGTCGTTCGTCAGCCCAGAAGCTCCCGGCGGACTGAGGATGCGTTTAGGTTGAAGTCCGAGTCAGAGACGCATGTTTCAAACTGCAGGTGAAAAGCTGCTGAAGCTCCGATTAACCAGGGTATCCGCCGTCCTCAAAGGCAGCACGATCACGGGCTTTTCGCCGCGTGCTCGGACACGAGCGGACTTCTGCTGACCTGCACGTGTTCATATACGCAGGTGAGAATGTGTGTATATATTTTATACAGATTAAGTTATGATGTTTGGAAGCGGGGGGAGGGGGCGCCCTCTTCCTCCGCGCGGCCCCGATGATGATGATGATGATGAAGAAGCGCTTTATCCGAGCTGCTCGGATCTCCGTCCCGCAGAGTAACGCCGCGCCACGCATCCTCTTTGATTCAATGTCACATAAATGTATAGCAGCCAGACTGAGTGTAAATAACCTTTGTAAAGAGAGTGAACAGCCGCTTGTTTGACGTCATCAGCCCCGGTTCACGCTTCACGCGCTGGGACGGAAAAGAGGAGCAACGTTCAGTCCATCTATAAAAAGAAATATGACTTCCCGGAGGGTTATAGGAAGAAAAAAGACTTTGTTTAATTAATAAATTATTTAACACGCTTCTCTGTTTTATTCTGAGCTTTCTTTCAGTGTGTGAAGGATTTAATGACATGCAGCGGGACGGACACCTCCAATTTATTTGACAGCAATTTAAAAAGTAAAAAAACTAAAACAAAAAAAAAACAGAACCTGTATTTAAAAATAAAATAATTATTCAATGATGAACTAAAAACGCAGTTTGACCTGAATTCATTCCGCATAAGTTTACGTTATTTGCCATTAAATAAATTTAGTGGTTCAATTTATATTTTTAAAACATTCCCAGACCCCCACCCCCCAAAGCGTGTTATTTTTGTGCAACGAAAAACTGCAAGAAGAGCAAATCCGAAAGGCTCTTTCATGAACCCCTTAAGGAGTCTGAAAAGGAACCTCAGACCTTCAATTACAGGAACGTTCCAGTCTTCGGTTGAACTTTTATTTGGAATAAATTTATTGAAGCCATCCACAGTTCTTGGTTGGTATTTGCACCATTGTTGGCTGAATAATTACAGCCCTCTAAGACTATGGGACGGGGCAGACACCAGAACATTTAGTAGATTTGATGAGGAATCTGGATTTAAAAAACACAGGACAACGTTGAGCTCTAATGTTTTTATTGCTTGAGAACTGCATCACCTAAAGAAGCCGGCCGTCCAGAGGAACTCCCAAGAAAATCTCTATTTGCTTTTGATGGAGTGAAGACAAAACAGGAGCTTAAAGCAAACCCAAACCTGTCTACATGGAAAAAAAACATGTTCTTTTAGTTTGTTTTTTTCTACTATTTTACCTAAAGTGACCAAAGAAAAACTAAACGCAGCAGCTCAGTAGAGTTTCCACCTGCTGTGATCCAGATGGCAGCAGAAATCAGGATCAGAAATTGGCGGCTTGGAACCGTCTGAAAGCTGTAGTGTGGCAAAGGAAATGAAGTAAAACACAGGAGGAAGTGGACTGGCCGTCACGCTGCCGACGGCAGGAAAGCAGAGGCCTTCTCCTGACATTTAGAGTTTCTCTTACAGCTTTAGAATCTACACCTTTACAGACAGACTTAAGGACTTCTTACACAATCACGTCTGTGTGGGATACTTGGCACCAGAATGCAGTAAACAAACATGAAGAAAAAAGAAAACCCTTTACTTTTTAAAGACACCCAAACCTACCTAACATTCAGAACCATAATCTTATAGAAATAAGTTAGAGTAAGAATAATGGCATTAAGTGAGAGAGCTATAGGCAAACTGATCTTATATATTTTTTTAGATATACTTGTATGGTCTATAGCACTGCTTAAAACATTGCTGACAGTCCCAACCGTCTCCATCCCCCTGCTTCTTCCATCGCTTCAGCAGAAACAATTTGGTAAGAATCATAAATTATCTTTTTAAAAGTAAAGCATATAAAAGAAAAAGCCTCCACTGATGTGGCTGTGGTAAAGAAACTATTCCAACAAGGACCACGGAGTTTGGTCAGACAACAGAGTGGCGATAAAACCAACAACACTTCCATGTTATATAATGTCAAATGTACAAATAACCCTAATAATCTACATATACAACTTTTTTTTTTGCATTGCACTTTTCTGGTCTTTTTAAACACCTTAAATAATATCTGGAAAGTAGCTTCTATACACAGAGGCCTACCTAACACAGGCAGTAGAAGTATGTAGTATGACCTCCATTAGAGTTTTGTCGCTGAAGCTGCGGAGAGAGGAGAGTGTCCGGTTCTTTTGTTTTCTCTGGGAATTGGGGTTGCGTGGCAACGCAGAGGCCAGCGATGTGTCTGTCCTGGAGCCGGGCCCTCAGGGGTCACCGAGTGTTGAAAACGGAAGGTTTAGGACGAGGAGGGGTCTGCATGACTGCGACTGCGCAGCCTTGCAGAAGGAGTATGGGCTTTCAGGGTAGGCTTGTGCAAATGATGTTTATGTGTGTGCGTCTCTGATCTTCTCACAGAGGCCCTTCATGGAATATGTTCTCCCCCCTTTGGCAGCACCTCTCTGTGGAAGAAAAAAAACCAGGTTTGACTTCTCTGTGCCAGCCTGGCTCATGCAGCAGCAGGACGTTAGTTCAAGAACAGGAAAACAATGCTGCTCCGGCGGGTTAGTCTTAAAATGACTCCAGCATTTTAAGTAGTGAGGTGACAAGTTTTATTCTGCAATAAAACTCTTCAAAAGAGGACTTTTGCCTCCAAGCATTTGTGAAAGGTCATGAGAAAACCAAGCAAATCAAAGCAAACATTGGCAAACAATGGCAAGAATTGGAATAAAAAAAATCATATTTACCACGAAATCACTGCACCACACAACACTTGCGCTTATTTGCATTACGTTTACCTGCCCCCGTTGCTACTCGGAAGGACAGGAAGACGGGCTGGCGGAGAGAAAGAAACAAACCACAGTGAGAAGAATTATCCTCCCTCCGCCCGCGAGCCTCCACGACACAAAGGTTAAACTCACAGAGCAGAGCTGTGCATTTTTGGGCCTGTGTGCTAACTACAGCGGGCAGGTTTCGAACAGAGGCAACTGTGATTGTGGCGAGGCCGCCGAAGCTGTAAGAGCGCCCTCAGTCTGTGTCACGCCGTGCAGCATCGCTCAGACGCCTCACACTGCGGCCTCAGATGCTTTCAGCACCTCTCTAGCAGCATTAATAATTCAAAAAGTTTGAAGGTAAACGGTTCAGAAAAATGCTTTTTGTGAGGGGTCTGCAGACACATGCAGCTCTTTCATCCCTCCATTCTAGCTCTTTAGCTTTGAAGAAAAATGATAACGATTGGAATAAATATGAAGTTATTTAAGTTGAGTACATTTTCTAGTCCTCTGCTGTAAAACAGTGTGCTGTTCAGAGGAAAAGCTCTAAAGCAAAGACTTCATAATTTCATCATAATAATCAGGATTTTACACCAATGTTGACATGACATAAAAGGGCAAAAATAGTGACAGTGCACCAAAGTCACAATGATAGAAGATGTCATGTTGGACTTTCTTGTGTTTCTAATTCAAGTAAATCTGCTGCAGCAGGAGGATCTGATTTTAGACTGGCTGTATTGTATTTTTATAGGAACTTGTGTGTGCTGCCGTCAAAAGTCACAAAGTTGTTCGAAAAATACAACACTATTTTTAATTCAATAAAAATAAGTATTTAAAAGTTGCATTCCGTAAATCAATGGCTAAATGGCCACAGAAACATAAATAGTGTATTTTTCTAAACAACTAAGTTTCTAAGGGAAACTTTACTGGGTCTGTATGAAACTGGACCAGGTGGATCGGTTAGTATTAAAGGCTGCAGAGCCCTGATCTAACAGACACATATGGAAACTTCCTGTTTCAAAGCAGATCTTTGTATTTTATCCAAACTCTTTTAATCTCCAAGACAGATATTGAAATTTCCTCAACTGTTGTGACTTCAGTCGATGAAAGAATACTGTCTTAAATAATTAATTGTTTCTTAGCACTTTTTTGGCTTTATGCTGTCCACCATGAAAGTTAAAAAGCTGCAGGAGAATGGATCAACACAGATAATAGAATTGTCGTGTTTTGGGATTAGATTTTCTGTTTGTTTTATCAGAAAAAAAAACATTTTTTATTGTGAGTGAGATTTTTTTTTCATCAGGCCTCTGACTCCTTTAAATAAACAACTTTCACCAGTATGTTACTTCTTTGAATGTAAATGACTGATGTAAACAGACATTAGTATAAATACACAGAAAGTGCAGACATGAACCGGCATGTCCGTTTCTCTCACACACTTCAGAGGCTGCAATGACCCAGCTGACCAGCAGGTGTCGCTTTTCCAGGTTAAAGTGAAGCCTTGAAGCTTTGAATCTCAGTAAAACTAGAGGTAAAACCCTGTGAACTTTATCAGGTCTCATCTTCTTCCGGACTTGAATGTTGTTCCTGAAATGTTTCAGACAAAAACTAGCCTCCATTCAAACATTATTCCAAATAACCACATCATGGGTAAGAAAATATTCTCATTACATATTTGGCAATTTGTCTTAAACATTAAAGCATGTCTGAAATCGAGGTCCACGTGAAAGCGCTGGATGTTTGCTGGAGGTTTGACCAACAGCTGAATGTTAGCTGATATTCAGGCTTTAAAGATTATTTGAATTTTGATGCCTTGATGCTGAGAAGAGCCGGAAGAGGATCTGGTGGGAGTGGATGTTCGTTAGCATTTACAAAAATCAAAAGCTGGTGTTCATGCATGCAAATACACTTCAGACCCTGAAATCACAAACAGTAGATGTGTGGGCGGAGCCTTTTTGCTACCTTGTGGTCCCCCATGCAGACATTGGGTCCAATGTTGTCATACGTTATAGGCTTCTCTTCATTTTCAGGCTGCAGAGACACAAAACCAAACAATGGGAGATGTAAGTGTGAGGAACTGTATGTTTCATTTGTCACATTCAGATGAGCAGTGCTGAACACGGTCAGCAGCACACCGCCATGTTTGTGCAGTCCTGCTGCGTGTTTTATGGCACATGGGTGGAGGAGTGATCAATGCCGACGCTTCATTGAACACGATTAGCAGGATTCAAATCAAACCTTTCACAGGAAAAGTCAAACAATAGTCGGAATGTGCAACAGCTGGATGATAAACAGCAGCTTCTTCTCACCGAGGGTCCCTGTCACTCTTCAGGATTTTGTTAAGTTTTCTCATCAGCAACACTTTGACCACTTTAAAACCAGAATAGTAGGGAGTGATGAGGAAAACCTGTAAATGAAGGTTCATCAGACACAAAACATTGAAGGAGGATCATTAAAAAGGATGGATTTTCTTGAATTCATTCTACTCCGATGTGTCACAGATGTTCATAATAAAGCAGCAGAATGTGAGCCGTGGTCAGAAGCTGCGTTCACACTGCACTTAGCAATCTGCATTCAAGCGGCCACTTCCAAGGAAAAGACAATGTGACCATGTGTACGTGCGTTTTGGGCTTCCTAGTTTAAGAGAAGCTACCCACGTTTTTAGGACCGTTTTTGGGCTCTATGTACATAACGAGCAGGCTTTGAACACGCGTTGGGGGTGGAGTGGCGGGTGCTCGGAACTCCTGGGTGGTGGTGGGCGACTGGTCTGGGATGGTGGGGCTCTCGGGGGTAGGGCCCCGCGCTGGGCCCCCTGGCGCGGTGGGAGGACTGCTCTTCTGGCTGGGCTGGGGCTTGCACTCTGTTCTTCCATACCTCACTGCTCTCAGGTTTTTGGGGCCCGTGTGGCGGTCCTGCGGGCCGTGGTCTGGGTGGTTGGCCGGACTGCCGGGTGAGCGGATATCTTCTGTCATAGTACAGGGGTGTGTGTGTGTGTGTAGGTGTGTGCGGCAGCACTGCCTTGGCGGAGGTCTTGGTGTTTGGGGTGTCCTTGGTGTTGGGGCGTCCTTTTTTTTTCACATCCCATCATCCACTTCAGCTTAACATAAACATTCACCTGAGCACAGGTGTCGGCTCACCTTTGCATAATTGGTGTAGGTGAGAGAATGGAACGCTTTACATGTGTTGGTTTGAATGCATAGGTGTGCGTGTGAACTGGATGTGGACAAGTTTGTGAAGACTCTTGAGCCAGCAGGTGTGTTTGTAACAACTGTGTGTGTGGACAAGCCCCGCCCACTTTAGACTAATACTCACACATGATTGTAATTATTATAGGCTTCCAGCATTTTGTTGCCGATTGTTTTATGATTCTACCCTCCCTCCGCTGTAGTCATCCTCTAACTTCCGTAACCCCCCCTTTTCCTCTGTCTTTTGTGCCCCCCGACATCTCTCTCTCTCTTCTTCCCCCTATTTTTCCGTCCGGTCCAACAAAAAAAGGATACATAACTAATATAAATAAAGTTTAGCATAAATTACAATTACATACAAATTATATGAATATACACCTTGTGTGTCCAATGATTTATAACCCCCGATTGTAACAGTAAAATCTGTCTGACACAAGAGGCTCTCAGCTCATATCTGTTTGCTCAGCTGTTGGACAGGACAAGTTAAAAAAAAAAAAAAAGAACACGTGCTGCCAGTTAAACCAGTTGAACTTTGACCAATCAGGGACTCGGATTTGGTAGTGACATATAGATGGTGTCCCCTTTAATTCATTGAAGTGCCAACTGTTTGAAAATTGATCACGATTGGGAAATTAATAATTGCGGTTTCTACCGCGACAGAATTCTATGACATCAAGTCTTATTTATTGGAATAGAGCTGTGAAAGAAAACATCTGGAGTCAGATTCAAGATTTGCACTGCTTTGACATTTCACACTAAGCCACTTCGTTCTGAAGGTGGCGGACATGCACTGGTAGAAGAACAGTAGAAAAAAAAAAAAGAAGCTCCTCGTGCAGTGTGTACACCGAATGCTGAAAACACACATTCTTGAATGCTCGATTAGCACATTGTTGATTGCATGTCATGCTTGGGCTGTGTCCACAGCGTGAGAGTTCGGCACCTTTTCTTTCATGTTCTATTTTCTACTGTGATGGACTGGAGAACTGTCCAGGAGGGAAGAGGAATAAGCAGGTTTGAATGATAAATAAAGGAAATTAGATACCACTGCCTTTTTACTGTCCCCCCCCCACACACACACACACACACACACACACACACACACTCCTGCACACATTGTAAACCACAATTCCTGTGGTTACTCTCAGACATTGCAGTCTTGTCGGAAATAGCCATAAATAAACGTAAATAAAGTCAGTGTAACATAACCTGCATTGCATTCAATTAAACACTCCAACATCTACAAGGTCTAAGATGCATTAGTCACCATTTAAATGAGAAGTTTCACTTTGGAAAACTGCAGGTTTTTTCTAATTGACACAGAAAATGAACAAAGCTGTGATGATAACGTCACAAATGGCTTCATGAAATCTTCTGCAGACCTCTGTGCAGACAGGTGTGTCATTCACCTGCTCACTGTTCAAGCCTTGGTCAATCACAGCACCTTCCTGTAGAAAGAAGGAAATGTTTGTCCTCCTGCCATCAAACAACGTTAAAACACAAACATCTTTGACTCCAGCAGATATGGAGAAGACTGATTGTAAACTTCAGACTTTGACAAACATTTGGAATATTTTAAAGTGGAACGCAGCGAACAGAGGCCTAGGTCCCCCCCCCCCCCCCCCCCCCTAAAGAAAAGCTGAGCTCCTGTATGAGAGAATCCTGTTTCTGTACCCCGTTCGCTGTTCGCTCACGTGAGTCTGCAGGCTGGAATATAAATCACAAATGTCTGGTTGAACTAAAGATTTTTTAAGCACCCCCAGTCCCCCCCACACACTCATGCACTGGATCTGCTCTCCTGCTTCAGAAGAAAGAGACAAAGAGCCTGAGAATGAACCATAAAGTAAATTCTAAATTAACTTCAGACCAATCCAGCGGTGGAGGGGGTCAGCACACGCCGCGCCTTCACCTCACTACCTTTTCTACGGGCTGCCAACCCTCCATTCGTCTAGCGGGCGGCGCGCGCCGCTGCCTCCTGCAGCCCGGAATACATTCATCAAACACACACTTGATAATTTACAAAGGCGGCATAAAATTGTGGATTTTCGGGCTGCATAATCTTTAGACAGATAAACAAATTACCCCAGGTCCTCTGGCAGGGGGGAGCGCTCGCTCGGCTAAACATTCATTACCGGCACTCCCGGAGCTGGTGCTGCGCCGCACAGCCAGCAGGCAACCTTTGGCGTGTTAGGGCTCGGCAAGCAGAAAATAACATGATGGCAAGTTAACCGAGCGTGCCATGATAAATGACGCCACGCGCCAGGCTGTTTACAGGCCCATGTCTCAACAATCTGTAACGCTCTGAGCCAGAGAGCTCACTCAGTGAATCATCAGCCAATCTGCAGAAGCACTAACTGTCCGGCTCCATCCCTGCATCACCAGCAATTAGCCGGTACTTCAGGGGGGAAAGCAAACAATAAAGTGTGTCTGTGTGACAAACACACCTTTCATTGGATTGGGTGAAACTAACTGCAGACAAGTACCTTTTAATGCTTAATAGACACTGACTTTCTCCACACTCTGAGGCTTTGGTCGGCAAAGCTGGTTGGTAGGAAAGTCTCCTTTGCTGAAGACAAAAGCAGCCAAACTTCCTGAGCAGTGGGGGCTGCACAAAACACTGCTGCACCTCTTTGCACACATTAACAGATGAAAGGCAGCAGGAAAAACAGGCGCAACTTTAGAGAAAACTCAGACTTCAAGCAGTAAAGACCCACCGATGGAGTTTGCCTCATGGTAAACAACTCATCTGCAATTCCGGCAGGAGAAAGGTGAAAAGGCTGCAAACTGGACAGAGACCATCCTGAAAGAGACGGCTGATTGGATCAGACACTGGGCCGGTTCTGTGTCACACGAGGGGCTTCATAAAGACAACAGGAAATGTGTAGAACAGTCATCCTTTCAGCTGTGAAAGAAAGTGATGGAGGCAGAAAATAACCCCAGGAAACACAGATGCATTGTTGATGACACTGTTGTGGATTTGAAGGTTCAAAATCTTTACATTCATCTTGTTCTTGGGGAATTTAAGGGCAGAAACATTTGTGAGACATCAAACAAAAAAGCCCAAAGTGAATTTGAACCATTGCTGTGTTTATGGTTTGTGATCGACTGTAAAAACCTGGTCCGGCTCACCTTAAAGATCAGGTCTCTGGCAGACGGAGACATGAGGATTCGGTCGCACCATGCGGGGCATCTGGTGTTCATGTACTCCTTCCCCTGATTGCTGTCCTCACTGTACGGATAACTGAAATCACAGCAGAATGATCAGCCAGGAAATAGAAAACTACATCATACTGACATCAGAGACACTGAACTTTAAATGGCAGAATGACAGACTGCCAAAGCGGAGGAAGAAATTATGAATTAAATGATGAATTAAAAAGGAGCAATGAGTAATAAATGTGAGATCTCAGACAGAGATCTAAATGTTTTCCCAAGAAAACAGGAGGTCCATTAATACAACCAATCATCTGAGTAATCTCTAGAATCAACATGCATGGATGGCTCTTTCACAGCCATGGTCTGCTGCCAGCCGTGCAGGCTGTGTGCGAGCTGCAGAGGGAGAACATAAAACAGGAAGGAGGAGTGTGACTTAGATGAAGCGGGACATTCAGTTGCCCATATGCATAGCTACATCCCTACACGCTCATCAAAAACAGATTAGGTGCCGCAGCAAATGGCCATGAGAGATGGTATCCAGGAACAGCAGGGAACAATCGCATGATTTAAGCCGCAGGAGGGATGGGTGCGGGCGGCAAGCCTTCGAGCCGACGCAGATTTACATTGTTGAGAATTCAATTTGCCCCTTCGGCTCTTCAAACTGCTTCAGATTTGCACGCCACCAATCCAATTTGTTTGTCTGTGCTCATCAGGATGTAACACCAGGCTTACATTCTGTAATACCAATCCAATTTGCTCCTTCAGTGCCACGCGTGCTAACTGTAGCAGCACACAAAGTGCCTCTTCTCTGAGGATGAGAGGCCCTAATGGCAAAATAAACACACACGTGCACACGCACACACGCACACACTCACCAGGCTTTTGATTCATCACGCTTGCCAAGCCCTGATAGCTTAATTGGACTTTATGCTACAGCAGATTACATATTTGATTGGTTCCTTTCACCATTTGTGCATTCACATCACCATTCCCACAGACACTGGAAACACACTTGCTCTTGTGGATCAGTATTGTATTTATGTCCTGCTGCACCTAATTACAGCTAATTTCATCTCCTTGCCCCCCCACACATACACTTTGTTAAATGTGTGCTGCGTGTATCAGTGCAATCTGCTGACTCTCAGTCTGTTTCTTCAGACATAATCTCAGATTTCTCTTCTTCCTTTTAAACCAAGATAACACACATATACAAATACATTTACAAAAAAAGCAAATGCAAATATTATGTACATCTACGAAAAAACAATAAAGGTGACTTGAATTGTTTTTGTGATTTTGTGAGGACAACAAGAAAAATGACAATTTTTTTTAACAGTGTTATTTATTCCTGACAGTAAAAGTATGAGAAAATGTTAAAATTCTGAGATTTTCACTATCAATCTTTTTACTGAAAGACAAAAGTTCATTAAAATAAGTAAAAACAAAAAGAATCATAAAAGTCTGTAAACAGCCTGTAAAAAATGAAAGTCTAAATTCCTTTACGGAAAATTAAAAAATATTTTCTTTTGTCATAAGAGCCGTCCACATTAGAAAAAACATTTACCGTGGAAATGATCCAAACATGTTTTAGTTTCTCTTCTGCAGCTGTAAGGCACTGATAAATAAACCTCCAGCTCTTTGCTGCTGCCACAACCCATGGAGCACACAGACATGATGGCATCACATGTGGCGATCTGATCCATCCGGTTTCTCATGTCAGTCACATCACATGACCAAACCAGAGACAATCACCATCACAGCTGTAAATGAGGTTCATGAGGTGGTTTAAGCACACAATTAGACCTGCAGAGAGCAACTCAAAGAAGACTTTTCTTCGAATTGCATAAATACCACTGAAGCCACGGGGGGAATGCATGAGTTTTGGTATGCTAACGAAAGGCTGAAGAAGGGATAGTGAGATAAAAGACAGCCTCAAGAATAGGATAAGAGAAACAGACTTGGCGATGCAGAGAGAAAGGATAAAGACGGATCATACAGACAGAGGCAAAGTGAGGGCAGAAAAAGAGCTTCAAAGAGCGGAGAGCGCCGCTCAGCTTCAGGGTGGCCTGAGCGCTGCCGCATCCTGAGAGACGGCAGGCCAGCAGCTCTCCTATCAGGGACTCCCATGGCGTTATTGACTAACAAGCGTGGGGTCATTTGGATGTTAAAGAGATAGGGAGAAAATCAAGCTTCCCTCCCCACACCTCCTTCAAACAATGAACAGAGCAAACTTCCTCAGCGGCTTTCATTCTGATGACAGGCAGACACCGTAAAGGCTGATTCAAAAAAACCCAATGATCATTAAAGTCCCATTCCTGTGTGTGCAGGTATAAGCTGCTCCCTTTCACCGCGCCCTCCGCCGGCTCCAATGCTGATAACACGGCTGAATGCAGCCAAGTGTGTGTGTGTGACTGGGCTGAGTACATTACTCAAACATTAATACAGTTTCAACCTGTTTGTCTAGCCACCATAAAAACAGGGACCACAAGCCCCTCCCACAGTGTGTCACCCAGCCTCTCCCAGCAGAAGGAATGGCTCTTTTTAAAAGCCCTGCTGTGCCAATACCTATAGTTTAAACACAGTTTTCCAAATACAGGCGAGAAAATAAGTATGTGACCCCTTGTGGATTTTGTAGGTTTGTCCACTTTAAAAAAAATGATCAGCCTGTCATCCTAATACTAGATTCATTTGAACAGAGAGAACGATGTCAGTGAGAACAGTCAGAACAATGAAACTGACAATAGTTGATGCTCACAAAGCATGAGAAGCTATAAGAAGATAGGAAAGCCTTTTCAGATGCCAATATAATCTGTTCAGAATGTAATTAAGAAATGACAGTCAACAGGAACAGAGGAAGTTAAAGATAGATCTGGAAGAGCAAGAAAAATCTCAGACAGAGCAGAAAAGCAAGTCCAAACCCACGTTTGACTGCAGCATCCCTCCAGAAAGACCTGCAGACTCTGGAGTTGTGCTACACTGTTCTACTGTCAAGAGATACTTGAACAAATATGGTCTTCATGGAGGAATCATCAGAAGAAAACCTCTTTGAAGTTCACAAATGAAAATATAGAGACAAGCCTGATGCTTTTTGGAAACAAGTTCTGTGGACCGACCCGGTTCAGATGGAACTTTTTGTCTGCAATGAGCAAAAGTATGTTTGGAGAAGAAAGGGTCCAGAGTTTAATGAAAAGAACCTCTGTCCAACTGTTAAGCATGGAGGTGGATCAATCATGGTTTGGGCTTGGATTGCAGCCAGCGACACAGGAAACATTTCACCAGTAGAAGCAAATTGTGGACACTAACTTGATGCCATCTGTGAAAAAGTTGAAGTTGAAGAAAGGATGGCTTCTCCAAATGATAATGATCCTAAACACACCTCCAAATCCAGACTGTCTTACATTAAGAGACGGAAACTGAAGGTTTTACAGTGACCTTCACAATCACCTGACCTCAACATCATTGAAACTCTATGGATAGACCTGAAAAGAGCAGAGTGGAACAGACATCCTAGAAATCTGAAAGACTTTTGGAAAGAAGAATGGATGAAGAAACCTCAAACAAGAATGGAGAGACTCTTGGCTGCTACAAAAAACCTTTACAAGCTGTGATACTTGCCAAGGGGGCAGTACAAGATACTAACTCTGCAAGGTGCCCAAACTTTTGCACACACCATCATTTTATTTTCTGTTATTTTAAGAGGGTAAATGATAGAAATAAAACCTCTTTTTTTAAATATTAGAAAAACATCTCATCTGTACACTGATGTCTTCAGAAGATTTTTCAGTCTTTCTTTGGGTTCTCTATGCACAATAATAGAAGATTTTATCTGGGGTGCCCAAACTTTTGATCCGCACAGGAAACTAATGTTTATTTCATTAAGGCAATAATAAGTATTTGATCCCCTTAGTCACCATTAAACATTCTGGTTTACAGAGACTCTCCAAACCAATCTATCACCTGAACTGAAGACAACTGTTTGAACTGATCACCTGTAGAAAAGACACCTGTCCTAAGAATCAGTCACACTCCAAGATCTCCATCATGGTAAAAAGTAAAAAAGAGCTTTCAGTGGATTTAAGCGAGAAGATTGTAGACATGGGCAAGACCGGAATGGACGTGCTGACAGCACGTCTTTATTGAGACTTACATGACTTACATGTGGTGTCTTTATTGAGACACAACACCACACTGCTGCATCTCTTTTGCCAGAAAATAAATAAATAGAACTGGGGGATCTTTTTATTATTGTCTTGAAAATAAGAAAAAAAAATCATAAGCTTATGGAGCTGGGGGGATCGCCCTGCTACAATGGCAACCGCCGCTCTCCTGTCTCTGCCAGGCCACCAGCAGGTTAGCATAGCGAGGATAGCTCGAAGCTTGCGTAGCTCTGCTGCGGAGTCAGGCAGAGACGGGGGGGGGGGCAGAGCGGGCTCTTTTGCTTCAGCTCCATGAGCTCTGTGACAGGCTGGCGACCCGTCCAGGATGTTTTCCGCCTTCGCCCAACAGTAACCGGACAGTCTCCGGCAAACCCGCAGCTCCAGTGGGTTAAGAAAATGGATGAAAGTTCAGGACAAAAATCCTTGCATCCCGCGGCCAAATGGAATAAATTTTTGTACTCTCCGAAAACATCATGTGCCCAAAGCTGAGTTCCTAATTGGCTGATGCACCACCTCACTGCGCCACCCCTGACGCCAAAATCGCATTGCACCACCTTAAATCGTGTCTTTACATTGACTTAACACTAAAACTTGACGCCGCGTTTGGTGTGAATGCACCTTAAAACTAAAAGAAGATAAGAAGACTTTTACACCAAAGTTGCTGAGATGTTTCTCCAGGAGGAAAGACGAATGGACTTCATTTAGCTTACAGGTAATAAGTTTGACCAGAGTGTGTGTGTGTGCTGAGCCAGCATTCTCCACGGTAGTGTCTGTTATAGTCTGTAGCATTCACCTTGGTGTGTTTTTTTGGGCTTCAAAATTGATCAAAGGTAAACTTTCACTTCTCTGATTTTCTTCTACATATTCATCTATAACAGGATCAATGTCTTGTTAAAGCAAAGGTTGTGGTTACAAGGTTAGGTGCAAATGTTCTATGGATAATAATTGTTTGAAATTATGTATATTAAGACAAAAGTTCCCACAGTTAGAGGCTTCTATCAGACAATACCAAAAAAAATATTTTAAGTTTAGTTTGAACATTTATTTAAGGTTTGGACATTAGGGAAAATGTTGATTTTAGGTATTACTCCAGACTGATTTATTATTAAAACTATTTTTAAACATTCTTTTCTCTTAGTTTCTGTAGATTTGGTCTGAAGACATTTGTAGTGGGTGATCCATAAAATGTATTCCAGTTCTAGTATGACCCGTATAGACCTTTAAGTTGATTGTTAATCTGGTTCTGAAAGAGTCAGAGTCTCCCCAGCCACAACCTTCACTGCATGTCACTGCTCTGATCATCCTCCACGTCTTCCATACATTGTAATGAGACAGACACCGCTCTATGTAGAGGTCTGGCTGAAACGTTTGGCAGTAGCTCCCCCACACGCGGCGGAGGCATCAAGCTTATGAACACCTTTTAGGACAGACGATGAGCTAAAGTCTCAGGAAAAGGGACATCAGCTTTTTAAGCTCTTACAGCAAATTTGCCGTTTGGCAAAGAAGAGGCCGTTGATGCTGGTACCACTGTGGACGCAACAGCTAGGTAAAGCAATTGCTGTTTGTTTCGTACACTTCAACATCTCTTTCTTCTGACCTCGACAGTTCACACATTTAAAAAGTGCAATCTATTGACAAGACAATACATTTAAATCTGGTTTTGGGTTATCCAGGTCCGTGGAGGGCTTTAGAACGGAGCGTCTGCATCTTAAGAGGAGTACAGTTGTGTGTCTTGTGATTCTCTTGAGGTTTGTTTGACCACCTCATGAAAGTGGAAGGTACCATTTTTGTGTGTGTGGTAAGTGTATCCTGAAGTATTTGTCAGAATAATGTAAGTTACACGCTCTTATCACTTTTGGATGATGATGTTGCAGCACTCTTGCCATTAGTGAGGCGTGAGTATTGGCTTCTTACTGACCACGCACAAATGCTGCACGCACGGGGTGTGCCCGTGATGCGTAGGTGTCTGTAGGATGTCCACACAAACTACAGTCTGTCTAATTGACTTATTTCTAACAGTCAGCCCATACATATGCACCTGCAAGGGCAGTTGTGACTAAGCCAGAGCAGTTGGACTCCAGGCCTTGAGCATCCAGCTGTTGTTTTAGAAACTCTTCCCTACTTGCTGCTGATTTTCGGGGTCAGGTGTGTTTTTCCAGTGAGAAGGTACAATGGTAGGCTAACTGGAAAACATGTAGGACACTGGCCCTCGAGGCCTGGAGTTTGACACCTGTGCTTTAAGCTGCTGGCATAACAACATGACAGGGAGAACAGTTCGCTCTCTATCGGCTTCCGCACTGTTTAACAAGGGCAACACAACCTGAGAATACAGGCAGGACTGAAACCCAAAGAGAAGAGAGGCCTCATCGGAGGTCTGGGCTGCAGGATGATGGAGCAGATATTACTATGCTGTGATTGGCTGAAAGTGAGTTTAAAAAAACTTTCTCAACATTTGTGTTTGTTTGCTGTTGTTGATGAGGGCTAAAACACAACAACAGAAAAAGGATGGAGAAGCCCATGGATGGGCTCAGCCACGACAGTTTCTGCCTTTAGCTGCTCTAAATGAAGGCAAGGCGACACAGATGGCATCCATTTAATCTGTTCAACGCAAGTTTGTGTTTGACGAGCCCCTCTTAGACAAGAAGCAACCACACATGACAGCAGCAAATCCTCAGCTATTATTGCCACAGTCCTCTTCACTTTCACCGTTTCTCTGCTAGCTGGAATGATGGATGCTGCTTGTAGGACAATGTTCCTGTTCAGCAGATCAGCTTGTAATGTTGGAACCAGTCAGCACAACCCCCCCACCCCCCTTCAGTAGCTCCAACTCAACAACCATCCTCAAACAGTGCCTTTAGTGCGCCATAGATCCTCATGGAGCTGAGAACAAGAAGCTTCCTTCATATATGAGGTACACAAAGGCTGCAGAACTAATGTACACACAATTAAATATACATACAGCGAGGGTGAGATCATTTGTGCAGGCCTTTAGAGAGCTGGGGGAGTGTTGTTCACAGAACAAGCAAGGCTCCTGTCAACACAAGAGCCATCTGTGCGAGCACTTCCTATGAGGAATTTTCCACTGATCTGACAAATCCCTCATATTCTCTTATTAGCAGCTATTGAGAAACTGGCAGGTAGCCATGTGTGCCTCTCTACTTCAAATCCCTCCTAGTTTGATGTGTTCAGCGCTGCTCTTCAGGCCTCCACCAATGTGGTACAAGCATTTTGCATTTTCTTGTCCTCAGAAAAGTTCTGCTAGGTTCCAAAACTCATTCTATAAAAGTGCATCAGGTTCTGCCTCCAACAGCCCTTCAAACAGAACCTCCTGGGCTCTTCTGTGTGAGACCCTCGGACTCCCAGCTGGAAAGCTGTCAAGGAGTCATACTGGCTTCCCAAAAGACTTCTGGCTTCATCCAGTTTCTAAGTCTTTCCCTCTTTATGTACACTAGCGGGTGTGTGTGCGTGCGCGTGCATTTGTGGGGGTGGGGGTGGGATCTGAAGAAACCAGTGATTCCTGACTTAATAATGTTGGTGTGGGGGTTCAAACTGTTGACTCACTGCAGAAGGCTCCTATACTGCTTGGACACAGTGAGTACACTTAATATATGTATTATGTGGTAAAGACTTTAAAACCTTTCAATGGAAGTCAGGCGGTTGTTGTGCTTACACAAAAACTTTTTCACTACCTGTTAAATTTCCATGTGAGCGCTGTTCTTTTCTGTTGTGGCATCAAATTGATCTTAAACTATGGTCCTAAGTCCTTGTCCTAGAATGAGGGAACGCAGCACTTCTGGATTTGAATCTAGACTCGACTACTACCATCAAACCAAACAATCATTAAATACATTTGCAGAGCTTGAATCCAGTCTTTGCAGATTAAAACTAAAACGGAGCCACAGAAGTCTATCTATCATTCAGACATCTGTTAGTGTTCACCAACCCCAGCCACACATCAGTAGAGCTCTGATATTCTTCCGGTTAAAGTTTACTACTTGGTTTCTCTCTGCTGCTTTCCACGCAGAGCCAGGTGGCGGTGGCCATCTCTCCTTCTTCTGGCTTCCATCATTTTTCTTCCCACACCCTTTTCCTGCTCTAAAATCATTCTTGATTTGGCCATTGATAGAGTTGTTCTGCTGCTCCGGTGTCACTCAAAATCTCCCTCAAAGCCCATTTCAGTAACCACGTTACAGGCAGAATGCATTCTCCATCCCTCCCCTCATCATCCACTGCATTTTTTTCCACAAGCCGGGGGTCTCGATTCAATTTTTGCATCGATCTTGTGCAAAAAAACAGAACAGAAATCAGATCAGAGTAGTACTAAAAGCTTTCCCTTAAATCAATCAAAATACATGAATCAGTTAGCGGTGCTTTCATGTGTTTTAGGGGATATAACCTTAGTTATGCCATGAAATAAAAAGATACCATGATCTCCAGCAAAACTTACCATTACTTTCATTACTGGCCATGCTGCAGTCAATGGCCTAATGGCTGCTTGCAGTTTTATGTATTACATATGATAGAGAAACTGTCTCTAAAATATATAATTGAATAAATAAAGTCATTTTTCTCTCTCAGACCTGCGATTACAAAAACCCAGAGTCGCACATGCACTCTTGCATGTGTGCGTCTGTGTGAGCCGCTGGTGCACAGGAGCCAACTGGCTCCAGGTCCAACTGTGACAAGACCCGGGCAAATTCCTCACCCCATGCCCAGGTACTTAGACATGTCACAGCCAACCCTGACAGATGACTTCATGAAAGTGAAGAGACATGTGCTTTACAGCCTGAGAGCTCTGCAGGCGAGCAGAGAAGAATTCCTGCATTTAAGTCTGAGGAAGAGAAGGCTAGTTTCTTCAGGCAGACTGACGAGGCATCTGCAGGACTTTTCCTGATGCTGCAGAACTTGACATCTTCACAAGTACATTTGTCCAATTTTGACAGGTGATATGAAACACGTAACTTTCAGTGTGATGGAACAGTCATGTTTTAATGAAACACATTTGTTCTAAAGATGTCATAAATTGCTGTCAGCGATATTGTTTGTCCAGCACTCTTTCCTGATCTTCACTTGTTGCTCCGTAGGACGTTCCATTAAGCAACAAGGAGATTAAACGCTCCTGATCGGTATAGATTTATGGATTGCAAGCAAAATGAGCCGTGTTTGTAGATGCATGTGTGAGGGTCTGATGGCCTGCATTCAATGGAGTAATAACCTCACAGATGGTGAGGGGCCGGTCCAGAGAAGGCAATGTGATGGAGGACCATTGTCGGAGCTTGATTGCTCAAGGAGGCAGAGTTGACAGGGGGAGGGGTCTGACCACACAAGCATGTGTGTGTGAAGAGTGGGAGGACTAGCCTGTTTAAATGTAACTAGGCCGCTGCTACGTATCACCAGGCTGACAATGATTCGATCAAATCAGATTTCATATGCTGCTCCCAGGTTTCATCTATTTGATTCATCATTGCCTCAAGTATGTGGGAATCATTTGTATTCTTTCACTGTGGCGCATTCAGCCGTCCCTGTGGAAAGATGATTCACTCGCATATGGATAGGTGCAGAAGTCAGCCAGCGTAAAAAGACAATAAATTCACCTGTCACTTATGTAAAGTGATGTAAATGGGGTCTCTGATTAAGACACAGAGTCATTTAAAAAACAGGGACAGGCAGAACCTTGACACGTGCACCCACCATCTCCCTCTCAAAGTCATTCACGCGCACGCTTTGATCCTCCAATGTCTTCTTTTCTCCCTCACACACACACATACACACATGAACACACACAAACCCCCGCCTGCCACCAGAGCAGTTTATCAAGTAATTATTGTTTGATTACAGCGTTTCATTATCTGCACTGATTGAGTCAGATCCGACGGCAAAGGTCAAGCGTCATTAACGCGCTGCTCCCGGAACATATTTCCGTGCCCGGCCGCTTGTTTGCCCTCCCTCTCCTCTGAAAGGGCTAATTGCAAATGCATTTGTTTGAGAAGGAGCAGAGCACTGGCTCTACCCCCCACCCCCACATGAGAAACCGCTGGAAGAGCCAGAATGTGAACGGCACACATGATGTGTGAGACTGACAGCTTTCCAAACAACTGGATTCATGACATCACGGGTGAGGGGGGAATGCAGCTTTTCTTACAGGGCTGAGTAGACATTCCTCAAACGGAGTGGGGATGGGGGGGACTCCTGCCATGTAACAACACAGTTCATGGATTTCTAGGACCCTAATTAAAAGACACGATGCTCTGTTATGTGTGTGTCTGTTATACATGTGTGTCTTTCATGAGCATGTCTATTGTGTGTTTACTATGGGTGGGCTTTCCTAAATGCAATGTGTGTTTCAAAAATGTAGGTCTATTTCTTAAGATTTTTTGATACGTTATTTTTTATGACTGTGAAAACAGATTCATTCTTACAAATGTTTAAGTTTTCACTTTAAAACAAAAATTTTTTGGGGTCTTTGGGACTTGGGAAAAATGACAGTCATCTTCAATGCAGATGTGTCCGATGTTCATTTTTTTTTGTTTCTATTATTCAAGAAAACATAAATAAAATAATAATAGGAAAACAAAAACTTTTTAAAGGTTTTTTGCCATTTTTTAAACTCTTTTCAATCTGAGTGATTAACATCAGGCATTAGGTTTAAGAAAATATTCAGCCAAGTAATTTGCACCAATTTCAAGACCCACTCCAAGAAAATGGTGTTTTGAACAAGTTCTTGTGGCATTTGTCATGATGGTAACAACAGATAAAGAAAATAGCATTTCTGAGGATTTCTTTTTTCAAATTGTTGTGAATCAGAAGCAGATGAAAAAATGCTGCTTGAAAAAGATTACAGTTGTGACGTAGAAAATGTGCTGGGTGGGTCACAAGCTCCCTGCTCCGCTCCATTCTGAGCATCCACTTGCAGACTAATAGATCCATGTACGTCTTTGTATAGGTACAAAACTTTGTATAGGTTAATGAGTACAGTAATGTCCCAGGGCCGCAGGTCTAAAGGGTGGATGGAGCTTGTCTGAGCTGGAATCTGGATCCAAACTCTTTGGCTGGATAGCTCTGACATTGCTCGCCATTTTCGTAGCACTGCTAACGTCAGCTGCTGTGAGGGGCTGTAAGTCAGTAGTGTAAACAGAGAGCACGGTCCCACCCACATCTCATAGGTGAATTTCTAATTAACCCCTTCCACTCTGCAGAAACTATGTAAACAACACTGGTTTTTTGGATTTTAACTAAAAACATCCTAATCACAAAAAGATGGGAAACTTGGAACACTTTTACAAAAGACAATCGGATGGAACTTTAAGAGTCTTTTCAGAAACACACATAAATAGAAGCTTTGCACATTTTGCATGGCTAATCCAGAAAAGTCAGCAATGAAACAGAGCAGTGGGGGTGGATTCATACCTGGGGGGGAAAGTGATCTCCATTTCAATCAGCCGATCCTTGAATGGCGACAGTTCTTTATCAAACTCTAAAAGCTGCAGAAACACAAAAAAGAGTAAAGAGTGAGACAGAAAGAAAAAAAAAAGTCATTGCATTTAATTAAAAGTGCAGGAGACAGCCAGTGAACCTGCATGTCTGGTTTACACCTCCACAGGTGGATACGCTTGGTTCTGATCAAGCGAAGCAACTTGAGTGTCTGCACTGGCTTCAATTTAGCTCCATTTCAGATTTTGGATTCAGAGTTCCGTTTGACTCCTGAAGTCAGCTGAAGCTAGTCAATAGCCATCAATCACAGGGCTGCAGCCTTAGTGAGGTGACAGGGAGTCAAACACATTTGATCAGGATCCCATCTTCAGGCTTATTCAGGCTCTTCCGCATGCCTGAGCGTTGAGCAGGACCCACAGCCTGTGTGTGTGTGTGTGTGTCACTGCCCTGTCCTGCTGAGGTCAATCCGTCCACAAGAACAGTGCATCCACACACTCTTCATCAATCATGTCTCCTCATCCAGCTGTACTCACTCACTGTTGTGTATGCACATTCCCCCCCTTCACAAAAGCCATAAATCATTAGTGAAAAGTGCAATTAGCGGCTCCTTGTACACATTAATTATCTTGGAGATGAACAGGTAACAGGGGCACCTGCATGACTGCCTCCCTGAGAGACTGATGGAGGCGTTTCCCAGCAACCCTTGGAGGACCTGCCTGTGACCCGCCTCTTTCTTTGGTGACAGAAACCCAAACATGAGGATTTGCTGGTTAATAGGGGAACAGTAGAGGATTCAGACAGCAGACAGCCCGCTGTGATGGAGATCCCAACAATGATGGGTCCGGCAGCAGTAGTACGGGCGGCTCAAAGACATGCCACGTTTGCATTACAGCGTGTGGATGGCTACATAATGAAAACTCAGCTGAGATGACGCGCCACACAAGCGTTTTCTCTGGAAGGACGTCCTCATAAAGTGGAAACATGGATGCGGGAGATGGGAGGCGGATGTCAGCGGGGTATTATTCTATCAGCACAACCTTCCATCTCAGCTGACATATTTATGCTCTGCATATGTGACTGTTCAGCTTTTGTGTGTCACTGGTGAGTCCGCATTTAGAGTGCCCCCCACCCATGCCTGCACGTGTGTGATTATGTGCCAGTGGTGTAGAACAGCAGCCATTACTGGCGGAGGCCTCCCAGACTCAGTCTCAACGGTTCAGGAGGGCAGATGTGCTGCATTCATCAAACTCACACCGCCGGGGTCACAGGAGAGACTCACTCACTGTGGATGAGGGATGGCAGAGTGGAGGATGCAACCCCACGCTCCACTGTGCACCCACTGCCTCAGCCATGTTTAAAGCGCCTGACCACCACCTTTGAGTGTCTTTGAGGCCCACAGCAATAAGTCCCGTTTCTTCTTGACGATGGTAGGAATGTGCAGAGGGATGCTGCTGTCAGTCTGGATGGTGTTTTTACTGATGTGATAGAGAGCAATTAGCACCTGCTGACTACTTCCTGTGTGCGCCAAGTGTTTGTGTCACGTTCAGAGAACATATGGCTGTGTGTATTCACAGATTGTGTGCGTTCAGTGAATGCTGAGTAATTCATGCAGGTGAACGGAAAACTGGCTGGCCACAAATTTCACACTACATTTGCTCTCAGGTCAATTAAGCATAATGCTCTGCTGCTCTGCTGGATCAGTGCCTTAAAAAAACTGCTGATATGAGTTCAAGGCCTTCAAGGCCTTCTGACATTATAGAGCCAGCAGTACTTTGTCAACCAGAAATGACCTTGGAAGCTGTGGAGAGGATGTTGTGGGATAATTCCACTGCGGCAATAACACAGGGTGAAAAAGGAGAGGAGTCTTCGGAGTAAAAACTGGCCTGTCACGGGCTCAAATTTCTGACTTTGCTTGGATGATCAACACGCTCCTAAATCAGAGCGG
This sequence comes from Adrianichthys oophorus, assembly GCA_036245035.1. Classification (NCBI taxonomy): domain Eukaryota; kingdom Metazoa; phylum Chordata; class Actinopteri; order Beloniformes; family Adrianichthyidae; genus Adrianichthys; species Adrianichthys oophorus. Next base: position 251,420 of record BSAI01000024.1, read on the forward strand.
TGGGGATAGCTCAGCACAGGCGTAAAAAAAAGAGCAAATCCACCATCTTTGGCCTCCGGCTGTCCCTCTGAGAGCACCGGCCTTTTGTCCACCACCTGTAATTGTGCTTTGATTTACACATTGTCAAATATCACCTGTGACAACACTTGCTGCGATTAAAGCCAATCAATAAATGCTGGGGTGAAAGGTCATTTAATTTGATTTTTACACCTCGCACTTGGCTTTCATTGCTGGGACCATATTTTTCCTGCTTTTTATGGGATCTTCATTATTTTGTGTGGTTAAGCGATAAACAGGCACTGACATGGAGGAGGGGAGAGGGGTCAAGACCAACTACAACAAAACAAGAGTTTGTCTCTCAGACAAGATGTTTAGTTTGATCTTATTAAAATGAGATTTTCTAACCATTTTTACCAAAACACACCTAAAGCCTAAACAATTAATCCTTTTTCATTTGTTTTTTAAATTCTGAATATCAGGGTTTTGCTTGTAAAATGTGATATAGAAATAAAATGTATTGGACTGAAATTACTTCAGTGTTGTGAGTCCTCGTTCCAAAAAGTTTTTTTTTTTAATCCAAAATTAGGATTAGGATTAGCATATCAGTGGAGGGTGTAGCTTTTTGGTTGGGGGTCAAACTCCCATCCTCCCAGCCAGAACGCCCTCAGAAAAAACATCTGACCCAGAATAGTCTTACTGGACGGAACATGTTGGAAAGAATCTGAATGCTTTGTAAAATGTCCAAAAATAGGTGCATGAAGAAGAGAAGTTTGAATTGTTCTCATTCATGAATGTAGACATGTTTGTTGCAGACACTAAATTTGGTCTCTCTTCTCCTAACAGATGTTCCAGTGTTTGTGATGTCTCCGTCCTGTTCGTTGTAGGACAAGTTTCTTTCTGTTCATCTTTTCAAACAGTCTTTTCGCTCCACTGTTGTCTTTTATGTTCATCAAAACAAAGACACTGAAATGACATTTTTGATTTCTAATAAAAGCTACAGATGAAGAATTTGAAGGACTAAATTTCATCCTAACATTTTCTGTTTTTTTTCTTGAATTTGAGTTTTTGAAGAATTTCTTCAACAGTGCTCTTTATAAATAACATGAAGTTAGAAATGTTCTGCTCAAATTAAAATGATGGCGCTTAAATTAGAGATGTCCAAATCTTGAATAATCCCTAGGTTTCCAGCTAGGGATTATTTTTTACTATTATTTGCAAATATACTATTTTTTAGGAAATCAAGTGTTACCAAAAATGGAACCCCTGGATTTATTTGTAGCCATGAAAAAAAAATCACTAAAGTTTTTACTTTCATGTAGATGCTAAATGAAGGAAAGAAGTTTGATGCATATTTGCATCAATAAGCATCAAGTGGTTACTGTAATTTATTTACATATAACATACATTTATTTTTTGGTCAAAATGACAAAACTTTTTAATATGAGGGCCATGTTAAATAAAAACTGTCATAGAATAAAAAAAAAAAAAGGTTTCAAAAAGCTCAAACAGAACGTTTGTCTATTTTGACATTTATATCCCATGGCAAATAAGCTGAATTAGATATAATATCCAAAACAAGTAACAGTAAAATGACAGAGAACAACAAAATATGACCTCTCAAAAGGGTAGAAAGTGTTTTTCTAAATTTGTAACAAACTAAACATAAAGCCGTCAAAGTGGAGCTTGTGTGTCCTTTTTGGCTCTAAGGCTGCTGACTCTTTGAACGTTTGTTGTTTTTCAGATAATTTCAAATACCACTGAAAAATCGCAAGATTAGGCCAAACTAGGCTCTGGTTGACCCAAGAAATGAAAACAAAATGCAAAGACAATTGTATGCAACAAAAGTGCATGTGGGGAAAAAACTCCAGTCTTAGTATTTAAAATGGCTGCTCCATATTAGCACCACAATACACCACAAAACACTGTCAACAATGTTGAGTTCATTATTGCACAGAAAATGCATGTTTTGCAGAGTATGGCAGCAGCACCGATGCCATCTTTTGGTGAAATATAGAAAAGCATTTTTTGGTGCATAGATTTTTTGCTCCCATTAACACTGCTGGCAGTCATATTTATTGTTTTTGTTTTTTAAGGGGCTGCAACGCAGATTCAAATTGACCGGCACGCTTTGGACATACCTAACCTAAGTATGACATATCTTCATATGCATTCTCTTTTTAATGGCTTGGACTGAATCATTGACTGTATATAGAGAACTGGACATAGTGACCTCTCCCCCCTGGCGTTCCAAACAGGAAGTACCTGATGGCTCCAAGAAGCCAAAATTCCATAGACTTCTGTAGAGAAATAAACACTTATTACATTATTTTATTGGTCAGATTAACCATTCTTGTCCACTTTAAATGGAAGGAGTGTGGATTTTAAACAAGCTTACTCATAATTGGTGACAGTAGTTGCTATAGAAACGTTGACTCAGACTGACTCAAAACAATCACTGTCGACTGGCTCCAACACGGTGACACCCCTATTACAGAAAAATGGCGACGGAATTGCCTTCATTTCGCTGGAACTGGAGGAAAGGCATTTTCTTTGGGTGACAACACAGTCACTCTGTCCAGTTCTCTATATACAGTCAATGGGCTGCTATCGTTTCTGTAAACAGTTTCTTACCCTGTCAATCCCGACTGCGACCTGACTTAGATGTTTTTTTAAAACAGAAGTTTGATCTTTTGGTTCTTGCTACAGATAAGGACCTTTACAAAAAGTTTCCGGCAATGTTACAAGCAGCTAACTTGCATAGCACACAACGCTAACTGTGCGAGAAAGCCGTCTCTTCTTATCACATTAAATAATCAGTCATTTGTTGTGGCATTCAGAACTGAAGTGAGCTAACTGAAAAGACAAACCTAATATAAAATCAGTTTAAATAAATACTAAAGGCACTTTCAGCCTCTGAAAGGCACTTAGGGGCTTGGACAGGTGAAATATGAACGAAGTTTGGGGCTGAGGCAATATTTGTTCTATTTTTATGTCTTCTCCCCTTTAAAACGTCTTTCAGCTTTTGAGTAATGCGCAGGAATACGGCAGAGGCAGGATGAGCCGAGGCATGTTGGACAGAAAGGTTCATCACTTGCTAAAGCTCGTACACAAACATGTAGTGGCCCCCCATCTGCCGACACTGCGCTGATAAAGTTGCAATAAAGAGATACTGAGACAAAATCATTGGGATGGAGGAGGGAGGCTGGCCTGTGTGTGTTCGTGTGCGAGACAGTGATGCACAGCACACACACAATAAGTGCACCACCAACACACAAACACACACCTCCTCCCATTTCTCCAGCGAAGCAAGGCCCCCCGGTGCCCCTTGACGCCACAAGCGCCCGGAAAATTTAATCTTCCCAAATACTCATCAGGGCCCTCCATCGTCCCCCCGTGACAGCAGAGGGGATAATTAATTATACAATTTCGATGGGAATATCGACTAAACAAACCTATTAATCATAAAAAAAGTCAATAGGCATGGACACATTCAATCATGTCCCGACCAATGATTACTCCTCTCAAAATACAATAATTATTTTCAAGAGCTGCCTCGAATTAAATTTCTGTCAAGCTGGTACAAGTCTTGCAGTTGATGAAGGATGCAATGGATTTTTTTCTCCCCTCTTCCCCAGTGGAGGAGTGTGAGGAGGGACATTTATCCTTTTGGAAAGGTAGTTTGTTTTATAAGGATCATAAGACGGTGTGTTTAACTCGACCATGACCATCAGATTATCTCACATGCCTCCATTATGTCATCCATCTTATGTGGCTTTGGAGGAGGTGGGGAGGGAAAAACCAAGGAGGAATTGAGGGTGACAGGGTACACGAGGCTCTTCAGTTCCACTGTCAGGAGAATTTCTGCCTGTATAATTCAATAGCTCACAGTGGGATACATCACCACCATAAATCCACACACAGATTTTGACACAATCTTCAAATGTACAAATCTGTTGGAGAAAACAGATTCATTCATACATCTAAAACCAGGAGGGAAATCTGGAAAACCTGCAGGTCACCATTGAAAAAAATCCCCTCAAAGAAGGACACAAGTTGGAGTCAGAAATCTGTGAAAAAATGCACAAACCAGAAATGTTTCATTTACAAAAATGTTAAATTTGATCCGTCTGTGGTTCATTCTTGGCTGTTTCATTTAGTCAAATTCAATGCTCCAGAGGTGAGAGCTTCTCCACCAGGATGATGCAGCAACCCCTAAAACCCAGCTCTGGGCCAGACTTGTGTGTGTGTGTGTGTGTGTGTGTGTGTGGATTTAACAAGTTGGAACTTCATCTTGTGGAACCATATAAAATCATAAGTGACATTTACCAGTGAACCCTTCATTTGCACTGCCTTGTTAAAAGTTAAACCTTATGTGCAAACTCCCACTTCCTGAAAGTGTTTCAGTCACTGCTCTGGTTGGAGATCTTTGTGAGCAGTCATCCCCCTTGGGATCCAGAGCAGTTTATGAAGAATCTTGTTGATCATCTCCATGAGTGGACGAGTCTTGGTCTGCATGGCTTAAGGCAGCAGCTAGACTCATTCATGCAGGAGCTTTTTGTCTTTTATGTACTGAAAGTCATTGATGAACATTTTGCAGCTGAAATGGATTTTTCCTGTTTTCTGGAGCTTTTTCTATTTCACAGAGAATCATTGTGTGACAGTAAAAATGAGATGCTGTGATCACAGAGAGAAACGACGAAACACATCAACAGATAGCAATGATAAATAACCACCAAAGAAGAGCTGATGTCAGGAGGTGACATGTAAAGGGATAACTTACTGAGGTCCCATTGTTTTCCCGGAAAACGTCCTTGTTGACATAGTTAAAAATCTTCTTTTCAAGTTGAAGAACAACCTGGATCAAAGGAAAGGAGGAAAAATGGGCTCTGATTAATGGAAATGCTAATGAGAGGTGCAGTTCAGAATGAGCGCTATAATCAACAAAAACTTTCTCTGCTGTTACGCTGCAAAATATCATGATCCAAAAGACAGGAAAAAAACCATGACATTGCTGTAAGTCGTCATTTAGGAATTCTATAGCAGTGGTCCCCAATCTCTGGCCCAACCCCTCAGCTGCGGAAGCCTTTAACTTCAAAGAAAAAAGAAGTGTAACAAAGAAAAACCAGGAGAATTGACTCCAAACATGGATTTATTGCTCTAGGGTTCCCACAGACCATAATAATAATGTAGAGGATGTCTGCTGTTATGAAGAGGCTGTTAATAAAGTTGTTCAGACACTGGATTCATGTTCCTGATTAGATTTAGAAAATAACAGTTTTAGTGACCCTTTTTTTTTGCATATATCCGTCATTCCTCATAATTTGGACGAGGCTGAAGTTGGTGTCTGATATTTTTATCTTCCACTTTGACAGGTATGGATTAATAGAAAATATCACATTTTAGTGAAAAAGTTTAAAGCAGCTGCATATATTCTACGAGAATGAAGATAAACCTCACCATCACAAGTCAGGGGAAACTGGAAGCTAGAAATAAAAATCAGAGGCTCACTACAACAGAGTACAGACCAGTCCGTGAAAATACTGTCTGTGGTCTGTGGCTTGAAAAAGGTTGGGGAACACTGCTCTACAGAGTCCCGTGAAGAACTGCTAACTTTACTGCTGAAAATTAAAGACCCACTCCAATGAAAATTGTGTTTTTAACATGTTCTTGTAGCATTTTCCCTATGATGAAGGACAAATATAAAAAAAATATTTTAAGATGAAAACTGCATTTCTGAGTATTTCTTTAATCAGATCATGTTGGTTCAGGAGCAGAAAAAAACCCATTGTTTAATAAGCTCAGGTTTCTGACGCAGCAACTGAAATCAACTGACCAAAGTCTCCCTGATACGCTTGATTCTGATGCATCCACCTGCAGACAAATAGATCCATGTATGTCTTTGTTTTCCTCGTGTGAGCTGGAACCTGGATCCAAACTGTACGGCTGGATGGCTCCAATATTGCTCGCCATTTTAGTTGCACTGCTAATTTTAGCTTGGTGTTGTGAGGAGCTGTTAGCTAGTGGGATGGAGTGTAAACAAAGGATGATAGGAAATGAGCGGAGGGTTACTTCTGCATCAACAGACCCGCCCAAAACTCAAAGGTGAATTTCTTATGAGCTCCAACTGCTCTGCAGACATTTTTTTTTTTTAAAAACGACAACAGTTTTTAGATCTTGGCTAAAAACAGCATAATCATGAATAAAAGACCACTGAGAACAATTTAACAACCAATAAAAATATAGTTGGAGTGGGACTTCAAAAAGTATTAAATCCAACAGAAGCTTTAAAAAAAAAAAAGACTATTTGAAAATTTTAAACAACCTTTAGTTGGACTGGGAAATAATCCTGGATATGGCCTAGTGATATGTATCCTAATGATCCTATGTTCAGTGAACTATGCTCACTGCTGGGTTCATGTGACCAAACTCTCACCGTTTTGTCTTTATCACTTTCTCTGAATATTAGCCTGTCAGGTTCGTTGGTTTTGCCGATTCCGAAAGACTGCATGGTGGCGGTAGAACAGAGACTCTGAGGATGAGAAGAACAATGATGATCAGCAGCAGCAAGGAATACTCAAAAATGCTGGAGACAAGTTAATTTATCAAAAATTGATAGATGTTAAAAGACAAGATATGAAAGTTGTGGAATCAGAAGTGAAAGTGCTTCCCAAAATACAAATACGACCAAAAGTGGCAAATTTAACTTCAAACACAAGCAAATGGAACATGGAATAAAACAGCTTCTCGCAAGGTCCGCTGCAGATCGCTGTGGTTACTGAGGTTCACTGTGTTTCGCTGTGGTTCCCGAGGTTCACTATGGTTCGCTGTGGTTCACTGTGGTTCCCAAGGTTCACTGTGGTTCACTGTGTTTTGTTGTGGTTCACTGCGGTTCCTTTCCTGTGGTTTGCTGTGGTTCCCGAGGTTCACTGTGGTTTGTTGTGGTTCACTGCGGTTCCTTTCCTGTGGTTTGCTGTGGTTCGCTGT
>BSAI01000030.1:0-16573 GCA_036245035.1 Adrianichthys oophorus
TTTTGTTTTGTTTTTTTGTTGTTGTTGAAAAACAGGATGAACGACATGAATCTGAGTCCTGTGGGCATGGACCAGCTGACTGTGCCTTCAGTGAGCGCCGGACATCTGGGTCTGCCTACCTCACCCACCCACAACGCTATCCCTACGCCAGGTATGATGGGCACGACCTATGCAAGCCATATAAATCACATCGTTCAATTATAATGAAAATAGATGTTTCAGTTTTAACCGGTTTCTATAGTTTGGCTCTTTCCTGAAAAACTATGATCACAAATAAAGTCAAAGGAATACTAATTATACATATTATAATGCATTTTATATTTCATCATCCATTAATTTATTTTGGAACAAATAAAAAAGTTTTTCAAAATAAAATGAAAAACTCAAAGCTTTGTAAAAAGGCATTTTATATTAGTGGAAAAACACAACAGCTTATTTGTTTTGATGGAAACTAATTTAAACTTCAGTTTGTTTATTTGAGTTAAACTTGTTACTTTAAAATATATTTAAGATAAACTTTAAGAAAATTTTTATTGTTATGACAAAATTCCCTCCTGCTTCCCAGCTACTAAAAAACTATGTTGTGTGAACTATATTTTACAAAGACTAATTACAAATCCATCATGTTCTAATGATGAAGACTTAAAAATAGATTGTTTTTACAGGAGAAATCGTTCAAACACAATGCATTGTGGTCTATATTTGCCAATCTAGTGAGCATCAATGCACACTGGTTTTTTGCCAAGATTTCTGGGAAGTTTTGAGGTCACTGGATTTTGTAATTGCAGATTCGAACAGCTCTACAAAATATGTAGTGCACTAAGAAGTGAATAGTGAAAGAATTCAGACAAAACCTATAGCTTCCTGCTGTTTAAGTGAATGAATAAAACTTTATTTATAAACAACTTAACAACACCATCAGGGTGCCAAAACACATTACAGCAATAGGATAGTTAAAAAGAAAACAAAATTTAGAATTAAAAAAATAAAAAACAACAGCATTAAATTACAAAAGCCAGTAAAATGTATGAAAAACAGATACAAATTCATTAAAAAGAGTAATAGAATCAAACCTATGAATCTATATTTGGACCTTTTAAACTCTAACACTTGATATTTTCTTGATTTAAAAAAACTGTCCAGAAATCATATTTTTAAACTCAAAAAGGTTTAAATATTTAGATTTGTCGTCTGCTTTGGATCCACAACAATTTGAACAAATAAATACTCAGAAATTCAATTTTAAGCTTAATTTTTGTTTTACATGATGTCCTCCATCATTATAAAAATACCCAGAGAACATGTTAAAAACACAATTTTCATTGGTGTGGGTCTTTATATAAATGAAAAACCTGTTGCCTTCTGACACAGCTCAGGTAAAATACCCTCAACAATGCATTGGTCCTTGTTGATGGATGTCATCATCTTTGGTGTGACAGGTTGGTTTTTTTTTCATGTTTGTGAATTGTTTTGTCTTCAGGCATGCCGGTAGCCATCCCAAGTTTGGGACCTTCTCTCGGCTCCCTTCCCTCTGCTCTGTCCCTGATGCTCCCTATGGGTCCTCTGAGCGACAGGGGGGTGATGTGCGGCCTCCCAGAGAGGAATTACTCCCTACCACCCCCTCCGTACCCCCACCTGGAAAGCAGTTACTTTCGCCACATACTTCCAGGTGCAATTTCATTCATAGAAATGAAGAAGAATTGAAAATGTTCTGTTAAAAAACACAAACCGTTAAGTTAACTTTGAATTTTCCCATCAGGCATTCTGTCCTACCTCGCCGATCGCCCGCCCCCTCAATACATCCACCCCAGCAGCTTGAACATGGACGGGACTCTGTCGGTGTCCAGCAACAATCCCTCTGGGCTGGATCCGTACAGCGGTCCCGGAGGTCCTCTGGAGCAGGGCTTGGTGCCCATGGACTCACGACAGGTCCCTGGACAGGCAGACCTCCACCAAACCGGCTCCCACGAACTGGACTCCACAGGGTTGTCCATGGAATCGCGAGTCAGCAGCCCCATATCTCCTGATCGGATGGGAGAGGAACTGGCATCCATGGATGGCGTTGGGGTGGTGTCTGACAGCCAGCAGCAGCTCGGAGGGGGGCGGCAGGCCCAGCCTCACGAGGGCCTGACGGGGCTGGACTCGTCTGCGGGGGTGATGCCCCTCCACGGATCCGCCGTACTTGAACTCCCCGTGGTGATGGAGCCGGATCACATGGGCGGAAGGGTCGGCGGCTCTGCTGGTGGAGGAGCGGGAGGACTCGGGGAGCAGCTCCACACTAACGGGGAAATGAACTCGAGCGTTGTGAGCGTGGTGCTCACCAGCTCCATGGCCAGCCAGAGCCAGCTGGAGCCGGTGTCTCTCCACGGACACCCGGGGATGGGCTTAGAGGCGGTGAACGTGTCCCCCATAACCACAGAGGTCTCTCTGGGGCCAGAAAACAACCTAGTGCTGGTCAACTCCACTCTGCAGCTTGAAGACTCCACTCCCAACAAGGAGAACATGGCCCCCGCATACAACGTCTGTGAGTTTGTGACTCCAGTGTGGTGAAATTCTCCTTTGCTGAGCTGTTTGAATGGTTTGTTTTGTTAAACAGGTGTTTAAGATACTCTGACCAGTGTTGGGTAAGTTACTAAAAAGTAACTAGTTACTTTACTTAGTTACTGGATCAAAATTGAAATTAAATGACTTTACTCATTACCTATTTCAAAAAGTAATTCACTACTCGTTACTTTACTTTTTTTCCACTCATACAAATTCTCAAAAGAAGAACAGCTTTGCACAAACAAGATCATCTTGTCTTTCATTTTAACAGGGCTTTTTTGAAAAAGAGATTTTTAATCAAGACATAGTTCAAGACATAACCCGGCTTCATTGGCTTCATTTGAATTCAGACAACAGTGTGAAAAATGACACAAAAATAAGTTACTGTTAAAACATATGTGGTCAATGCTGCAGCTCAAAGTCAGATTTGGAAAATACTGTTACGTCATATTCATCTCTATCAAATCTGAAACTAAGCCACTTTTTTGAAATCACAAAGAACTATAAAATACCTCAATTTTGGCTGAATTTATGTATTCCATTACAATGAGTTGCACACATCAGATGCAGTGCAAGTCTCTTCTTTTTTGTCTCACCTTTGAGCCAGTTTGGAAAGCAACTTGACTGAAACAATGAGTGCATGTCTGTACTTTGACCAATCCCCAACTCTGCGCGTACGTGCGTGCGCGTATGCGCCAGTTACTTCGTTTTGTTTTAAATTAATCAGTTAACCCCTAACACTGACACTGACGTATCAAGCACAGTCTGTTCTACCTTCAAATGTGGCTGTTTATATGACCAAAAATCCAGGAAATTTAATTCAAAGTTCAAATTTAATTATTTCAAATTTAAAGAAAAGAAAATGACAAAATCTCTCATTTTTAATTGATTTACAGAGAACGTAAAGGCCCTTATCAGTATGTAATAGTTGTATGACTAGGAGCAGTAGGGAGCTCTCTTATTCATGCAGTTATTTCCTAATCAGTGCTGGTTTCAGTCAGCGCCATCCCAAAGTCAGCTGTTGGATCTATGAGTGAATGAAAACAATTTCATTAATCAAAATCTAAACCAGACTTCAATCTGAAAATTTAAAAAAATCGATCCCATTATTTTTAGAGGAATTTCTTCTTTTTTCTGAAAAAAATAATGTTTTTTGTTAGTTTTTAAATAAGAATTCAATTTATTAAAGAAGGTTCCAGTTTTGTTTAGTTAAAAATTAATCATCATGTGTAAAGTCGGTTACCAAATGGAATATGACCCATATTTGTTTACATTTTGTTTATTTGGAAATCAAATTAAGTTTAGAACTTGTGACGTTCTGTTTTGTTTTAGTTGCAAATTTGAAAGCATCCTTTCGTCTCTCAATAGTAATTAAAACTCCACTCCGATCATTTTTTGGTCTCTTGCACAGCATTCCCAGTCGTCTTTTAGTCATGATTATGCAGTTTTTAGCCAAAATCCCCAAACTTTTGTTGTTTTCTAGGACATAGTTTCTACAAAGTTGCAGATGTTCATTAGAAATTCACCTCTGAATTGTGGGAACAACCCCACCCCCACTTCTTGTCACCCACAACTGGGAGTTCTCTGTTTACACGTTCTCCCGCTCCTTACAGCTCCTGACAACCCCAACCTAAGATTACCGGTGCAACAAAAATGGCGAGCAATATTGGAGCTACCCAGTTGTAGAGTTTTGTGTCAGATGCCATTTCGGACAAAAAAAAAAGACGTACATGGATTTAGATGTCTACAAATAGATCAGAATGGAGCGGAGGAGGGAGCTTGCGGCCCGCCCTGCGTATTTTCTAGGTCACAACAATATTCGTCATTAAACTGTATTTTTGTCGTCTGCTCCCGATTCACAACGATTCAACGAACAAATACGCAGAAATGCAGTTTTAAGCTTAACTTTATTTATACATGTCCTCCACCATCAGAAGAATGCCACAAGAACATGTTAGAAACATCAAAACACTGTTTTTATTGGAGTGGGTCTTTAACAGACCAAATCATTTGTTGTCTTCCTTTAACTTTCCTTTTTTTTTCTCCTTTTCTTCAGGGTGCACGCTGTGCGAACGCTCCTACACGTCGGATTGTCCCGAGCATGGCCCCGTCACCTTCATCCCTGACGCGCCCATTCAGAGCAGAGCTCGCCTCTCCCTGCCCCGGTCTCTGTGCCTGCGCATTTCAGTGACTGACGAACCCCTCGGTACCAGAACTCCATTTGGGTTTCATGGTCTTACTACATTCTTGGATGACTATCAGTAATGTACTAGATGGTGATCCTACTATTTTATAACTAAAAGGCTGATTGTAGGATGTTTCTTCCATACAGTGTTCAAAACTACCTCTTTATTTTGTTTTTAGTGTAAACAAATATCATTTTGATTCTTAGGAGTTTTTGCTCGCAACATTATTCACCCACGAACTTGCTTTGGACCGTTGGTGGGCCAGCACTGCACCAACGCAGATCTCTCTGATTGGCCAGAGAAAGACACGCCTCAAATTTGGAAGGTTTGTGTTGTTAAACTTTCAATGGCACTATTGATGTAGAATCAAGTCAAGTTAAACAGAATCTCTTCATTTTTGTTTGGGTTTTTTTTTGTCTCTTAGATGTATCACAACAATGTGTTGGAGTGTTGCATTGTGACCACAGATGAGAACCAATGCAACTGGATGATATTTGTCCGCAGGGCTCGGTAGGAGACGATGTTTTCGGTTTTCCTTCTCAAAACATCAAAAAACGCGGCGTGACACGCTAAAACTTATTACAAATGATTTCATTGTTTTAGAACTCATGAAGAGCAGAACCTGGTGGCGTATCCTGCAAACGGGAAACTCTTCTTCTGCACAACCACAGAGATCCATCCAGACCAGGAGCTGCGTTTCTACTACAGCCGGGACTACTGCAGGCTGATGGGTGAGAGGAAAAAAGAATGATTTTGTAAGTTTGCCTGCTTCAAAAATTGACAATCTCTCATCTTAATGGTAGGTTCATTTAAACACTGAGGTAAAAAAAAAATCATAATGAAAATCAAGAAATTGACTTTAAAGAATTTATGTACATTTATTTACATTTAATTGAGAGAAATAAGTATTTGATTCCCTAGTAATCATTGAGAGTTCTGGTTGACACAGCTTCGTACACACTAGGGGCGCACCAAATCATTCCTAATCCGTCACACCTCTAATATTAACATTTAACGCATGTCCAAGTTAGCAAGTTTAGCCCGTAGTGTTCACACTGGACAAGCAGGGAGGAGCTTTTTCTACTGTATACCAGCACATACTTACAGTTGGAGAAGGCTTGGTGCAAGATGTCAAAGCGGTGCAAATAACGCGGTTTGAGCACTGTTCGATTCATTGGGAACGTCCTTGGAATGGCGGATATGGACTACCATCATGTCAGGAGAGTGGCCTTGGTTTATTTTTTTATTTGAAACACAAACGCAGACTTCGTCAGGCTGGTTGCCGTCTCTGGATTTACCAGGTAAACCAAATCCATACGCCACTACTAAATTCAAGTCCCCTATTGGTCAAAGTTAAACCTGGTTTAACTGGCAACGTGGGTTCAATGACGTTTTGCACACAGAGCCTGAAAATTGTTGTAAAAACTTGCGTAGCTATGTTTGAACACGAAAGCCCCAAATGGATGTTTACAAAGAATTTTCATTGGAAGTGGCCGTTTGAATGCGCGTTGCTGAGGGCGATGTCAACGTAGCTTTAGACACTCGTAGCCAACCTGTCGCCTGAATTGGAGACTCCTGTCTGAACTAATCACCTATGGAAAAGTCACCTGTCTGTAGAATCAGTCAGACTCCAAAATCTCCAACGTGGGGAAAAATAAAGAGCTTTGAGTGGATTTAAAGACCCACTCCAATGAAGTTCTCATAATAGAGGATCTATAAAGAATAATTTACAATCAAAACTGCATTTCTGAGAATTTCTTAATTCAAAGTGTGTTGGATCAGAAACTGGATGCTAGAAAAAGCTAGGGCTACTACTGGGGTAAGTACTCACCGGGCGTGCCAAAGTCTCTCTTACCACCCGGCTCCTCCGCCCCATTGCGTGCATTCATTTTCCTCGTCTGAGCTGGCCTCTGACTCAGTACCGTGCGGCTGGAAGATTCCAATATTGCTCTCCGTTATTTTTGCGCTGCTAATGCTATCTTGGGGCTATAAGCTCGCATGTGAGCGCGCAGACAGAACTCTCAGCGACTGGGAAGTGGAGGGGGCGGGGTTGCTCCGAGCCAACAGTCCCACCCACAAACCAGATTTGTAGATCTAATTAGCTGCTGCTGGGCATAAAATATGTCCTAAAAATCCACAAAGGCTTTTTGATTTTGTCTAAAAACTGCACAGTCATAATTTAAAGGCTACCAGGAAAGACTTTTCAAAAGAAAAAAATATGTTGGAGTGGGACTTTGAGGGAGAAGATTGTAGATCTGACCGGAATCTATAAAATCTATAAAACCATAAGCAAGAAGCTTGCGGTTCTGGTGAAAACTGTTGGTGCAATTGTCCCAAAAAACAAGAACATGACCATCAGTTCGTCTAAATCGGGGTTTCCATGATCATGATTTAGAGAGTGATTGGAATAAGGTACTATGGTCAGATGAGACCAAAATTAAGCTCTTTGGTATCAACTCAACCCATCCTGTTTGGAGGAAGAGAAATTCTGCCTATGACCCCAAGAACACCATCCCCACTGTCAGGCATTGAGGTGGAAACATTTTTTTTCTACTTTGCTTCTTTTTTGCTACTTTACTTCCCAAGTATCAGCATGGGGCTTCTTAACCATGTGGACGGGAGGATGGACGGAGTCATGCACTGTCAAATCCTGAGTGAGAACCTCCTTCCCTACACCAGGAGGCTTGTCATGTTTTGAGGCTTCCAACAGCATAATGACCCAAAACACACAGCCAAGGAATGGGTGAAGCAGATCAAGATCATGGAGTTGTCCAGCCAGTCTCTGGACCTCAGTCCTATAGAAAACGTATAGAGAGAGCTAAAGCTCAGTTGCCAAGCAACAGCCACCAAATCTGAAGGATTTAGAAATCGTTTGTAAAGAAAAGTGGAACAAAATTCCTCCTGATATGCGCAGAAAGCTGCTCATAAACTACAAGAAACGCCTGACCTCTGTGCTTGCTGTTTTCTAAATCTTTCTAGCAAGAGGGTTTAAATACATATTTCTCTCAATGAAATGCAACTACATTTAAATAAACTTAATCTCTTCCTGATCAAATGAACCTGCCATTACAATGACAGACTGTCAATTTTTTTTCTATGTGGGCAAACCTACAAACTCAGCATCAAATGCTTAATTCCTCCACTGTAGTACATGTACTGGGCATGCTGTGCGCGGTTCTCAACATGAAAACGTCTTTTTTTTTTTTTTTTCCAGGTGTTCCTCTGGCGCCTGAGGGTCAAATATGTCAGTGTGGTAAAGAGTGCTCGTCCTTTTCTGAGCTCAAAGCTCACCTTAGTAGCCATAATAGTAACAACAGCCATAATCAGCCTCCACACGGCCACAGCCCGACGCAGCACGATCATTCTCAGCAGCCGCAGCAGCTTCCACCATCCCAGCAAGAGCAACAGCAGCCGCAACACCTTCACCAGGAAGAGAAGCTTCCCAATGGAACCTCCAGCTCCTCCTCCTCCCCCTGGCCCTGTAACAATCACGCTACAGGACAGCTGAACGGTGGCAGAGGCAGCGGGAGCGGCAATAGTCGAAACTCTAATAGCGCCACCAGGGCGAAAGGCCCGGGACACGTGCGGGAAAAGAAGTTCAAGTGCAGCATGTGTTCACGCGCCTTCATTACCTCCACCAAGCTCAATATGCACTTCATGGGACATGTGGGGATGAAGCCTCACAAGTGTGAATACTGCAGTAAGGCCTTCAGCGACCCCAGCAACCTCAGGATGCACCTCAAAATCCATACAGGTGTGTGACCCCTGTTAACCCCTTCATAGCGTATGTCACCTATTTGCAACACATCATATCCCAGGACTCCGATTAATTTAGCATCACCCTGAACAGAAAAAACTCAGAAGAACATTTTTAATATAATTGAAAATCAATTCAGTCATGAAGGGGTTAATACCAGATTCAAGAAATGTAAAATCTTCCTGGTTGTTGGTTTGCATCTCATTAAGGGAGATTTCATAGTAAAAATTCAAAATAATATATTTAGAATTAAAAGTACATGTAGCTAGGAAAAGTTTTTTCTTCCCTAAGAAAAATATTTATATATTTATATTGGGCACATAGCAGCATAGTCCATGAGTGACCTGTGGGGCGGTCACATTGTGGGTGTGGTCAACTTTGTCACTCACAGTTTGTTTTTTGAGATTCTTTAATTATTTTTTATACAAATTTTTATAGAAGCATTCAATTGAAAAAAGAAGACCACCCTTTTTTAATTGAATGCAAAACGTTTTAATCTTTATGCTTCCATTTATTGCTTATCACTATATAATTAGGCTACTCTAAAGTTGTTTTTTCATGCATAGAAAAACATGCATATATTGAAAAATGTACAACATTTTGCCTTATTGTATGTGTGTTCTTACAGATCAGTGTGTTGTAGTTTTGAGTCTTAGTCATTTCAAAGAGTAACAATGACAGGAGCAACAAGTGAGTGTGTGTTTCTCTAGTTTCTCTACCCGCCAAATTAAAGTTTAACCCGTATTTGACGGGTGTTCATTTATTGTGGATTACATATAAGGGTTTAACAAACATCTTAATTCCTAAGCCCTCAATGGCTGGACTCTCTGCCCCTGCCACCCTGATCAGACCTGCATGTGACAACTAAAAGAACAACACTTTTTTTAAAAATGACAGGTTTATTGCTGCTTTTATTTCTGTAGCAACCATTTAATGTTTAGGTCGCCTGTGGGTGATGAACAGTTCTACCTCATTTGTTAAAGAATCAACAAAACGACATTTTCTTATTTCCTTGGCAACAGAGGTTTTTGGAGAATCACGCCTACCTTCCTAATTTGTTCACATCGTGTGTCATACTGTTTTCTTCAGCTTGAGCTAACAATTCATGTATTACATTTTCACGATATTCCATTGAAAAAAAGGCCAGAGGAACAGGGAAACGCAACATTTGCAAATGCTGATGCTGCTCTAAATCTACACACTTTCAAACCAACATTTCTTCCCAAGTAGCTTCCCAATGATGCTCAAGGTGTTAGGAGGCAAAAGATCCAAATCCCTGGAAGAAGTTTACATTTTTTAAATTCAGTGTGAACATTGAAGATGGTGGCCTCTTCCAAAGGTCAGAAGGTCAACAACATTTGGAATGTGGTTGTAGACTTAACCTGGTGGCATGTGTATGACATTTCTAGCAGATCGTTTGAACCATAGTTTTCTTTCCCATGTAAATGTGAAAATCGCCAAATTTCACACTTTGCTACAAAATATCCGCCAAGCCTATTAGGTCCTGTGGTCATCCCATTACAATTTCAAAACTTCTGTTGGATCTCACCTTCTCCATTGTAAATCATGGACAAGCACGTGTCTGCTGTGAGACATAGTTACCAAAAAAATAGCAAAAAGGTTCATCCAAGGCCTTATTTTGGCCCATGTGACCTAAAACTAGAATTCCAATAATGCTGGTCATTTTGAATACACCTGTTGTTATTTTTCTATCTTACAGGTCAGAAAAACTACAGGTGTACAGTTTGTGAGAAGCTGTTCACTCAGAAATCTCACGTGACTTCACACATGCTCATCCACACCGGTGCAGAAAAGCTCAAGTGTGACCTCTGCGACCGGGCCTTCATCAGGAAGCAAGACCTGAAGCAGCACATGTTCTCCCACACTCAGTATGTATAGATTCTGACGAAAGGACCCGATTGGTCATTTTCTGTCATCCCCGTGAACTTTCTTCTTTGTCCTTACAGTGAGCGGCAGATTCAGTGCCCCAAGTGCAACAAAAACTTCCTAAAAACCAACCACTTAAAGAAGCACATGAACTCCCATGAGGGCCGCAGAGACTTCGTCTGTGAGAAGTGCCACAAAGCTTTCCTCACCAAATACCACCTCACGCGCCACCTCAAGATCTGCAAAGGCCCCAAAGCTGAGAAAACGCCCCGAAAGGACAAGGAGCTGGTGGAAGAAGAGCCGGAAGAGGACTGCAGAGCGGCGAGAAAAGCAGCAGAAAGACTGATCGACGGGGAGAACGATGAAGACTGTGGTTTAGATGTGGGAGGATACCACTCTGAAAAGTCTCTGTCATCACCTCATTGAAGATGTTGTATTTATTACACTCTGTACCTCACATATTTGCCAAAATATTCCTTCTGCACATTATTACTACATTATCTGACAAAATAACGGCTACTTTAAACATTTATTTTTGTTACCATGTATTTGCTGCTATAGTAGTTCTTGCATCGGGGAACGAGTTTGTACGTTTTTATCTATTTGTTTAAAGCTCTTTTTTTCACTGTTAATGCTGATTTTGTTAAATGGAAATGTTGAAAATGATTTGTACTTTTTTTCTTCTTGAACTTGATGACATCATAGAAGTGTGTTGGTGATTGAAGAATAAAGATAAAATTTTTAATTCAATGTTAGTGTTAAATCTCTAGTGTTTATTTAATGTATAATGCTTAGTTTTTTATTATTGCTTTTAGTCTTTTTTTTAATATGATTTGTGTCCCTGGAACATCTCATTAAATGTACATTCCACATGTTGCTTAATGGATGCCACAGCACAGCATTGAGTTTAAAGTAAGCAGTAAGATGCTGCACGTGAACTTTTCTTAGTGCTATCAGCAGACTTGCATCAAGACACGGAACTACTGTCAGACTCGGGAGTGGAGCTCCACAAATCACAGATCGCAACAATGACCAGTACCAAGGACCTCTGCGCTCAGACTTGGCGCACAGCTGCAGGTCAGTTTATCAAATGTGAGGGGTACTATGGTTTCCAGGCAAGCCATTCACAACCAACTCCCCTGCTTTGACGGCCATTGCACACCACTGACACCAAAATGTGAACGTCTGCAGTGGGCACAAGACCATGTGACCTGGACAATGCAGCAATGGTCTACTGTCCTGAATGTTGGGCCACCTTGTGCAGAAATGATGGTTGGCACTGTTGCTGGAGAAGGTGAGGTGAGTGATACGTCAAGGTTAACGTGGTGCATGGAGTTTATTTTGATGGAGGAGGTGCAAAAGTCTGGGCAGGCATCATCAGTCAGTGCAAAACTGATTTGATCATTGCAGATGCCAGAGTCACCGCACGCTCTTACCTCAGAGACACCATAGAACCATCATCATTCCCCCAACTATCTGTTCATGGATGATAACCCTCCACCACATGGTGCCAGGATTCACTTTAGTAAGTGGGAGTTCCTCATATGGTACGATCAGAAATGACCCCTGACCTGAACCCCATAGAGCACGCCTGGGACCAGCGGAAGCAGAGACTGGATGATCGAACCCCAACCCCAAGAGACCTGTCAGAACTGTAGCACTTGTGGAAGAGAAGAACACCTCAGAACAACATCAGGAGGCTAGTGAGGAGCATGAGTTACTACCAAGCTGTCATTGTGACAAATGGTGGAAATAACCAGCAATTGACATGGTTATTTAGGACTATGTTTATTATTGTCTTAATTTTTGGAGTGATAAATATTGGAACTTTGGAGTGATAAAACAGTGTTTCTTCTCATTCATTATTTGTAATATCAAATGGAACTTTAACGTATTTTTTTTTTTAATCAGACAAACTGGGAAAAACTGTCATGTAAACAACAACATTCTTAACTTATTACGAGTTATGTATTTAATAGCTGGATATCATTTTTTTTAAAGTAGAATAATTGCACGGCTTGACTCGTGTTGTTTGTTCAGAACACGTGCTTTAAAAGTTTTTACGATAGTAGAGGCAGTTGCAGCCCAATCTATAACGGGACATTGTATAAAGTTATTCGGCAAAATGTCCCATTTTTATAACTCGAATCTGATAGCAACTTAAGCTTTTTTATACAAAAAAAATCTTTTTACTTGTCAAGCGGCGGATATTTCCTACCGGAAGTACGAAAAACAACTTCCGGGTACCAGAAACAAACGATGTAGCAGTGTCGGTGTCACTCACTTCAACGAGGTATCTATTTCCTAAAGTTTTGAATGAAATGTGGGTGTTAAAATCATATGTGCAGTTAGTAAATTGTTGTTATCTGTTTTTATTTCCTCATAGGGCATAAACCAAGCGGAAAAACTCTCTTAGGGTTATCATTAGCTTACTAACTTTAGCTCTCAGCTCGGCTAATGTGACAAGTTTGGTGTACACTGTTGTGGGTTCCCAACAAAGAAACAAAAGATATTTTACTTTTTTTTTTTTGTCTTTTTAGGGACTTTATGAATTTTTTTTTGTTTATTTCTGAGTGCATTTGAGCTACCTTTACCAGCCGTGATCTGGAACCATGTTGACCCCGACAAAGGAGGGGGCTCCCTCTATGATCGATAAAGCGCTGAGGTTGAGAAGAGAGGAGCAGGCGCGGCAGGTCGCCCTGGCCTGGGCCGTCCTCAACATGTCCTTAGCTGGGATGATCTACACTGAAATGTAAGTGGTGGTATAGTAGTAGTATGGGTTATTTATCCATATTTGTAATTTTATGGCTTCTGTTTTTTTTTTTTTTTTTTTTTTTATTTGTTTCTATCATTGTGCCTTCTTCACTGTCATATCAGGTCTGGGAAGCTGCTGAGCCGATACTACAACATCACCTACTGGCCCATCTGGTACATCGGTGAGGTTTTACTCACTGCAGTGGGTTTGTTCAAATTATAAATTTGCATTTTTTCAAAACCCAGTCTGTAAGCACATCACAGCAGGGAAGGGTGTTATCTGTAATATACTCCATCAGTCCGACTTTTGTTCTAAAATCAATTTTGTTTTGAAACAAAACACAGTTTTCACATTTTGGAACCCCTAGATGAATTTCCTGCAGTCAGTGGAGCCAACAGTGAAGCTATATCTTTAACACTGGTCCAAGACAAAACTCAGACTAGTGATCTCCAACCCTTTTCAGGCCACGGAGCTTTTCAATGTCAGACGTTTTCACGGACCGGCCTGTACAAGGCTAAAGTGATTGTCCAATTTTTTATTTTATTTTTTTTACCTCCCGTTTCCTAAACTTTTTTTAGGATTAAGCTAATCTTCATCCTCTGTAAAATATCTGCAGCAGAATTAAACTTTATTTCTACACTAGATTTCATGTAGAAACTATGAAATAATGATAAAGATTTACCCGTCACACATAACTGTCAAAGAGGAAGCTGAAAAATCAGATGCCAACTTACAACTCGTCTGACTTTTAAGGTGCTTCGGGTAAAAAAGAAAAACGGTCACTAAAACTGGTATATTCTAAATATAATAATAAACATGAATTCACCATTTGAGCAACTTTATTAGCAGCATCCTCGTAACATTACACAGCCAGTTTCTGAGTACTATTCATTATTATTGCAGTGTGCGGGAACAACTGTCACAATAAATCCATATTTGGATTAAAGCCTCCTGGTTTCTGTCTGATAAATGCAGCTTTTTTAAAATTTTAAAGTTGAATTCTGCTATATTTATTCACTGGGTCTTTTCTGCGAAAATGAAACTTTCAAATATTTTTTATTTTTTTGGTTAACTTTGCTACCCGTAGCGGTCGAAGCAGCCGTTTTAAGAAAGTAGCAGATGGATTTTTGACACGTGGCAAAGCGACTTGGCATGCGTAAAAAAATAAGTCCAATGTGGTGGGGATAGTCTAGTAGTTTTTCAAAATAAAACTTCTTGCAGAATCAGAATATAAGTAAAGCGGAAAAATTGTAGGTTGTGTTTTTTTCCCCTCTGCAAACTGGTGTCGGTCCAGGGGTTGGGGACCACTGCTGCCGACCAACCTGCTGTAGAGTTCTCAAAAGCCTCAGTTAAATAAAGTCTAATCATTTTAAATGAACGAAGGTTAAACTTTTATTGAGAAATTCTGAATTTTCACATGAAAACCATCAAAAAAACTTTTTGGGCAAAAATTGCAAGAAACTAGATTAAAAGTAAACATATCCTTAATTTAGACAAGTCAGTATCCTATTTTTCTAAGTGAAGTTTGATTTGATTTATAGATTTTCCCCAAACAAGCCCTAATTTACTGTCTGATCCATCTAAAATATTGAAAATGCAGTTGCACATACATCCAAAATGTTTCACCAAATTAAACCCAGAACTTACCTTTTCTATCCTCTTCTGCAGAACTGGTGCTAGCCTCTCTCTTTAGTCTCAATGCTCTTTTTGACTTCTGGAAGTATTTCAAATACACAATGGCTCCATCCACCATTGCTGTTACCCCGGAGCAGCATCGCCTTTTGGGACTGAGAAACACAAGTGAGCGTAACTATTTTTATTTGTTTTGCTTTTTTGTTTACTTGGAGCGTTTTGTAGAATTGATGTTTAGTTCTTTATCCCAAAACAAGAGTCGAATCAGAGAGTTCTTTCTTGTTGCAGTTGTCCGAGCTTCTCCGCCCCAAAAGCCGGAAAAGAAGGAAGCCCCTGTTCCAGCTCAGTCGTCCCCACTGCAGGGCCAAAGCGTCCTGAGCTTCAGTCCCTCTCGGACTCCTTCAAGCAGCCCCAAATTCTCTCCCAGCTGTGTTGCAGGATACAGCCCGTCTCTCAGTAGCCCTTCCACACCTAGTAATGCAGGAAATCCCTTTGCTTCTCCGGGAGCTTTTGGGAAGGTTAGTCCAAAACTAGAATGAAGCGAATTAAAGCAGCGAGTAGCGCTGTATGCAAATTCTTCCATAGCAACCAAAGTATTTTTTTGGGCTCCTGTGAGTCACAAAAATTTAATTTTTAGAAAAATCAGTAAAAGTACATTTTTGTATTTCCTTGGCAACTGAAATTTTTCGTTAACCACACCCACATTCCTAATATAGTCACATTGTATGTTATATCATTTAAATCGGCTCCAGCCTCCAATTCATGTAATAAACTTTGACAATGATCTGGTAGAAAATCTGTGAGCAACAGGAGAACCTCACTTTTGTGAGCTCACCATCATTATGTTCAAAATCTAGAGACTTTAAGACCAACTTTTTTTTTTTCCGATGATGCTCAAGGAGTTTGACAGGGATAGATGCAAAACCCTGTCAGGAGTTTACATTTGTTGAAGGTACTAAAGGGGATTTTTTTTATTGTTTTTCCATCATGTCTTTGAAGGTGCTGAGCTACAGCGCGTCGTCTGGGTCTTCTCCTTTCCCTAAAAGTGTTGGGTCGGCAGAAGGTTCTAGCTTGAGGGCTCGGTATCGCACGTCTCCTTCTGTATTTAACTCCCCTGGAAGCAAAGAGGATTACATGGAGGATCTGAAAAGTTTGGAGAGGTTTCTGCACACAGAGGAGGAGAAGAGCCACCGCAGCCAGCTTGGTTAGAACCTGGAGGGAATTCTTCTGCTCCGAAGCCTCTTTTTATTTCTCATTTTGTTCCCAAAAATGTTACATTTAATTTATGGCTAAATTTAATGTGCAGGGAGTCCGGAGTCTGTGTCTCCGAATCACAGTCCAACTTTCTGGAACTACAACCGTTCAGTGGGAGATTATGCCCAGAGTTTGAGGAAATTCCTTTACCAGCCGGCGTGCCGCTCTCAAGCGCCGTCGGCCCACAAGGACGACACAGATCTGGGATCCAAACAGGCTGCGGAGGAGGTCTGTATGTTCGTAGTTTGTCGTTTTGGGTGCTCAAAAAAATATAGAAACTTTCACACTCAAGTTATTAGGCCTGCAGGAAATGAGAAAAATCTGCATATCTGTGTTTGAAACTGCAATGATGTTATGATGGTGGTATGTGATAAATGGACAAATACCAAAACAATTTCACTGTGACAGTTATATTTAAGTAATTTATGGTTTTCAGGATGTTTTGCATAGTACCTGTGTTTGGAAAACATCACCTGTCCTGAAACCAAAGTATCTCCAAATAACGAAAACCCACAGTTCATATCGATTAAAGGTTTTAGAGTCAAAGTTCGGATCCAT
>BSAI01000030.1:19408-212214 GCA_036245035.1 Adrianichthys oophorus
TCACTCTTACCACTCTGCTCCGCCGCCCCCTCGCGTGCATTGTACAGTGTACGACTGGATTGATCCTTTATTGCTCGCCGTTATTTTTGCGCTGCCAATGTTAGCTTGGGGCTATCAGCTTGCACGTAAGCACGCAAACAGTGCTCTCAGTGACTAATAGGGGGCGGGGCTGCTTCGAGCTGACAGTTCCGCCCACAAACCAAAATTGTATATCTAATGAGCTACTGCCGCTGGGCATAATATATGTCTTCAAGAAACGACAGACTTTTTGATTTTGGCTAAAAACTGCACAATCATAATTAAAAGACTACTGGGAAAGATTTTATAACAGAAAAAAATATATGGTTGACTTTAAACTAATCTTGAGTTGAGCCCTTACTGTTGCTTTGAATTCTGGTGTACTTCTAGTCAGATTTGTTTCATCTTCGCTTCACTAGAGGCCAGTATAAGCAGCCTGAAACAGGCAGCAGTGATGAAGGCCTCCTCCATCCCGACTCTGACCTCCATCGTCCAGTACTTGGACATTACCCCCAACCAAGAATATCTGGTGGACCGGATAAAGGGTGAGTTCAACATGATATCATCTGAATTCTTGAAAATGATAGTTAAAATATAGTGCTTCTATGTAGTATTAGAATTTACATACAGATTTTTAAAAATAATTGGATAAAAATTTTTGTGTGTCAGAGTTGGCTCACAGCGGTTGCATGAGTTCCTTTCGCTGGAATGGAGGCGGTGACTTGAAGAACAGGAAGTGGGATACAGACCTCCCCACCGACTGCGCTGTGAGTCCACACTTCTGCCAAAGAACTCTTTATTTGTGAAAACATTTCACTCTTTAGCAGACTTCCATCTAAAGCGAAGGTTGAAGGGAATCCGGGTTTAAATGCCTTGCCCAGGGTCACCATAACTAGGATTTGAACCCAGATGGCTTTGTCTGTTTGCTGCAATCAAACAGAAAAGTAATAGGAGGGTAACCTGAGAGCAGAAGAAAAGAGCAAAACGTTAATTCCAGTATTAGTGGTTAGAAAACAAAGAATTTAGGACAGACTGTAGCCAGGATTTAGTGGGGATTTTACTGTATTTGTAAAAAATAAATAAAGAGGCTGCACAGTGGTGTAGTGGGGAGCACTCTCGCCTCACAGCAAGAAGGCCCTGATTCCAAACCAAGCTGGGACCTTTCTGTGTGCAGTTTGCATGTTTTCCTTGTGCGTGTGTGACTTTTCTCCAGGCACACCGGTTTCCTACCACAGTCCAAAAACGTGCTTTGTTTTTCCTCAAGTTTTTTTCTCATAAGTTCTCCATATTCTAACAGTACCTGGGAAAGGCCCGAGCAACCCTGTGAATTGGGTTTGGAAGTTGGATGGATGAAAAAAAATTTTTTAAATTAAATCCAAAATTTTAAATTTTATTTAAAATGATCTTTTTTTTTCTCCAAGACTTGATAGCTTGAAAAAATTTTTCGAAATTTGCTTTAAATGACAATAAAAATATTCGATTGCAT
This sequence comes from Adrianichthys oophorus, assembly GCA_036245035.1. Taxonomy (NCBI): domain Eukaryota; kingdom Metazoa; phylum Chordata; class Actinopteri; order Beloniformes; family Adrianichthyidae; genus Adrianichthys; species Adrianichthys oophorus. The sequence goes on from BSAI01000030.1 coordinate 20,913, forward strand.
TGAAAAACTATCAGTCAGATTTGTTGTTTTTTTGTCATTGTTTTTTGTGTCAATCATATTTGCAACAGCAAAAATAAAATTTAAAGCAAAAAAATGTTTTGTTTTGCATTCTTAGATCCTAATGCACGTCTTCTGCACCTACCTGGACTCCAGACTGCCCCCACATCCCAAATACCCCGATGGGAAAACTTTTACTTCGCAGCACTTCAGTCACACTCCGGACAAGCCTGGTGAGCCTCGCTGTTCAAAATTTTAAAAGTTAGTCGGGAATTACGCGTTTTATCTTAACATTGTTTAATTTAAAATATTATTTTTTGTGAGAAACATAAAAAGCGGATCTATTAGTAAAGCTGGGGGATATGGCCAAAAAAAAAATTTTCACACCAAATTTGTCTTTCGATATTAACAGACTTTTCTCCTCCCTCCTTTTACTGCAAATAGAATATATTCAACAAAAACTTATTCAACATTAAACTTATTCTATTTCATTTTAATATCTCCTTTGGAAATATGCTCAAACACAAAGTTCAACTAGATACAAGCTATAAAAATGTTGGTAGATTAATGCAGCAGATGTTTTGTGAGCTACAGCTAGCTTAAGCATCTCATGAAGAGAAACACTTCTTGTCCATTTCAGCTGTTGAAACAAATTTGTCCTTCTCCCACTTTTGTCAGCTACAACCTTCAAGCAGGTTTTGCTGCGTGTGGTTTGATGCTCCAAGTTTGAAGTCACAACACCACTGGTTAACATTTCATTTTTTACTCACCAGCCAAGTTAGCCAGTGGATGAAAAAAATCTACCAGCCAGGCACATTTTTTTACCAGACAAATGTTTACATTATTTTACAAAGAAAAACTATAGGTGTTATTTAAAAAAAAAAAAAGTTATATTGAATGCAGAGAGAGAAACTCACAACATAACAAAAACACAAGATAAAAACAACTGCTTTAAGTGTTTTTTGTTTGTATGTTTATGTTTTTGATCAGTCCTCTAAAATGCACACTTCAGATGACTGAGTGAAATGATGATGAAATCTATTGTCAGAACTGTTTATTATTAAGTTTAAGGCAGAATTTCTTATTGAAGTATATTGTTCCATTGGTATTGCAACACCCCCACCCCCACCCCAGAGGGGGCCAGAGTTGACCGGTTCACAGCCACAAAAAGGTAGAGGACCTCTGCACTAGAGAACTGCAGATTTACAGAAAATGCACTTTTTTTCCCCCTAAATCTGGCCCTAGGTGATTTATTTTTATATGAAATCATAAAAAAACAGCTTGACAAAAACAGTAAAGACACAGTGTAATCATGGGGGGAGCTTTTTCAGCTCAACACCAGCTCTATAATGTTAGATACTGCTAATAAAGTTTCATTCAGTGGATTCACGTCGGTTATTGTATTTAGAAAATACAGTTTCTATGAATGATCCATGAATTACGTTTGTTGTATTTATCTGCCACGTCTTAAAGTCATCTCCGTGAAAATATTCTCTGACCACCCGGGGGGGGGGGCGCACTTTACGTGTTGCGTACGCTTGTAAATATTGCGCAACAAGCTTTTTTTTATTTTTCCCTCGGCCTGGCGGAAGAAGCTCCTCTGCTTGCTGCCGCTTTCCTGTCTGCTCCTTTTGAGAGACGGGCAGGCTGACTTTACTCCGAATAATGGAATCCTAACAAAGCAGAGCTGGGAAAATAAAATCTCAATTTTACCAAATATAAATTGTTTAAAACAACAAATTTGAATTAATGGATTAATCGCCCAGCCCTATCTATTAGAGATGTTCTGCTCGAGTGGGCAGCTCGACTTTGTATCAGTCTTTCAAATGGAAGTGTCACTGGTGACACATGGACCATTTGCTTTGCATTGCATGTGATCACATGACTTATCGAATTTACATTCATTGCATCACTTGCATATTGCAGACCATTTGCGCCTAATTTTATTAAGCCAGATGCTTCCCAACATTGAGCCATTTCAACACAACTGATTCATATTGCTTCAGTGGTTTGGAAAGCTTTGGTTTCACCATTATTTATGTGTAAAAAACTGCTTTCATTATCAGAAAAAAATGGTTTGTATCTGGAAGTATGTCAAATAAATGGATGTGTTGTCAGAACTTTCTGGATCTGAGTTGTATTAGTAGAGGAATATGCTTCTTGTAGATGTTACCAAGGAGAATGCCTTCTGCATCCATCAAAGCAGCACCACTCCTCCACACTACCAGCTCATATATCAGGGACACATCTACAGTCTTCCAAAGGTGACAGAAAACCCTCTTTTTCCTTGATTGACATCTCCCTAAAATAAGTTCCAGCACTTTTTTTTTCTTAGAACTTGTTGCAAGTTTCTTATTAATCTACAACTGTGCAATATAATGTTTGTTTCAGGGCAGGAATAACCTGTTTCACACGATCCTTATGTTCCTCTACGTCATCAAGACCAAAGAATCAGGAATGTTGGGGTGAGTTCTTGCAAATTAATTAAAAAAAAAAAAAGGGTCTGAAATTCTGAAGAATTTTTCTTTGCTTGATGTATCCTCTTTAGGAGGGTAAATTTGGGCCTGTCTGGTGTGAATATCCTGTGGATATTTGAAGAGTGATGCTTCTTCATGTAAGATCAGCCTTCAAGGGTTTGGTTCTTCAAAACAAGAGTCAGCGATTCTTTAAGAACTGCTGTTTCTGAGGCGCATTGGGAAAAGAGCTTTTTGAAAGTATAAACTGCATGTTTTTAAGGATGCACAAATCTGTCTATGTGCCAACAGCTTCATTAACATTTTATTCTTTCATGTCACAGCCCTTCTGATACAACAACCCTTTATTTTGTACTTAATGGAATGTACCAGCATGGCAGCCTTTTAAAGTAGATACCCAAGATGTGTCTAATCAGTTGCTAAGAGCTCAGATCCATCGGCTTGAATGTAAATACAAGACAACATGCAACTTGTTTTTTATTTTTTGCTCTACGTTAGACTGCAGCAACTTCTTGAAGCTTTTTTGTAAAAATAAATGTCTACAACAATAAAAGCCTCAATCTTTGCCTAAATCAACCTGGATGAAAATAGATTTGAGAAATGTAATGTTTTTTTAATTTAAACTGTTACAATACTTAAAATAATTTTGTTCAAGTGAAGATGTAGAGCGCATTAGTGTTTTTTTAATGTATTTTTTAAATACTAATTTTTTTGTTTTTATAAAAAATAAAGAAGATGATTTAATGTGTGCTTGTTGTTGGCTACAACTGAAACTGGTAAAGTTCTGGACAGTCTAGATTTCTGAATGTTTGGAAAGATGTGGAAATAAAATCTTAAAAAGTGTGAAAATGTTGCCTCTTTTCTATGAAGTAGGTTATATTACTAAAACTATCCGCTAGGTGTCAGTGCAGCTCTGTTCTATGGTTTGACCTTACTTTTGTACCCTTTAATGATGAACCACCACTGACGCAATATTTTATAGAGCAAAATTTGAAGCTATACATATATATAACTTTCTGTGTGTTTATTGTATTTTGCATCAATAAAATATCAATAACACTATGCGACTTTTTTTTTTTAAATTGGCATTTCAGACAGGCTTATTTGGAATGTCGCATGAAAATATGGCTTTTTATATATTTTGGGTTCCTGATAATTGACCATAATCAGTAAAATTATTTTTTTTAGTCCATATTTAAATGTAATTTAAAAAATTGTATCTCACGTACAATTTATTAAGGGGTTTGTTTAAATAGGTAAATCTTCAGCAATATATATATATATATTATGTAATCGTTACAGTTTTACTCACCGGAAATGCAATTAATTTATTTTGTTACCAAAATTATTTTTTAACTCTCATTAACCTAAACGCTGTTAGCTAAGTTGCAGTTACAAGCAAATAGTTGCCCCATTCGGCGTCGTTTTTTCTCTCTCAACTACAAAGCCCATAATGCACCGGGGCGCTTTCGCTACATCAGTTCACATCCGCTCGGCTCGGCAGTGCTGGAAAAAGGACTTTGAGAAACTGCGGCGATGTCAGTTCAGGTTGTGGCAGCGAAAATGGCAGAGGTCGAACTCAAAGACGTTCCCACTGGCAAAGACTTGCCGGCCGGATCCCCGATGACACCGACATCCGAGGACAAGTCGCTGGCTAAAAACGACTCGTTCACGGCGGGTTCATCTGCCGCTGCGTCCCTCACCGTAGAGTCCTCCGCGAAAGCCGGCGACAGCAGCCCGGGCTTACTCACCCCGAACGCCGTTAAGCTTCCTCAGGCGTCGGCTATGAAGCGTACCGACCCGCAGCAGAACGGAGGGGAGGCTTTTGTCAACCGTGACGGCACAGTTGCCGAAGCACCACGAATGAAAAAGGTCAGTTGGACGACATTTTTTTTCCCCTGTTTCCCCCCCTACGGTGACTGTGGTACAGGCTGGACGTTTTTTGACCACCACCGCGGGCTCAGCTGGGGAAAAGCTGACATTGTATGACGATGCTAGCAAGCTAGCAGATCTGATTCCGCGTGCCGGTTAAATCTTTTAATCATGGGCATCCGCGCCACCAACACCGCAGAGGGGGTAATTGAACCCGAAAACCTCGTTTTACTCTGCATTTCTGCTCCGTTTTGGGCTATTTGAGAGGATCTAGCAGAATCTACGCGTTCTCTTTAAGTTTGACTGAAACTAGTCTAAAAGAAAATATGGGTCACTCTCACTTTTATCTGTCTGACATGCCCATTTTAAAGCTAATAAAGGCTTTAAAAATCATACACAAACTGCAGAAGTGCTAACGTATTTTACATTTAGCACCAAAAGGAAATGGGTTTCTGCCCCCCAGCCGCAAGAAAATAAGTTACATGATACGAACACAAAGCTACACAACTGTGTTGTCAGTACTCGAAGCCCTTATTATTAAACTGATACTTAAAGTGTTTATGGTCCAAGTCAAAGTGTACCCCTCACACACACACACACACGCGTGTGCTTTAAAGGCTGGCTACAGCTGAGTCAGTGTCAGACCCAAATGAGTATTCCCTCTGTGACTCAGGGCTCTCCAGACCAGATTTCTACTTACCAGAGTCTGACTCAAGTCTGGAAAACGCCTAGGTGTGGTTCTGGACCTGCTCACGGCTTTGATTAAAAAAAAAAAAAAAAAGTGCTTTCACAGGATCAAGATCAAAGCAGAAAAGGTGACAGTTAGTGTTGTGTTTTTAACATGTTCTTTTGACATTTTTCTTATGATGGAGGATATATGTACAGAAAATTAAGCTTGGAATTACATTTATGAGTATTTCTTTAGTCAAATTGTTGTGAATCCGATTTTTATCAAAACGCCATTTGATAAAAATCATATTTGTGACAGAAAAAATGCTGGGAGGGCCACAAGCTCCCTGCTCCGCTCCATTCAGATGCATCCATTTGCAGACCAACTTGTTCAAACTGATGGAAAAAACTGAATAATGAAGAGAGCTAGTGGGAGAGCAATAAGGAGGGGAAGGGAGGGCGCAGCCTCTCTGCGCCAATGGTCCCACCCTCAACTCAGGCGAACTCCCAATGAACTACTGCTGCTCTGCAGAATCTGTGTCCTAAAAATCAACAGGTTTTCACATTTTTGGCTATAAAAGACATAATCATAATTAAAAGACCACTGGGAGCGCTTTAAAATTAGATTGAAAGATGATTGGAGTGAGTCTTTAAGGGAAAAGAAATCGGATAAATGTACCAAAAAATTAGATTACCGGTATACACATTTTAGGTTAGCTTGTGTCTTCTGCTTTAACTGTTATAATGCAGATAATGTACAATTGGGTGTCATGGCCCTAAAAATGATTCAAAGGTTTGACGTTTTTTGACACCATTCAATTCAATTTCAATTCAGCTTTATTTAAATAGCCCAATATCACAACCATAGCCGTCTCAATGAGCTTACATTCAATATTGACTCATTTTCTGACTTTCATTACAAAAACAGTTGTTTAACTTATAGAAAAATGTATTTTTTCCAAAGGATCAGTCATGCACACTGAATAAATGTTAAGTTTTCTTTAATACATTTAGTTTGTAGATTAAAACCTAACAGAAATGCTTTTTTTTTTGCTTAAACAACAATTTTTTTTTTTTTTTATCAATCTACAGATTTAAAAGGTCTTTTGTTAGTGTTATTTGATTAATTCTTTTTTGTTAAACAAAGGCCAAATTCAGTAGGTTTTCTATACAAAATATGTAAAAAGACCCCCCACCTCCTCTCAAAAAGGGGAAAAATCATGCTATTCTGTTCTAGTTCCCACTCCAGTCATACTTGGATCTATTTTAAAATCGTTCCCAGTGGTTTTCTAGGACATAGTTTCTGTTGAGCAGCAGGAATTAATCAGAAATTGGCGTTTTCAGGACTATTGGTGTAGAAGTAAGCCTCCACTATATCCCATCATCCCCTTGTTTACACTCTCTCCCACTAGCTTACAACTCCTTACAACCCCAACCTAATATAACCAGTGCTACTAATTGAGCTTTCCAACCGTTCAGTTTTGATAAAGATTCCAGACCAGACGAGGAAAATGAAGATGTACATATTTGTCTGCCAGTGGATGCATCAGAATGGAGCGGAAGAGGAAGCTTGTGGCCCGCTCATTTCACTAGTGGTGTCCCAACAGAGAGCTTTTTCAAACAGAATTTTTTTTCATCTGCTCTTAATACATCACAATTTTAATAAAGAAATACTCACACATGCAGTTTTAATCCTAAATTCTTTTGTATATTACTTCCATCTTGAGAAAAATGCTACAAGAGCATCTTAAAAACACCAAAAACCCAATTTTCTAAAAACAGAACTAAATATTCTGCTTTTAGCCCTGAAACAATTAGTTTATCTTTAAAATGCTACGTTTATGAAGTTTCCAGACTTCGCATTAACCAATCAGGACCTCTGCTTTGGCCCGTTATGTGTTGATGACGTTAGCGCCTGGAGTCCAAAACCAGTATGGAGGAGAAGCTGAACATTGACATATGCTGTCCTTCGGAACTTTGATTTTTTTTCTTCTTATTTGTATCAAGACAATATTAAAAAAAGATCCTCTCATTTTATTTTAATTTTTTCTTTCCTTGAACTATTGTGAGACAACAAGTCATCAAACTGGATCAAAGAGAGACGGAAGTACAGCTGAAAACGGCCTCAGATTGATCTCATGAACCCAGACATGACAGCTTTGTAGAGAACCTGAAAATCAGTAAGCCTAAGCTCTCAACATCATCAGTGTCTTTTATAAAATACCAGCGAGGTTTCAAACTTTTGGCAGTCGTTCCTTCCACACAACAAGAGCACCAGGTTTTTGAACAAGCATTCGACGCGTGTCAAAACCGAGGTGGCGGACGCAAATTGGCTTCACAGATCCCATTCAGTGAGAATGTGGCATTTCTTTCATCTCTTGTTGACAAGTCATCCACCAACAAGATTCTTAACTCTTTAAGCCCGGAGATGGCGCCTGCGACACCTAAAATAATACGCACTCTTTGATATACTTGAACTCCTGGACCGTTCACGAGATCAACGTGAATCAGTCGGTTTACATGGATTGCGTAACCACTTCACTACTGTAAAGTGTTGTATATAGACGCAAAGCTGCTTTTCCCTGCTTCAGAATCAACTGGAATTGCATTAGTTCCATAAATGGTTGAAGAGTTGCAATAGTCAAGAGAATGTTACAGTTTTAAATCGTTAACCATGACTCAAACTTCGCCTTGTTTTCTGTTCTGGTTTTCTTTAAAGTTCATTTTCATTTACACTGTTATAAGTCACACCAGGGTTCACATGCAAGTAAACTTGTTCAATCAGATTTGATTGAGTATAATAGAATAGATAAATGTTTTCTACAGCATGGCTGCCCGATTAATTTCCTTATTAAAAGCTGTAAGGAAATGAACAGTAGAGGGAAATGTGCCTGGTTTGTTTCCCTAATTGATCAATCGAAGTCTTTGTGCTCCAATCTCCTCTGACAGAAAGTCACCCAAAGTGTAATTATAGCTCCAGCCCCGCTCTGCATTATAGATACATCCACTGGCGGCTTGCTCTCCATAATCTGTTGATTTCCCTTTGGCCAAATGCTGTAGAGGTTGTGCTCGACGTGCTGGCTGGTGACGCAAGTGCGTAAGCAGTCAGAAAGGCAGCAGTGTTGACTGACGGACTGACGGGCTAAGTGAATGGCGAGCTTTTAATCCTTGCCTTTTATCGTGTCGCCACATGAGGGGATTAAAAGGCCGTCTCTCTGTTGTAGGTGAGGACAGATGTAGGCTTTTAGCGTTGCTGATGAGCGTGATTGAGACCAGGCTGGGCTTGGCAGGGACGTTTCATAACGTAAAATCCTCTTGGAAGTCTAGGGTGAAAAATTCGTAGAAGAACTCTGCTGGACAAATATCTACTCTGAATTCTGTTTGGGACCGTTATGGCAAGCCCTTTTGTTCTGAGTGTTTACCATATAACTGATAGTCTACAGCAACTTAACACAAAGTGATCACACTTATGCACAGTGATGGTTTTAAGTGACTTCATTCAGCTATGGTTTAGAGCGCTCATCCCTCTAAAGCAACATTATGTCATCCATAAGCTGGTGTTCCTGGTAGTGCTTACTAACTAACAGGCTTACGGTGACCTGTGTCAGCTTTGCTTGAGAAAAGGATGGCCTTTAAGAGAGTTATTTATCCCCAAAGGTCATTGTACATCTGGTTTTGAGTCATGAAGACTGTTCCTTTTTCATTCAAGGCTTCTTGCAGTTGTTGTGACTTGGTGCCATTTAATCGTGTGCAGGTCACCAGCTTTGATTCTGTAAGAGCCTTCTTAGTGACCAGTTGTGTGGTCATACCAGCCAGTTCTTTGTGTGAACCTACCAAACATAAAAGCTACTCAGATTTGATAAATCTGTGTCTTCTAATGTGTTTTTGTTGGATGGATAAAGTATCTTGCAACTCTTTGGCCATAAAGGAGTGCATCACTGTCATCTGTTAGTCACCTCAGTCGTGGAGCCGAGGCTTTTCTTTGCATTGAGATCGCATGGATTTTTCAAAAGATCTTTGTGTCCTATTAAAAATCATCTGACCTTGATCTCATTGGATTTTAAGGATTCTCTCTCCTATATGCATCTGCTGAGTCTAAGCAGTGATGAACACGTTTCATTTTTAAAAATTCTTTTTGTAGCAAAACATGTTGGGTTTGCTAATGAAACTGTCTTTTTCATAATAAAAATCCCTCTGAAATTAAATCATTTTCAATTTTGCATCTTGGATTCATCAAAACTAAAAATACATTTTTAAATGGTAAATCAGAAATCTTGCGCATTGTGAATTTTTGAAAGGGAATTGAGTTTATTCTGTAGTTTGGTCCTTTTAGTTTAAAAAGCAAAAACAGACATGCCACATAATGTGAAGTGTGGAAAAGTGTTGAGTAGCAACTATTGTTTGTATAAGAGAACTGGATTGAGTGACCCCTCCCCCATTACATTCCAAGTAGGAAGTACCGAAGCCGAAATCCCATAGACTTCTATTGAGAAAACAAAAACCGCTGCTATTGGCAGGTGAGCTTTTAGTTGGGTGATGATTAAGTGAACAATAACACTTTGAAATTTGATTATTGAGATTAGTTATATTAAAATAAATTACGTAAAGTTGAATAAAAAATAATTTATTTGACCATTTGTTTTAGTTTGTAGTCAGGCTGGAAAAGTCCATTGGTCCGCACCGGGTCTGCTTAATTTGGTCTTTGATCGAGTCGTAAACCTTGCGTTTAGTCTGTGTTTAGACTGCTGTCAACTGGACATTTCTGTTTCGGACCAAAGTTTGTAAAGTAAAGCATGTGACTAAAGATGTTTTCAGTCGTTGGCCAGTAATTACTTCGGGAAAACAGTGTGAGAAGCAATGTGTATCATGTTAAAAGTAGTTTAAATGAGCCCGCATTCATCTGACCAGATTTCAGTGAGTTGCTGTATCTCATCATTGTTACTCTGTTTACATCCCGTAATACCCGGATACGGTGGCCGGTTTTGTCTAGTTGTTCCACTCTTAGCACAGAGCCTATTCGGTCTGAGGAAACCCGGACTGAACCGGAGCTCAGTCAGATTGAAAAAAAGATTGGTCAGAGAACGGTTCCTGGTCCCGGTCCAGGGTCCACTTGGGTGTATTCAGAATAAAAATTTGTTCTGGATTATCAGGGGAAACTGACTCAAATGTGTTCACTCGAATACACCCTTAATTAGAAATTCTTATTAAGGTTAGAAGAAAACATTTTAAAAAATAAAATAATTAATTCAAAGTTTTTTATTAGACCACCTAACAGAAAAGCATGGCAAAGTTTTTTTCAAAATACAAGAAAAGGTGGATAAGTAGACTCACTGGGAGTTATATTGCTCTAAAAAGGTTGGATCCGCCCCCTAATGTATGAAAAAGGGCATGAGTTCAAGTTATTGAGGTAATTAAGTGTTTTGATGAACCCATTAGCTACTGGTCTAAAAACAATAGCTTAAAGGTATATTGAGATCTGTAGATGTGTTAAACTCAGCTCAGCAGCAGGTCAAGAAATAGTTGTTTAAAGTCACATCATGAGTTTAACCAGGCGGGAAGGGGGGGTTGCTGGTGCTCCCAGTGGAAAAGTACTGCAGTGATTAAGCCATCCAGACCTGATGTAATATGCAGCTCTTCTCATGGTCGGAGGTGGCCTCGGGTTTTAATGGGTTCATGTTTCAGTTAATAAGTTAAATCAGCTGCACTCAAATTATTGCAGCCAAAGGCACATCGAGGTTAATTATTGGCTCAAAAAATGCATTAAAGTGTCTGCATCTTAAGATCGGCCAACTAAATTGTAGTGCGTGAATTTTTAAACTGCAGGATCTAAAAGGTTCCTGTTATGGAATTTGTTGTGTCATGAAATGGGCTGTGTTCTTGGCTGGTGATTCCTTTTCATTATCGCTTCTTTTTTTTTTCCCTTTTACAACCTACTTATAAAACTGATTTATCTGTCCATTCTTTGGTACCGTCTCCTATTCTCATTTGCCACAGCAAGCATTTCTGATTCCTGGTTGAAAAGGAAGCCTCTTGTTAACCCACACAACAGTATTTTGCAACCGGCAGATAATCGGACTCCTAAAAATAAAATACCACTTGGGGGTTAGACAAGGACGCAAGAGATTGTTGTTTTCTTCTTTTCATTTTTTTTTTTAAAGCTGTCTGGCCTCCTCACAGTCTCAAACTGTTCCTTTGTGTTGGATCAGTGTGTGCCCTCAGTGTGCAGCCGCGTAGCAAAGGATGGTGTGAGATCGCACCTCCCCAAGCATCTTTATCCACGCCGACTCAGGAAGTGGACTGTTAGTACTTTACACCAGATACAGTTTCTCTCACCCCAGGAGAACAGATAGTAATCTTTTTATCACCAGCTAGATAGGTTTGTTCTGGTACCACGCTAGGGTGAATGAATGCTTGGGTTGCAGAGATAATAATGTTCTCTTATTCTTATCTTTTTTTTTAATCAGTGGGAATGTCTGTTCAAAGCGTTGTCCGATTTCCCTCATTACTTATGCTGCGTTAACACTGAATACGATTCATACGCCAAATTGGTGTTAGCCACCTCTCCTTTGACACACGGCAAATCCGCTTGTGCAAAATATGTTCATAAACTTGGCGCTCCACATGCATGTGGGAGGAGCCACTGCCAAAAATGATAAGTCTCATAGTAAAATGGTAGCATAGACTGTTCCTCTCATTTACCATCTATTGGTGACATGGATGATGTTTAGAGATCAGGTTTATTTTGAAGAGCTCCCCAAAAGCACCGGTAATAACCTTTCCATGTCTGGAATCATGAGACCTTTCAGACACTCTCCGGGTATGGGGAGGTTCACCAGCTATTGCAGGAGCTGCATCTGAATGATGGCTACTTTCAGCAGTGTTTCCGTCTCTGTGGTCCAGTTGATGACTTGCTGTCTTGCATTAGTTCGAGGAGGGAAAGAATAAGAATAAAATTAGAGGATCTTTTAGTCCTGTCTCGATGCAAACAAGAAAACGATCAGCTTCCCTTCCGTGTTAGTTGTTGATTATAACCGCTGATGACGTCATCAACACGTCACAGGCCAAAGGTAAAATCATGATTGGTTGACACAATGAATCTTCTTCGCTAAAGTTCTGATTTTTTTTTTTTGAAACTCTGAACATGCCACAATGCCAGAAACGCTTAAAATGGGCCGCAGGAACTCGGATTGCGTCTAAGTTCTTCATAAACTTTCTTTTTTTAAAACTCAGTTTTTTATTGAAAGAAATCTCACTTTTTGAAAAGGCAAAGTACACGTACACTAGGGTTTTCAGTTAAAATCTCCAAACAGTGGCACAAACCAGCAATTCTGCAGCTTTGTGCGTGCAGATGGTGAACGAAGCAGGAAACAGCAGTTTGATCTGAGCCTGTCTTTTCTACATCTTTCAGCGATTGCTGGTATGTTCAAATGCACCCAGGCAATGTTGCAGCCCCCAAAATTTCAAAGATGAAAAAAAAAAAACGGGAGTATCTGTTTCAGTCGCAGACACAAGGGCGCATTTATGGTGGGGGGTGGGGGTAAAATGACCCGTGATAAAACTGGATGCTATTTGGATGCCATGTCAACATGACAGGCTACAGACATTCCTGCTTTTGGTTTTATTTTTCTAAAGATGATAATGGCAGCCAGAAAGATTTTATCATTCAATTTTAGTTTAGATAATCTTAATGAACAACTGAAACAAAATCATGGATTACACAACTAAACAGTGCTCACTCTTTGAACTGGTTGTCCTGTTCTCTGCAGTTATAAAGTTTTGTGATCACCTTGTTGATTTTAGTGGGCGCATCTTACCTCAAACTTGTCTACCCTATCTTCATTTAAGTCGCATTTCTGTTGGATTATTCTTTCTTGTAGCCAAGGTTACAACTTTTGACAGATTGACGTTTAACCCTTTAATCGTGGAGCTGTCCCTGACGACAGGACATAACATGCTCTTTGAAATCCCCCAACTTTTTTGACCGTTTGCATAGTTAACCAAATTCCAACAGATTATGAAGCTGGGAAAAGACAGCTTGGTTTTAAAATCCAACACTTTAGTATGGTGTTGCAAATCTTTAAAAGTGTTGCATATCAGAGCAAAGCGGCTTTTCTGCGCTTCAAAATCTGTTGGAATTGCGTTAATTTTGAAAACGCTTGCAAAGTTAGGGTATTTGAAAGAACATCTAGGGCTACATTTCCAGTGTTAAAGGGGTAATTAAAAAACTTCCATCCATCCTTTTTTCTAAACTCACTGAACCCCTTTGGGGGTGACGAGGTTGCTGGAGCTTATCCCAACTACTGGCAGAAGGGTATATCCTGGACTGGTCACCAGTTTATTATGGGGCTCAAAAGAACTATTTTCTGTATTTTTCTGCTAAAGCTTATTGTGTGTGACTTTCTGCGGAAGAACTGTCAGAAATTTGCAGCAGTCCTGTCCCATAAGCTTCTCGTGAAAGGTCTTGGCCCAAACAAACTTTAGTTCTTGTTCTGGCCACCTTTATGTCTCGCTTCTTGCAGATTTCAGGTCATCTTTAATCTATCCTAGAATGTTTCTTAAGGTTGACTCTTGTTCTGTCTTTGGTCTCATGGGTTCCATCAGCCAGTCACCCATCTTCTCACCTTTCTTTAATTCCTCTAAAAATATTGAAACAGTTGGATCTTTGAGTCACTGCAAAGGAATGACTCGTGATATTACTTCAAACTGTCGCATTTACGGGCAACACGAAATTAGTCAAATCCTTAAAAAGAATTCCTCTTGAGGGATAAAATTTAACAGACTGTCTTTGAGTATTATTTTAGTACCTTCTAATGATTTACTTTAAAAACACCTAAAAACATTTAACTTTTGTTGTTTGATGTCGTCAGGCAGTCTTTCAGATACCAGTATTCCAGCATAGCCATTGTTACTTTTACGATTCTTTGACAGCTTCTGCGCTTCAACAATTTCTGGTTTAAACAACTTCCTGCCTTGTCATTTGTTTTTCAACCCCTGATCATGGACAGCAAATTAAGTCATTAACTTTTCAACCAGAAGACTGTAATCAAGCCATAACTCATTGAAATACAGTTACTAGAACACCAGCAAGAGGAGAGCATTCACTTTTCCAGGAACCTGGATTGATAAAATGTCAGCTTAATGTGAAACTTTAAACCATCCTTGTGCAGCGAGTGAGCGCCGTGCAGTCGTTGTGTTCAGCGTTCTGGTGAGGACATGAGGATATTATCGGACATTAACTCCAACCTCACCATGCTGCATAAAGAGGAATGCAGCTACGCGCTCCAGCAGCAGCGCAGAGATACAAAAAGCCAACATTGTATTAAAATAAAAAAAAAAATGCTGCCTAACAAAAGGGCCTCACAAGACCTGAAATGGACCCCACTCATCCACCCATCTGTCCGATCTACTTCCTATTAGTCGGGCCAAGCCATTAACTCACAGCACACACACCTGTGGAAGCCATAAACGTCAAACGGCACAAACATGCACAAAGCCTTAAGTATAGTATTTTATATTATAAAGTGAAAAAAAACAGCAACACAGACTTAAGATTAACCACAATTTACACTGCATTAAAACAGACATGATGCCATATTATTCTTAAGCTACATTCACACCGACCTTAGCAACGGGCGTTTAAACTGTCACTTCTGATTAAAAATCTACCTAAACACATAAATGCGAGTTTTCGGGCTTCCACATTCAAAACTCTCACATTAACATACAGCTACGCACATGTTTTAAGACCATTTTTGGGCTCTACGAACAAAGCGCTTATCCATTCAAAGCATATTGAAGTTAAACCAAATCAAACTTTGACCAATTGGGGAGTTGGATTTGGTTGTATGATGTACCTTTTAATTCATAGAAGTGCTAACCGTTTAGTAGAGCTGTGAAAGAAAAACCTTGGCGCGAGATTCAAAAGATTTGCACTGCTTCAACATTTTGTTCAAGTCTCTTCCAACTATAGGTTGCGGACACTTTCTAGTAAAGAATAAAAAATGTCCTCCCTGCTTGTGTGTGAACACCATGAGATAAATGCGTGTTCAAAGAACCCACGTTTACCATAAAAAGTGGGCCTGACATTCTGCACGCCTGACGGCCGCCATCTACATTCATAACCACGCCAATGATTTTCAAGAAAATCGGACAGCGCATGAAATCTTGAAGAATCTGCTGATGCGTCGCTATTGCGTGGTGGCAGTTGTACTTGTGACTGTAGCATTACCTCATTAGAATGATAAAAAGAAACTAACACAGACTAAATGAACTGTAAACTAAATTTCTTTAATTTTGACAAATGTTTCAAAGACCAAATGTTTTGTCGAACTATTACTAAAACAAATCAGATCAAGCTTTTTGACAGTTCGATAATTGCTTCATACAACTAATTACACCTTCACTGTTGACCCAGTGATGGATTATACACATATGGAGCAGCAGTCGTCCCCATCCCCAGTCTGTGAACCTTTGATGTAATTATTCCCTTCCCTCAGGGTGAAAAGATTTGTATTTTTAGCTTTTCAAGAGGAAGAGTTAAAAAGAAAGTGAAGAGAAAATGCAACAAATTACAATTTTACACTTGGATCAATTGGGGTTTTCTTTTGACAGTCCAAATGGTTGAAGTCTTAAATGTATGAAGTAGAATAAAAGGGCATCAACTTATGTAGAGTTGTGACACTGCTGTGCAATTACTTGGAATACAAAGGGATTTTCAGTTTATAAAAAGTATGTTACGATGATTTCCCCTTTTTACACAAAAGAGTCAAATGTCTAACCCTTAAACAGGCAGGTTAATGATGAGTGATCACTTTGCCATCTGTGGAAATCAGGGTTATTTGACTTCCGCCATCAACTGGCCTCACTAAGCCTCCGGGCTTTAAAATGTGCCCTAGTTTGGTCTACACGGGCATCAACTCTGTTATACAACTTTCATGTTTCGTGTGTCTGGGTGATGCTGTAGACTTTTGAATATGTTAACAAACTGATGCTTAACACAAAGCATAAAAATCTTGTTTCTAAAGTCAATGTGGAAGGGGAGTGTTGAATATTATTCATGGAATTTAGAAGACAAACCTTTTAGATGCTGAAATGAATGGTTTGAAAGAAAAGGGGCTGCTGGTCTTTCACCTTGTGGAAAGGGTTAGAGTTTTAGGCTTTTTGGTTTTCTGTCAAGTTGGGTTTAATCTATCACTGAGCCCATCAGTCATTGCCTCTTGTTCAGTATCGGTGTTTGTCCTCTGGTTTTTACTGCGACTATCGGAGCATATCAGAGGGACAGGGGTTGCTCTGGCTTGGCCCCTCCAACATTTCCACCATTTTATTGCAGTGCTGCGCTCTCCAAGACTATTGCAATCAGATAGTCATTTCATCTTTTAGACGAGTGGTTTATCTCTTCAAATATATTGGGGAATTATGGATCTAAAGTTTACAGCCCAGCAGATTGTGCAGCTCTTCTATAATACAATTGGCCATTGGCTTCTCATCTGTGAATTTGCTGCCATTGCACGTCCTAAAAGATTCTGAGAAGTGCGGAGAGTGGGAGAGCAATGTACGGCTATGATCTGATTTTGCTGGTGACATTGCTGCACTGAGCCTGCTGGAGATCTGCAGCACAAATTCCCTGGAAATGTATGCTTGTTTATGTGGGCACGTGTTGCACCATTGGTAATTCTGAGTGTTTGTCAAGTGCATGCATGGTATGTTGGTTATACAAGGGTGTCTGACTTGTTACTGTGTGTATGGGTGCCATTATTTACAGTCTAAGCACTTGTCTCTGTATATAAATCAGGAAGAAACATCATTACATCATCAGTAGCCTCAGGGTAGCACACTGGGCCCTGATGTGCATCTCCTCATCCTTGATGCTCATCTTCCTTTTAGGCTGTTGGTTGCAACTAATAATCTAGAAGAACTTTATTCCCTCACAGATGTTTATCATTCTGTTGCCTTCTACCTTCTTAATAAAGGAACTTATAACGAGACACAAACCTACATTTGCTCTACAAGGGAAATTACACTTCAAGGTCATATCAACAGGTCTTAACATCTGGTTCAAGAATTTTCTTCCATCCTTACTTACTGACCTTACAGATGTGTGCATAAGCAGTCTGTTCATTCTCTTTTATATGCACGTCTATCTTAAAAGTTAGTGTTGTCTATTTGTGCATGTCTTTATGCTGTTATAGACCCTAAGGGTTGGCTTTTCTGCCACTATTCTTTGTACGTTTTTGAAGCAAAATGCATATCTTGTGTTTAAGGCAGTGTCTTTGGCCTTGGTGCTTCTGTTGCTGTGCAGGAAAGGTCTCTTACTGGAGCTGCAGCTTCAATCTGTCAAAGAAACAAAAGACATTCAGGTCCTTTCATGCATGGCTAATCTGTTACACTGTAACTCGCAAGATTCAGTAACACTTGGAAGTGCGCGTGATTGGTGAACCGAGATGATGAGACGCTCAGAGTACACCGTGACTATTATGAGTTCATGAAACTTCAGTGAGGGGGTGGGTACATGATTTAGATGAGAATGCATCTTCTTATTGGGCTTGGATCATTTGAAAGTATTTTTTTGCTGAAGATTGGCTAAGTAATACCTTTATAAAACTTTTTTAATTTTTTTTGATTAAACTTGTGAAAGTAATCTATTTTTTCAAATTTCATTATTGATCATAAAAATAACTTGATTTCAAAAGGAAGTTAGACATTTTTAGAGGAGTGGTGAGGAAAGTTGGTTCTACTATAAAACTTTATAGCAATGTAATTTTGAAACAAAAAAAAAACAAAGCACACATAAACCCTATGCAATCTTTTTATTAAATGTAACCATATGTGTACCCTGTCAGTTGCAAAAAGCTTTTTTTTTTCAGCAGACTCCTGGCTAGTTGATTGCTTCCTGAGTTGAGAAAGTTCTGCACCAAAGCAAATCTATGCATATATTTTTTTTCTTTACAAATCAGATTGTGCAAAGAAAGACAAAAACCTCAATACCTTGTTTTTTTCTAAACCAATATTTTATTTGATTTTTAAAGTAACAAAACGATGAACAAGTCAGCACAACAGAACTCAATCAAGTACACAGGTTGCAATAATAATAATTTTAAAAAGAATAAAATGTAAAGAATAATGATAAGCAGTGCACATGTATGTACATCACATAACAGCGCGTGTTTTATCTTGTCCAAGCAGCTTCCCCTCACCGATTTCTTGAGAAGACAAAGGAGGAACGTCCCTTTTGTAGTAGACCAAGAAAGTCATCAGGAAGGTAGTTAAGAAGTGGTTGCCAAATCTGATAGAAATAATCATCATTCCCTCTCAAAGAGGCGCTAAGATGTTTCATGGGAAGAACTTGGAAAGTCTCTTTGTACCATTGGGTAACTGTGGGCGGCTTCTCCTTGATCCACTGTAGAAGAACACATCGTCTCGCAAGGAGCAAAAGTTTTTTCAATAAAATCAGTTGTGTAGCAGTTACAGGTAGCTGCTTTGGAGGTATATTCAGAAGAAACAAAACCGGATCTAGTTTTATTGTTTTGAGTAGTATTGAACTAAGTTCTTTTGTAACATTTCTCCAAAATTTAGATAACAATGAACACGACCAGAAAAAATGATAATATGTTCCTGTCTCCTTTTTACATTTGATGCATATGTCAGAGACCTGGGGGTTGATTTTGTTCAAAAGGTTAGGGGTACACTGTAATCTGTGTAGTATTCTATACAGATTTTCCCTCAGCCTGTTGCATAAACATAATTTATTTACGGATTCAAAAGCCTTCCACCACTGCCCATCATCCAAATCAATTCCAAGATCTTTTTCCCACAGCGCTTTAGCTCTAGAGTCTTCGAAACTGTCACACAAAAGCACCTTTCCATAAAAAAGAGAAATGAACTTCTTGTTAACAGCCGACAAGGTGAAGTCCAGCAAGAAGCCTTCAATCTGATTTTTAATTGGTCGATCTAGTGGGAGTGAGCATAGCGATTTTACAAAATGCCTGGCATGAAGAAAACCAAAGAATTGGCAGTGTGGGATCCCTTACTTGATTTGAAGCTGTGAGAATGACATGATGTTTCCATTGTCAAATAAACCACCCACAAATTTCAATCCTTTTGAGTGCCAGTCACTGAAAATACTCACCCCCCAACCAGGGGGAAGGCTTTATTATGAATTAATGGCTGTAATGCCAATGAGGAGCCTTGCTGGCTGGCATGTTTGGTGATATCTCTCAAGGTTCTGAGTGTGTTCTTAAGGATCAAATTGTTTTCAACCTCACCTGGGAGTACATTTAAATTTACTGATAGCAAACTTAGAAGGGAGTGAGGGGAACAGCTCCAGGAATCCACATGGGGTTCTTTTGGGTTAAGGAAGTGTTTAAGCCAACCATATACTATTCTGGCATGACAACCCCAGTTGTAGTACAGAAAGTTGGGGAGTGCTTGGCCTCCTTTGTTCACTGGTAGTTGTAGAATCCTCATTTTTAGTCGTGGTTTCTTGCCATGCCACACAAATCGAGATATAGATCTTTGGATATCTGAGATAGCCAACCTATTGATCCTAAGTGGTAGCATTTGCATTGGATATAGGATTCTAGGAAGAACATTCATTTTGACTAAGCTGATCCTACCCATGCTTGATAGAGGAAGGTCAAACCACCTATTTAAATCATTCTTGACTGATTTGACAATAGTTATAAAATTTAGTTTACATAGATCCTTAATTGAGGCTGATACTCTAATCCCCAGGTACATAAAACCGGAGAGTGACCATTTGAATGGGAAATCAACCAGGGTGGTATGGTCTCCAAAGTTACCAAGAGGCAGAGCCTCTGACTTCTGGAAGTTGATTTTATATCCTGATATCTCACCAAATTGATTAATGATTGAAATTAAGTTAGGTATGGAGGTCTCCGGATTTGTGATAAACAGAAGGACATCATCCGCATAGAGTGAGATTCTATGCTCAGTGTTTCCTAAGGTGACACCAGACAGATTTTTGTGATGCCTAATGCTCTCTGCTAGTGGCTCTAGTGCAATGGCAAATCGTAACGGAGACAGGGGACATCCCTGGCGAGTACCTCTAGATAAGGGAATGATATCGGACATCGACCCATTTACACGAACCCTGGCAGTCGGAGATCTATATAAAAGATGAGTCCAGTTTATAAAACCTGTGCCCAGCCCAAATCTGCTTAGTGTCAATACCTTGTTTTAATCCAGAAAAAATAAACTGCATCCACCTCTGCCAAGTATACATATCTTTTAGCGCAGAATCAACCAATCCTGCTGTGTCTTGCTGCTTTTACCACAGTCCAGAGTCCACTTTTTAAAAATATTTAGACCTTGTTAATTGTAAACAGATTAAGGATAAATATCTTTCTGTAATAAACACAAAAGCCATGTTGGGGTTCTTATGATATTTGCCCAATCTTCAAAGAATTCTCTTCAAAATCTTGGGGACATTTTTTCACTTTTATTGAATGTAGCTAAAAAATACTGGAAATGTATCTCAAAATTGTTTATTTTAAAGCTTGTATGCTCGGGTTAGGTTGGACTTTGATCTCGCTTCACTTGGTGAAACATGAAGAATGTGAAAAGAAAGGAGCTGTGTGAGCAGTGGTGGTTTTTAAGAGTGGGAGAAATGACAGAGGAGAGAATTTTTATGTTTAAAGGAAAGCAGGCACCTCTCTGTCTGTGACAGTCTATTCACATTTTTCTTTCACACAAACAATAGTAATCCAGGAATAGACCCTGAAAGCATGCCCACAAGTCTTGGATGTGCCTTTCTCAAACTCTTGTGCGAAAGGCCAGCGACTGACATGAAAAGAGAGCCTCTATATTTCCTCTACTGATCACTGCGAGTGGGACGGCTTAAAAACAAAATGTCCATTTCTTTGTCTTGAAAGGCCTGAAAGACCTGAAAAACTAAAGACCTCTGTAGCTGCAGGAGCTGGTACTAAATGTACAGGTAACAAGATGTTACCTCACATGCTTTTCTGTGGAAGTCTCCTAAGAGCTCTTTGTACTGACCTTTTTCTCAAAAGAGTGACTCACAGCAGAGATTTATGTGTTCCTTACAAAATAATTTGATAAATTGACTTTAATGAAGAGACTGTGATGGGACTGTCAGTGAAGCTTTCAGTGTTAGTGCTTGTAAATTGGGATTGAATCATGTTTCTGTAAAAATGATCCACACTTCAAAATGAGATCCAGTTAACCCTTTAATACCATTGTTGCTGCCAGTAACTCCTAAACAACATAATAATAATAATTTGACATACCGTAAATCTTTGGGTCACTGTGAATCAGCTGATTCCTACGATCCGTTAACACCAAGCACGTGTCAGTTCAATAACGCGCTGAATGCAAGTTCTTGTACTCTCAAAATATAATTTTACAGTGGACTGCTGCTACCCAATACTAGTGCAGTTAGAAAGACTCAATGTTTTGCAAATCTTGTGAATCTTGCTCCAGACTTCTTCTTTCATGGCTCTATTCCAATATATATAAAAGACTTGGTGTCATCTAATTCTGGCAGGACGCAAACCGCAATTACTAATTAAAAAGGACTTCCCCCTTACATTACTAAGTCCCTGTTTGGTCAAAGTTCAACTGGTTTAACTTTCAACGCGCATTCAATGGCTGCGCATCTTGCACACAGAGCCCAAAAACTGACTTAAAACCTTGTGTGCGTCAATGCAAGACTTTTGAATGTGTAAGCCCGAAACGTGCATATACACACAATTGTACAGATCTCCCATTGGAATTGGTCGCTTGAATGTGTGTTGTTGAAGCCAGTGTGAACGTAGCGTGACATGGAGAAAAACTGCCTTTCATATCGCTACAACTAAAAAGACTTTCGCTCCAAATGAAGATTTTGCAGCTGGGAGGTTCTTTTGCACAGAGATGGTGCAGTATGAAATTTAAATTAAATTTTCTCCATTGAGACCAGTGCACTCATGGAAAAACTCGTCAATTGCACATTTCTGGTCATTGTAAAAACGATACAGGCTTCATGCTAGCCAGTAATACTGTTCAAATAGACCAGAAGAGATGCTCCGTGATGCACAGTTGATATTTGGTCTAAATGGCCTAAAATAGCTATGTTATTTAGCTAAAAGTGGTAGTTTGTTACGTTCCTATATGCATGTGTCATGTCATTTCCATGATGGAAGAGATCTCACAGATGGATGATGGGATTTTGTTTTGAGGATTTCTTTTTTAAGCATGTTGTTATAGATTAAATTTAAAGAGCACATTCAGTTCTCTTCCCCTCTATTTGGGAAACTGCATTTGAACATGAATTTTTAAACAGCACACTTGCATATTGATTCAATCGTATTCATGATCTCATCTAATCTTGTCTGGATTTTGTTTTTTCTAACTTAGCCAGGCAAAAATTTGCATGCCCGTCCTAGATATTACATCAAAATAAGGATTTATACTGAGGAGAGATTCCAAGAAAGATGGTTCAAAATGTATGATCTAGATTTCTTTTTGTTGGTCGTTCAACCAATCATGCATCCATTCATTCATCCATTTTCCAAACCACTTCTATCCTTGTAAGGGTCACAGGGTCGCTGGAGCCCACCCAGCTGCGATTGATGGTATTGGTTGAAGGTGGGGTACACCTGCATGGTTCGTCAGTCCATCACAGGGCACTGTTGGTTGTCTTTGCATGTACATTTCTGCACTATGACTTTGATCAATATCTCATGTACATTTTTTCTTCAAATTAAGCTAAAATGTTATGTCTTGCAGACCCTTTTAAATAAAACATCCTTACTTTGGTATATTATGTTCTGTTTCAAGATATAAATCTGGGACTTCTTAGGCTGTTTTATTCTCTTAGATGAGAAATTTAGTCTCACAGAAGAGGTTGCAAGAACAAAGGTCCTTCTGTTTTGGACATTTTATACGGCACCACAAGCTATCCTTAACCCCTGTGTAGACCTTGTAGAGCTCCTCCATAACATTCTGCATACCATTTGCCCTGAGCAATTAAACTACTACAGTGTCGCTATATCCCAGTTCACCTTTTACTGTCTCGCTGTTTTGCAGATTGTTTTCAGTGATGTTTTGCATTACTTTTTTCCTTTTTACTATGCATCGTATTCTGCGTTCTGATTGGCTTTTGACCTTGTCAGTCAACCTCCTCCGTCCTATGTATCTTTTACAGATGCGTGCAGTTTGCCAAGGGATACATAGATCTTCAATCACGCTCAGATCTTTGTTTTAATTCTATAAAACTGGACTTATTTTTCAATGAAGGTTTTAACTTTCAGAGTTTAAGCAGGAGAAAAGAAAAAAGTGTGAAAAAGTGAGAGGTTCTACAGCCTTAAAACATCTGTAGTCCTACTTTGCGGATTTCTCCTATCGCAGGTTATTAATGAAATGTATCCCGCTGTGATGAACAAACGACCTCTGTATTCCACCATAAAAAGCAGAAAAGCTCAATAATGGATCTTTGTGTTTTTACAATAAGAAATTATAGAAAAAAGGATGAACATAGATGTCAAATGGATTCTTGTTAAGTACTACCGTTTAGTCTGTCCTGTATGTTTTAGAATAGCTCTTTACGCAGGGATTCTCTTTGCACTGTAACTCCAAATGTTTTGCCAATGACGATGCTTGCAGCACAACAATCAAATCAATAGGTGAACTGCGGTTACGGGTCGAGATTGCCTTAGGATGAAGAACTCATGTAAATGTCTAAGTTCTCGTGGGTTTAAATGTGAAATGGGAGCACCCAATGGCTATAGCCAGAAAATCTACTGTCTGTAGACATTTGTATGTTGACGGACTTTGCTTATATGTTAAGAAAATAAAATATTTCAGTAAAGGAATCATAACAACATTCTAAAAGCCAATCATCTAGCATAAAGATGAAAACGTCTTACATCAAATCTGAAAGACAATACTCTTCTCTCATGGTAAATCTGACTGGTCATCTAGTTTGTTTTTTAAGGGTTTATTTGACCACAAAACATGATTCTGAAATATGCAAAGTCAACAAGGACTATTATTGACAGATATCTGTGACCTAGAAGGGCATGTGCTGCTGTGTAATCTCGTGTCTCAGCCTGTCTGTCCAGAGATGGAGCCTCACTCACCAAAGCAGCTCAGACTTCTGATGCTTGAAACCCTTTGAATCTACTTTTTTTTTGGCAACATTTTTATTTTTAGCCCTACAGCCGAAGGATACGCTGTTCAAGAGTTTGATTCAAGCTGAGTCAGTTAAATTCAGTTGCTTTTTTTAAGTCCTGGTTTTGCAGAAACAAAATTGTGTACCAAATCCCCCCAAAACAAGCTCATTTGAGGAGGCAATCAAGCTGTTACTATTCCTAAGTGAACAGTGAGGTTTGTAAACAGGGTCAGGATGTGTCTTATCTGAATGTATTTGAACAATGACTCATTCTGTTATGACTGTAGCTTTGTCATAATACATTGACGTTACATAACAGCATTTCACAACTTTGTTGGAAAGGTTTGCAGAAACTCAAAGACTCTACAGTGTTTCTTCCTACATAGTTCATTTCGAAAATACTTTTCTTCACAACTGTCTGTTAACCAAATTCATTTCACCACACCCATCATTTCTTTAATCTCTTTTTTTTCACACTGGGGTTACTTCTTAGAGATGCAAAATAAGGTCTATTTTCAGCCATTGTTTATTATTTCTTAACACAGATAAACGAAGGCAGTCATATTTATATAATGAGACATTTGTCCATCTCTAAGCCTGCATGCAGGAAAGTGACTTGCAAAGAAGCCACACCAGTCCCTTGAACATTGGACTGTGTCTATGGGCTTGTTTTTGTTTTTTTTTTGGCACAATTGCTAAGTGTAGGGATGGCTCTCTGGTTGGACTATAATAGGAGGTTATAAAAGCTTTTGTAGGCAGAAAAAACTCTGAGTATTTATCATAGTACTTGTAGTTTGGGACCTATAATGTTGTTTGACTCTAAAATTAAGGGCAATAGTGTATTTGCCACAAAAAAATCTAGACTCAAACAACTACACAACTTTATTTTGAAGAGTAGGTTTGCAAATTGCTGGGGGGGGGGGAAATAAATTTCATCTTCCAGCATCCCAGTAATTGAAACTGAGCTGCGCTCCCATTTTGTTGCAGTGACTGTCGTCAAATTTCAATTATCTTTGTAGTACATCGCCCCTTGTTATGGCTTGTCAACAACAAATGCTTTTAATAGATGACCAATTAATGTTTGCTACTTTCTTTTTCTTTTTGCAGTTGTCCACGTGTAGACCCATGTAAACCACATTATTTATAGGCTTTGCAGAGTGAAATGCATGACTGTTTGATCTATTTTAGAAAATCTCTAACAAAAGGGTATTTTCAAGGAAGTTTGTTCTTATGTTGGACCTCCTGATTGTTTTTCAGTCACCCCTTTCTCACTGCCTCTTAAATGCCTGTCAATAACTCTGGAAATAATTTCTGCTTAGTGTCAATCTGTGGCTAATGGCTATTAGGCTGTTTCCAAACCATTAAACGTCTATTCTCATTAGAGAGAATGAATATATTAAAGTTGGAACACACCCAGCACAAGTTAGCAATTATTTCTGGAAGTAAATGCCCCAGAATTACATTACATTACTTGGTATGTATTAGAAACTTTTACCCATATGAATTTACAGGTTTCTTGGAAATGGGGCTGTGTGGGGTTGGGTGTTGTCTCCAAGGAGGCTATGATTGTGAAATCCAAAATTGAACCTCTGATCAACAACTTCGGAGGCTCTGAATTGCTGTTGCTGCAGGGGTCCTTGTGCTCCATCCCATGACCTCCTTTTTGTTTAATTTAGATCCAATTCCATCCTGCACAGGGGAATTAATATATCTGACAAGAAGATTATCCTTTAGAGTTCTACTAATTTGTTGTTTTGTTAATGTTTTTGATTAGCAGTTTTTTGGAGAAAAATGTAAAGGAAGGTTTGTGGAAATGTGATCTGTGTGGAAAGCTTTCTGGAAAACACAGCTGTGAAGACACCTTTTTTTGGTTTGCACATTTTTTTTTTTTTGGGCATTCCAACTTGTCTGGAGTTGCAACTGAGCACACACAATTACAGATTATTGCTTGAGAATTATTCCTTTTTCTAATCTAAATTGTGGTCTCCTTTGCATAAAACATGCAAACATAAACATTAGAAGTTAATGTGTTTAAAACTGTTCATTTGTCTGTTTTAAAAACAAGTTTTAAATCTCTTCCTTAACTTTTTTCATTTTCATAAAGCAGCAAAATATCTAAAACTGTAAGTGCGCTTCTATTTGAAAAATAAACTGCATCCACTGCTACATGTTATAAATCAAGCTAATTTCCGCTTTATCCATTTTATTTTCCCTTGTTATTTTACTCCTTTTATTTATTTACCTTTTATCATTATTTTTTTTAACTGTTCAATAAGTTTTATGCCAATTTTGGCAACAACCATAAAACTTTAACCTAAATGCATACCATCAAAACATCTATATTTCTCTGCAGCTGTAAACTCACTGAGGATTTTGATCAAAGAAGTTATCTGGTAAAAACAGCACAGCAGAAACATTTATTTAAAGTGTTAGTTTAGTAAAAGCTGTGACTACAGAGCCTACAACATAGTCATTACAGTCTCAGATTTCTTGGTGTGCAAGCTTCCTAATTAAAAAAATATTTAACAAATTAAATCAAGTTGCCATTCAGGAAAGAACAACAACTATTGCCAAGTCATACTTAAACAGCATGACAAACTGACCTTCAGCCCATGTTTGTTGTAAGTAAATAACGTTATAGCAAGATATTAGGTTGAAAAAGTCCTCTTTCACGTCAGGCTAATATTTAAAGAATTTCTGTCAAAGTCTGGGAAATGGCTAAACATTAATTTTTATGGGATTATTTAGTGTTTTCTGCCATGTCGAGCTGTGTCAAGTCACACTGAGAGAAACAAAAAACTCTTTACTTTTTTTTAATCAGTCGGAATGTAAAGTTTCGCTTCTCTTGTCTTTCACATGTTTCATTCAACTCCTTCCTTGATCTTAAGATGTGAAAGGTTTTATTTGGCCCTGATTTAAAAAAAAAAACAGATTTAGATTATAGTTATAAACTGACCAGTCAGATGCCTCAATAAAAGTAGGTGGCTTCACGTCAAACATCGAAGCGTTTGATAGACTGTCAATAAAAACGCTTTGAAAGTTCAACAGATTCCAAAGTTGATAGATTCTCCTGAATCTGCTTTCAGTGGAAGGGGTGTGGTCTTCCAACATGATCACTCCTGATTGGAGAGAGTGGTTGCCATAGAAATGTGGACTCAGATCAATCTGATTCTGGACCTCTGCTTACTGACTATTTCTGGTTCCAACATGGTGACGGCCGTATTGCAAAAAAAAGGCGACTGAATTAACTTCATTTCTTTGAAAATGAAGCAAGTCCTTTTCTATGGGTGACATCACACGCGTTCGCTCCAGTTCAGTCAATTGTACCAACTATTCTTCAGAGTTCAATAAATACAGCTGTAAATGATTAAAAAAAAAGAAAAGGTACGCGTACAAGTCTCAGCAATCTCATTTAAATCTGTGCAGCTTCTTCCCGTTTGTAACTTTATCTCTCATGTTTTGTTCTTGCTGGGGTATTTAGGTTTTTACACTACAATAGTTGAGATGCTCCCTCTTCCTCTCACCTTTCCAATCGACTTTAAGGCGAGGGAAGCTAAATTTGTGCAATGTCTTTGTCTCACCCTAAAATGACAACAAATCTGTTGCTTCCATTCAGTGTACAAGCCACGCTAAATATAGCGCAGTCCATTACTGATATTTTCTGGTGTTTGTGGTTGCCTTTAAAGGATTGTTGCATAATATTAGTGGTTTTAAATAAGCAGATGGGACACAAAGCTTTTTTTTGAGGTCCAGAAATCTCTGCACTCTGCAACTGATGCTTTCCAGCCCTACAGGGCGTCCTTTTAGAGTTGAAAGGATAAAGATTATTGGTGGTTAACCTCAGGCTTCTGGTTCATTTTTGCAACTGTTGACAGCATACAAATAAACCTATAACTCCATAACTTATATGGGTATAAAGAAAAGTAGCTTTATAAATACATTAAGAAAAATCTCTATTAACAGTAACTGTTTATGGACTTTTTATAAAGAACCTGTGGGACTAGTCAAGTCCCGGTATGTTTTGTGTCTCTTACAGAATCAGTTAATTGCATCTTACAGCTGATTGGAGAACAGGACAGGTTGTTGTGATTTTTTTTTTTTTTAAATGAGCCTTTGATACCTCAGCTACCGTTACAGTCAAGCAAAATTTAACCCAACACAAGATGTGGTTTTTCCTTAAGTTATACAAATCAGTATCTCTGTTCAAGTTGATTTTAACAAATTAGCCCCAAAAACTGTATTAAAGTACCCGCTCTTTTCTAAGAAATGTTGTTTCAGTTACATTTTTTCTGTTTTAAAACTTAATAACTGATTATTTTGTCCCAAAAATGTAATGTGAACCCCACTGAGCTCCCAAAATTACTTTCAATCAGACATCCCATGGCTGAGCCTTTAAAAGCCTGTCGTCTAGCCTCAACCCAATAAACCTGAAGAGACTAGAAGGCTTGTTGAAGCCTGGTAAGGTAGAGGGGTATTTGCACTCACAGATGGCCATAAAAATGATTTACAGAAAGTTAGGTCAACAGCAGTTATAGAATGTGGGATTCAAACATCAGTTTTCTCGTTAATGGTTTCCTATTGACTTCCCATTCAACCTTTATAATCTAAACTATACTAAAACAGCCAAGACTTATTTTTTGTTTTTCTAAATCAGTAGAGGGTGAATCTGTGTACTTACATGCTCAAGAACAGTAGCCAGCAATGTGAAACTCATATGAACCTCATCCCGCTAAAGTATTGCTGTTCTTCCATCTCATCTGTTATTAATGGACAATAATTGCCTTGAATTATCACAGGTAAAGCTTATCTTCAGTTTTAACACCATTGGTTAAAGATGTTGTAAATAACCGTGCAATCAACAAAGACGTAGAAGAACATTTTTTATAAAGTAGGAACTGCTCTTTGCCTGGTCGGACCAGTTTGCACTGGATTTCTCGAAAGTGGAGGGGGGTGAAAAAGAAGTGTACACTGAAGAGATCAGGCCTTGAAAGATTCTTTTGAATCAAACTTGCACTGTACTTGTTACGTTTACACCGACACTAGTGACAATGTTGAGGAGAAAAGATTAAAAAAAGATCTGTGCAAAGAAAAAGAAAAAAAAAAAAAGAGCAGGAAGCACAAGATAGGTTTGCTTGGCTTACGAGAAGTTAGGTTTGTATTTGGATTACAAGGGATTTTTTTTCTTGGAAACCTATGTAGCTATTATAGTACTCATTAGATAGTGAACTCACTTACCCAAAGTTGGCTAGTTCTTGACAAAAGATACCTAAACAATTCAAATAAATTGATAACAAGCTACAACTTTCTTTCTTGTTTGTGTGTTGTTGCCTTTTTATCCAAGCATTGCAATATTTTATTTGGAATTATACAAGATCACAATTTTTACACTAGAGCCAAGAGGCAGGGAAATGTTTTAGGAAATTAGTAAATCAGTCAACTGCTTAAAAAGTATAGGAAGAGGAAGAGTTTCTGAACCTAATTTGAATTCTAAATTGTAAAGGAAGCCAGTGGTGAGTGCCTAAAACTGGACGGATCTTGGTTCTTTTGCTGGTTTTAAGCATTGACTGGATATGAGACCTGGACTGAGTGATCCTTCTCCTCTCAAATTCCAAACAGGAAGTACCCGCTGGTTCCAAGAGGCCAAAATCTCAAAGACTTCTATTGGGAAATAAACAGCTGTTACTCAGTCATTATATTTGTCAGAATAACCATTCTTGCTCTGATACCTGGTTTGAACATATTTTTTGTAATCCTACTTTTTTTTCCATAATATTTTTTCTTTATCGCAAGTTTAAAGGAAGTGTTAGCCGTAGATATGTTGACTCAGACCAACTTGGACCAATCACTGCTTACTGACGTTGTCTGGCTCCAACATGGCGGCACCGATATTGCAACAAAATGGTGACTGAATTGATTTGATTTTGTTGGAGCCAGAAATAAGTCATTTTCTATGGGTGAAGTCACATTTACTCTGTGCTGTTCTCATATTACAGTCAATGAGACTGACTCATACCGTCAGAGGGCAGTCTGCCAACAGCCTCTGTACTCTTAGGCCAAATCCCAATTCTTCCCTTCGCCCTACCACTTCTCCCTACCATTCCATTTGTAGGGGCATTTGTAGTGAAAGTGGTGTCCGAAAATAGTTTTTTTAAGGGTTACACTCGAGGCGGACTGATACAGAGCCCTCCGTAGCGAGGGGGTTTTGCGTCACATCATGCCGCGGAGGACAAGGGCTTTTCTTCATGTGGGTGCGCTCTAAAGCACAGAAGTTTACATTTAAATGTAAGTAATGACTTTGTTTTAGCGTGACCTTTTTAAAGTTATAAAACCGCTGTTGTTATGTATATTCAAGCGCTGGAAGCTTCGCCCTAACCAGTGATGACGTCATCAAGTGGTAGTGACGTCCGAATTCAGAGACACTATTTTTCCATAACTCTCCGTTTGGAGGACTAAATGTAGGGGAAAGGAGAAGAGGTAGGGCGAAGGGAATAATCCGGATTGGGCCTTACTTACCCTCCCCTTGCATCATTTGTTGGCAAAACACTCCTGATTCATGTACCAATTAGCACTAAGTAGAGTCAAGAAGAAACTCTGAAAAAGCAGCAGGACACTGGCCCTTGAGGCCTACGGTTCTACACCATTGGGCTTATCTAGCCTTCATTCAGAGCATAGTCCTAAACACCAGCAAAAGCCTGCTTAGGACCAATGACATTTCCTCATGAGCCTACTGTTCCACTAATACTTGTAAATGATAAACAAAAAAAAAACCACGCACACTAGTTTTAAAAAAGAGGTAAAACATAAATCATTTAGCTTGTTTATTTTTCAATAGTGGAATTTTTACAGCCTGTATGCTTGGACAGTGGATTCAATTAAACATGTTGTATGAAGGAAAAGCTATCATCGTTTTATGCCTCAAAGTGCACCGACACTGACTCTGTGTTCTTGTTACAAACTTTATTGTAGAAATGGGTTAGCCATTTATACAAGGAGATATTATCAGTGCAGGAATCTTGTTGGATCTGGGTATCTGATGTACAAGTGTAAAGATAAACAGAGATTCATGTGTCATTAGAGATCTGCAGAATGTGTCTTCTTATTTCAAAACCAGAATTAATGTGAATACCATGGTGGTGCTGTCACCAGTTGATAAACTAGAGAATCCCAACAGTTTTTTTGGTAATCTAAAGGTTGATGGTTAAAGTTTCTAGATTTTTGTGTTTACAAGGGAAGAAACTAAACCCCCGATGTCCTATCCCTGTCAAAACGGGCGGTAGTAAAGCAAAAAAAAAAGTCATAAACTACCCTATTTTCTGCACTATAGAACGCACCAGATTTGGAATTAAGCGTACTGCAGCAGAATTAAAAACAAGATTTGTGTGGTACAGCTAACACTCAGACATTGCAGTTGGGTTTCAGATTTCTTTTGCATATACACTCACTTAAAACCAAGCTGACCCTGATGTTCTCCAGAAGCTCTGCGTTTCCTGCACAGCACTTTGACCTGGAAGGAGCAAACACCCCACCCCCCAAAAAATGACCGTTTCAAGTTGTGTAGTGTGACCTAAATGGGACAACGCATTGATTCCCTTTTTTTTTGTGCCAGGATCAGATTAAGAATCGAATTCTCTAATGTAATAGTTGTGTAATTAGGGGGGTAGGCTCAGTACTTAAAGACCCATGTCAAATATCTGCGACTTTGTTAACACGGTCAACATCATCATCCCTCTGTCTAAAGGGACTGTTCTCCATCCCCAGCTGCCAGCAGCATGCCAAGTATAGGAATCGACCACTTTTAAAGAGCATTATTATAATATAGATATGGTGTTTGGACTTATTAGAAGGATTTCGAGAGAATATTGTTTTTAAAGTCTGGGTCGCAGAATGGTACCCATCTGTGGGACAGTTGGTAAGCATCAGTTTGTACAAGGCTGCAGAGAAAAAGCAGCGATCTACATTTTTCAGTTTTATCTTCATTCTTGAAGACTATTGGACTCTCTCCAACAGATCAGACTTGACTCATGTCAAGTCGCTCGGTCACGTGTCGAACATGCATCCGCCAATTTCTTAAAGCGATTGCTCCGACTGCTAAATTGGAACCCCCCCAAGCTAGCAAAGTTAACAAAAACGAACTTATTTGGAAAGTTTCTTTTCATTAAAAAAAAAGAGGCTGTGAGGAAACAGAAAAGCCTTTAACTTCAAAATAAACGAAAATTGCACTTAACAGACAAAAACCTGGAGTCTTTACTCCAAACGTGGATTTATTGCAACATTTGTGTTGTTTGGAAAAACTGTGTTCCCACACACCGTAATAATAATGCAAAATATTCTCCAACCTGCTATCTAATGTTACGAGGATGTGGCTAATAAAGTTGCTCAAACGGTGAGTTCACATTTATATGATATTTAAAAAATACCAGTTTTAGTGACCTTTTTTTGTATCAAATTTTAATGCTTCCTACACAAAATCTAGTTTACTAATAAAGTTTAAATCAACTGCAGGTATTTTATCTTTAAAAATTAAATGAAACTCGGGGCTAAGAAAATAAAGTATTTGACGCTCACTTCAGCCTCATACGGGCCAGTCGGAGAAAATCTTATGACGTAAAACTAGTCTGTAGCCTAAAAAAGGCAGCAGATTATTGGTCTAAACTGTTTTTTTTCTAAATAGTTTTCTTGTGTAGCGGCTAAAGGCAACTTGAGTTGTGAACTGGGCTCTGAAAGTCATCTGAATTGAGTAGATTAGTCTGTTTGGCAGATATTTGTTTGTTTTTTTTGAACATTTCTGTTTTTTCTCTTGTCCTCCAGATTCAGTTTGCTGAGCAGAAACAGGAGTTCAACAAGCGTCCCTCCAAGATCGGCCGGCGTTCTCTATCCCGCTCCATCTCCCAGTCCTCCACAGACAGCTACAGCTCAGGTAAAACAACACAAATAAAAACTTGTTGCTCAACTGGCTGCTTATCAGACACACAAGGTATATGGCACATCTTTGGATTCCATGCGGATGAATGGTTGACTGACCTTTGCTGCCTCCTGACTAACCACCTCTGTCCTCGACTCTCCGGCTCGGGTTCTCACACTCTGACCCGTGGTTTCATGGGAGACTGTGGGCTCTGTTGTAGGGATTAGTCTAAATGAAAAGGGAGAGCATGAGGGAAATTAAATAACACGGGAACCCCAAAGCTAAGCCCGGCTAAAGAGAAAGACTGCAGGGGGGGTTGATAAATGTGGTTTTGATGAAGTTAGGCTTTGGTCAATAATGTGAATATTCAGACATTCGAGCATGACTAGATACTTTTTGTTGCTTTCTCTGACAGCAGGTTTTCAGAATATTTATTGAGCAAGGCTAAACTTTAGCTCTCAGTGGCAAACACAGGAGCCAGCTGTGCTGGAAAAGAAACTGTTCAACCAACAAAAAAAAACAGGACAAACGGTGCCTTCTTCCAGTTATCTCTGAAAGTGGGGATGATACTGCCATCATGTACCTGCCCTGCACAAAAGAAGGACCACCTGTGTAGTTGGTTGTGCTTTTAAAAACTCTTTCTGGTGAAAGCAGTTTTGATTTGACAGAATTTTTTCTGGTTCAATAAAATATTTTTCACAAGAAAAGTGATTGAAACAGAACAAAGGTTGACATTTTTTAGTAGTATGTTTAAAAGATATTACTAAAAATAACTGAAAGCAGCTATTTTTCTGAAAAAGAAAAAGTAAATATATTAAAATCGCACTCCAATCAGCTTTTAATCTATTTTAAAAGTCTTCCAAGTGGTCTCTTAATTATGATTATGCTGTTTTTAGCGCAAAAATTTTAAGAAGTAGTTTTCTCGTCACTAGTTTCTGCAAAGCGGCAGCAGTTCATTAGAAATTCACCTCTGAGTTGTAGGCGGGACTGTAGGCATGGAGTAAGCCTGACCCCACTTCCCGTCATCCATCAGTTTACACACTCTCCTGCTAGCTTACAGCCCCTCACACCCTCAACCAAACATTACCGGTGCAACACAAATGTCGAGCAATACTGGAGCTATCCAGCGTTACAGTTTGGATCCAGATACCAGCTCAGATGAGGTAAACAAAAACATACATGGATCTATTTGTCTGCAAGTAGATTCATTAGAACAGAGTGGAGCAGGAAGCTTGTGTCCTGCCCAGCGTATTTTCTACATCACAAATACAATCTGAAACCGCATTTATTCATCTGCTCCTAGTTCACTGATTTGAACAAAGACATACTCAGAACAGACATTTTTAGCTTTATTTTCTTCATATATGTTCTCCTCCATAAGAAAAATGCAACAAGAATATGTTAAAAACACAATTTTCATCAGAGAGGATGTTAAAGGAGAGTCAATTGAAAGACTTTAAGATTAATAGAAGCTGTTTCTTCAATCCAGCCCAGACTACTTGGGTTCTTTTACATGGGAGTGGTGCTCTTGATACTTTTATAAGCCAGATCATGTGGTTTTGTTTTTCTTTTCTCGTTGTACTGCTCTTACTTTCTTTTATTAAACAAGTCTCGGTAGCCCAGGAGGCCTCCCACTCCATTGTTGTTTAGGATCTTTGCCCTGCACAAGCCACATCTCAGGGCAGCCAAAAGAGGAGCTTTTACTTTCTAAAAAACAGCCAAAAAAGCAGCTTTAAAGTCTTCACTTCACATTGTGATTAAACAAATGACTCCTATCACTGCGGATTTGTTTGTGAAGAGGTAAAAACTGTGTTTTTGTCCGCAGCTGCATCGTACACGGACAGCTCCGACGATGAGACCTCCCCTCGGGACAAGCAACAGAAAAATTCCAAAGGTAACGGAGACTTCTGCATCAAAAACATCAAACAGGCCGACTTTGGACGCAGAGAGATCGAGATTGCCGAGCAGGGTAAGTTGGTGGTTTAAATATTCCAGGTCATCATTATAAATGAGAAACTGCTCTCAACTTATCTTCCTGGTTAAGTAAAGGTCAAATGAAAAAAACAGAGGAATTTGCACACACACAAAATTAGACTTGATCGAAATCGGATGTTGCATGAT
Source organism: Adrianichthys oophorus (assembly GCA_036245035.1). Lineage (NCBI taxonomy): Eukaryota > Metazoa > Chordata > Actinopteri > Beloniformes > Adrianichthyidae > Adrianichthys > Adrianichthys oophorus. Next base: position 56,077 of record BSAI01000030.1, read on the forward strand.
GACGTTGCAGAACGACTTTCTTCCAAAATCGTTGTTGTAGCATAAATCTGATTATGAATATTTCTGACCAACTCATATCAAGGTAAGCATTTATTAGTTTTGGTTGTTTTTGTCCCATTGTGGATCTTTTTTTTAAATCACTTTTTCCCGGAGCTTGCACTTTGTAGACAATCTCTTGGCAGCTGTCTCACTACCGCCTGTTCGTCAGGATTACGGAGAGAGCAATCCTCACTAAGAAGAAACCAAAACCTGATCTTTTTTTCTTTTCGATGCCTATGCAGGTTGTTGTTTGAGTTGAGACAAATCAATAGAGACACCTGCTGTCAGTTTTAAACGTTTATTGAGCTCGGAAGTCTGTGAATATCTGGATAAGTTAACCGAACTGTTTATGTATGCCTCCTGCTCAAACTAGTGTCATATTCTGTTGTGCTTCACAGAAATAAAATGTCAGGATCCGTTCACAATATGCAGAGTTCTAGTAGACGATTTCTCTGTAACAATAAATGTAATATATATAACTTTAATCATGTAGTTGTTGTTTTTTACCTTGTTGCATTTCCCTTCAGGGGTCACCACATCATAATAATGAAAACATATGAAATATCCGATCCCTGATTGGGATTCAATATCTGATTCGGATTGAGTCTGGAGTAATGTGATCAGGTCCGTTTTTCGGTCACCTGATCAGATTGGGACATCCCTAAATTTAACAGAGAGGTGCCTGTGAGACGGCTGCCAAGGGACTGTCAACAAAGTGCAAACTCTGGGGAAAAGGGATTTAAAAAAAGTTTTTTTCCCTTAATGTCTCAAAAACAATCTTAAGGAACCATAAGGTTCCACTGATATCAGCTTGTCCTGAATACTCATCACCATATTTATGCTACAACAATTTTGGAAGAAAGTTGTTTATTTTTAATGGCGATGTGAATCCCATCTGATCAAAAATGTTCAATAGTTCCGAAGATCCAAAAGCTCCAGGCACCAAACGTTCTCACATGACAAAATATCACCTAATTTTACTAGTTAATAGGTAACTATTATTGTGGTTGATAGTCCTACTTTTTTTAACTTAAAACTTCTTCACAGAAGTGGTCTGTTTAAGTGTTAAATGATAAAAGAATATTAATAAAATCAAAAAATGGGAAAACTTGTTTCTTAAATGTTATGAAAGTGTCAAATCGGGACTCAGGAAATTCATAAAATGAAATGTCTTGGAATGGGATTGGGGCCAAGAAATCTGATTGAGACAACCCTCGTTTTTTTCTCTGTTCAAATCGATCATGTTCAAGGAGCGGCCGGTGGCTCAAGTTACCCAGTCGGGTTCAATTAAACTGTAACAAATGGATTTTGAACGAAGCGATGAGAAATTGTCAGGAAAACCTTAAATAGTGGCGAGCAAAGTGGCTAAACAGTGTGTTTCTGTCTATACACGTGTACGTGGCAGTGGCTGGTAAACCACTGAGTGTCTACATGCTACCTTAAAAAAACATCTCGCATGTGCAGCATCATTCTGACACTCTGTCACCAGCACAGAGCCTCAGCTGCACTCTGCAGGCGACAGATTCAATCCTAAACACCTGCAACTCCTTCAAATGGATTAATCCTTGGATTATTGTTGCAGGATTAAAGATGGAAATTTCCTCTCACCTTCATAATTTTGCTTTTCTTTACAGAAATGCCCGCCCTGATGGCTCTGAGGAAGCGGGCTCAGGGGGAGAAACCCCTCGCCGGTGCCAAAGTGGTGGGCTGCACGCACATCACCGCCCAGACAGCTGTGAGTGTCCCGGCCCCAGCGCCACGCTATGATTCCAGCTGCGACCAAAAGTGAAATCCTCTTGCGTTTTCCTCCTCAGGTGCTTATGGAGACTCTGTCGGCTTTGGGGGCTCAGTGCCGGTGGGCGGCGTGCAACATCTACTCCACCCAGAACGAGGTGGCAGCTGCCCTGGCAGAGGGAGGTGAGGCCCCTCGGCTCCTGACAGCTGACCTTTTTGGATTGGTGCCCCGCTTGTGTCACATGGTGCTTGGATTGCTCACTCTGTCATCTGTGCACTTCATGCTCCCTGTGTCTCTCCAGGATTTAGTGTGTTTGCGTGGAAGGGTGAGTCAGAGGACGACTTCTGGTGGTGCATTGACCGCTGCGTCAACGTGGAGGGGTGGCAGCCTAACATGGTATCACATCAACACGCATATAAATCCTATAAATCTACTGTTCTGCAAAACAAATAGATCCTTTAAATAAATAAAACCATTTTTGATTGTCTGCTGCTTCTGGAAATGTGTATGAAGCGTTATAAAAAGCCAATTTGATCATTTTCACCTCTCCTTTGCTCATTTTTTTCCCCTAAAATGTCAGATCCTGGATGATGGTGGAGACCTGACTCACTGGATCTATAAAAAATATCCCAACATGTTCAAGAAGATCAAGGGCATCGTGGAGGAGAGCGTCACTGGTGTGCATCGGTAAGAGCTGAAATACACACCTCGGATATGTTTATTTGTGCTAAAGGTTACCGTCATACATTACCTAGCTTTAAAAATAAACACTTTTGGTCCGTAAACTAAAAATAATTCATATTTAGATGAACCTGATGCACTACTTTCATTAGATCTGTTTTTTTATTGTAATGTCGCCATCTAGTGGTGAAAAACAAGCTTTAGGATGGTTACATTTACCCAAGTTTCTTTTATCAAATCCATATTTATTTAAAAGAAAAGTGCTTTCTTTAAGCTTTGAGCAGCTCAGTGCTTTACAGTTAAAAACAAACAAAAAAAATTTAATAAAAACCAACCCACCCCTTTGCCCTCCCATTGACACATACAAACCACGACCCCACACACAATGAACACTGGCATGAAAACAAGACTGTAATCATGAAAGAAACATGAAAAGGATTAATCCTCGTCACCATTTACTCTAAAACATTTTTGACCAGAATTTTAGGGTAAATGGTAAGGTTTGAATAAGTGAACTCTCCTGACAAAGATTACAAAGCTTAGGACTTCCATTAATCTTTTTCTCGTTGCTTTACCTTGTCCTCTTAATTTCTGGCCAATGACTGAAGAGATCTTTAGTCACATGGTTTTGATAACAAGCACCCCTAGTTAGTTTTTTTTTTTTTTTTTGTTCCTGTGGGTTTGAACCTGTTTAGGTTGTACCAACTGTCCAAAGCAGGAAAGCTGTGTGTTCCAGCCATGAATGTCAACGACTCTGTGACCAAGCAGAAGTTTGACAACCTCTACTGCTGCAGAGAGTCCATCCTGGATGGGTATGATGATAGATTTATCCAAAGAATAAAAATTCTCAGTGGCTGTAAAAATCTAAGCGTCTGTACTTAGGCTGAAGAGGACCACTGACGTGATGTTTGGAGGCAAACAGGTGGTGGTGTGTGGATACGGAGAGGTGAGTCACCTGACTTTATCCACATAAAACCACATGGTTGAATATCAAAAATTTCCTAAAACAAGAAACAGGAGTTTGTCTTTGCTTACCTCTGCCAAGCACAGCGTTGTGTTGAGTTCGCACTGATTCGAGCATCAAATCTGCATCCATTGCCTCTCTTTTGATGCACGTCAGATTTGTTGCTTGGCGCCTGTCCAAAAATGTGTTTATAGACGAGATGCTCCCACCTCGTGTGGGAGGAGCTATCGTCAAAAGTTTGAAACTTCATCGCTACATTGAAGCATCGACTGTATATCTCATAAACAATTCACGGGAGACACGGATGACGTTGAGCGATGAGGTTTATTATTTTGAAGAGCTCTATTAAAGCATCGGTAAACACGTCTCCATGTCTGGCTTCACGAGACTCACATTTTTTTCTGCACTGTCCTTCAGCGTCTGCTGTTTTCCTTCATCCTCAGGTGGGAAAAGGCTGCTGCGCGGCCCTCAAAGCTATGGGCTCTATTGTCTATGTCACAGAGATCGACCCCATCTGCGCTTTGCAGGCCTGGTAAGCCGTTTGTCTTCTGTTCAGTGGCTTTACGATAGAACAATCTCACACATGTTGTCGTCTTCCAGCATGGACGGTTTTCGGCTGGTGAAACTCAATGAAGTCATCAGACAAGTGGACATCGTCATCACCTGCACAGGTGGGTTTACATTACCAAAAAGAGATTTTCACTCCTGTCTAAGCAGTTCTGCACTCAAGGATTTTGATGTGTTTTTATATTTAAATACTGCACATAGATTTTCAGCACAAGGACAATTCTAGTTTATAACTAGTCCTATAACTACACTACCCAGAATGCCTAGAGGGGCCAAAATATAATTGATCGGTCAAAGAAGTGAAAGAGTGTTATTCTTCATGTTTGTCTCATTTTTTTTTATCTACAATAATCAGCCTTTGCAGTGAGAGCAACACAAGAAAAGTGAAACTTTGACAATAACACTATTGACAATTTCTACATCACAAATAAAATCTTTTTCAAACAGCCTTTTTTCATCTGCTCTCATCTGCTTTACAACGATTTGAATAAAGAAATACTTAGACGCAGTTTGAAGAATAATTGTCTTTATGAATATCTTCCATCAGATCAGAAAAAGGCCACAAGAACATATTAAAAACACCTAAAAACATGATTTTCATTGGTATGGGCATTGAAGTCATGAGATTTTAAGCATGTTAAAATGCTTGTCTGTATGGAAAGCTGCCACAATGATAGATTTGCTTTATTTAACAGGAAGAGCAGCAAAAAAAAAAAAAACAAGCTGTTAAAGAAAAATTAAAACAAATGCTAAATATAGCTAAACAATTCTTTCAGATATTTTTATTTACTTCCTCTTGTTTCTGTTTTTTTTCTCTTCAGGGAATAAGAACGTGGTGGTGAGGGAGCACCTGGACCGCATGAAGAACGGCTGCATCGTCTGCAACATGGGACACTCCAACACGGAGATCGACGTGGTCAGTCCCAAACTCGCTGTGATGCTTTTACCTGTAGATTTGAGGATGCAGTGACAGCCACACAGACAGAAACACAAGTTTGACCTTCAGCTGTAATTGTCCACCGTTGCCATAGTAACCAACCATCTTTCAATCCCCAAACAAATAGTTTTTTCAAACATGTTTTCAGAAAAAAAAAGCTTTTTTACTATATTAATGGCAGCTTTACAAATCCACTGCTGAATGTTTGTGAGGGGAGCAGCAGCAGAAGATGGTTGAAGTTGTTGGTTCAAATCCCTCCAGGCGAGCCTGCGGACTCCGGAGCTGACCTGGGAGAGGGTGCGCTCTCAGGTGGACCACGTCATTTGGCCTGATGGCAAAAGGATAGTCCTGCTGGCAGAGGTACATGTGCAAAAGCACTTCTGATTTTAAATGAAGCACAAACACAACGTGATGGCGTGATGACCAGCGTTTCTTTCAAAGTTTAAATTTAGCAAAGTGTTGAAGGAGGCATCTTTTTTTAGGCTGATGAGAAAGAATCAGTGTACATCTGCTTCAGTCTTTGAGAGCGTTCCATATTTTTACTTCTACTGAAGAGTTTATCTACGTTTTAAGTCTTTCTTAGGTCATTAGTCAAACACCTATCTTTAAATTTTGTTTTTTTCTTTTTTCTTCTTCTTCAGAGGAATCTATAAGAGAATGACTTTAAATAAATGTACATTATTTCACATCCTAATCTAAATGAAAAACATATTCTGGAATGGAGAATATGATGGATAACGTACTCATTTTACATTTACTGTTTCTTTTGAGGTGCATCAAATTTGATACTCAATCCCAAAATGTGTTCATAAACTGTACACGTGTGAGAGAAGCTACCGTCAAGTTAAATTTTTTTTTTTACTCTGCCCAAAATTTGTTTTTGCGTTATGTGTTGGGGTCAAATTTTCTTTCAAAGGCGCAGACATTTTTACAACTTTGAAAACCACAGTATTGTATTAAACAACAGTATTGTATTAAACAACAGTATTGTATTAAACCACAGTATTGTATTAAACAACAGTATTGTATTAAAAGCACCTTCCTTATACATGTAAACAAGTTTTGGAAAGTGAAGGGGAGTGTTCATTTTCTGAGGCTCCATCACCAAATTGACTTTTTCAAAGTGCAAAAGTTGCTCCTCCTTTTGTATTTTTGAACTCCTCTGGGCAGCCTGCTCGATGTATTTTAGCTAATGAGGTTTTTGACTCCACTTGCAGAATAACTAAAAGAATGTTGCTTGTTTGAAACAGAAAAGCGTATTTCCTCATCTATGACCAACAGCAGTGTCAGGTCTGAATCCACCGTTTTAGTCTGTTGTTTAAAATTCTTCCTATAAACAGGAATGTTCCTGTTTCTTTCTCGTGTGTAAACATGTTACCTAGAATAGGCTGTGTACTCAGAACAGTGCGAGTAAACATAGTCCATGAATTTTCCCACCATCAAAAAGGCCCCGCCCCCTTCAGATCAGTGCGTTGACTTCCTGCACACGCTCAGTATTGGGTTTCATTTATGTTCTGTTATGTAATTTCAGGACTTTTCTTCTGCTCCCCCTCTGAAAGTTTCACTCTAAAACTCAGTATTTTACCTTAAACGGTTACAAAAGAAGACGTTTTAAAAAATACAGCAAGCGCCGTTAACCTATTTTCCTTCTTTTTGTTTCCAGGGTCGTCTGCTGAATCTCAGCTGCTCCACCGTCCCCACGTTTGTTCTTTCCATCACTGCCACAACCCAGGTAAACCTCAGGATCCGTGTCAGCCTTTACCCACACTCCTTTGCGTATTTGTCATCCTACATTAGAGGCATTTTTAAAAATGTATTGTGTAAAGTCTCTATTTAGTAAACAGTTTGTTGGTATGTGAGAAAGACTTGAGTGTCTCCTTACAGGCTCTGGCTTTGATAGAGCTCTACAATGCTCCAGAGGGACGCTACAAACAGGATGTTTATCTGCTGCCTAAAAAGATGGGTAAGGTTTGTTTTACTGTGTTATGGACCAAAAAAAAAAAAGTCTCCCATGATGAAATGAGAAAAGCAGTTCATGATGAGTGGACACTGATGGAATCTGATAGGAAATGAAAGCAGAAAGTTTTTGTCCAAAAGAAGGCCTGAAGGCCAGAAAAACATCTTCTTAGACAGTCAAGCGAACGAGCTTGTAGGATACAGATTTAAAAAAAAAAAAAAAAAAAGAATTTAAGTCATTGATCCAAGTTCTTATTCACAAAAATGAGAAAAAAATTGACATTAAATTTGGAGTTTAACTGCATGAATTTGTCTCAGAATAGGTTTAAAATGAGGATTTTCTATAAATCGCTCAGTATAAAAATGTTGAGTGCGGTTGAGGAGGGAACTTCTCCTTCTTCTCTGTGCAGCTGTGAGGAGTTTTCTGAATGAACCTCCTGCTGCTGAGTGTGAGAGGGGCTGCATTACCACGGAGTATTAGGGCCAGTTTACAAACAAAAACAGGTTTTCTTTAAAACACATACATTTACGAGTTTTAAGGCCATAAATTTACGACTTTAAATCTCACAAATTTATGAGAAAAAAAGTCTTAAATTTGCGAGAAGTCATAATTTTACCAGAAAAGAGCCAGTTGTCTGTTTATCTGAGCAGTGGTCAAAGATGATATTTGTGAAGCATCTTGTGATCGGTGTCAAACACAAAGAAATTCTGAATCTTTTGTCCACTTAAAATTAAAATATTATCTGTGAAGCCGGCTTTCTGGGGTTCGGTGTCGGTAATGTGAACCTTCAAATGTAAAAAGAGCTCAGAGACGCACGTTTGCTGTTCATTCACATACCCAGAAGTCCATTTGTCACCTTACGTCATGGAACTGTCACGCGCAGAAGGAACACCAATGAGGAAGAAAAATCCTGCCACATACTGTACATCCCTTTGACGTGAGCCGCTGTGAAACCACTCACGTCTTGCCTATTCTTGCGAATTCACGTCGGCTCACCTCAACTTTGTGTAAATTTACGAGAAAAAAGTCTTGTAATATTACTTTTTTTCTGGTGGTGGCCCTAATACTGTCATACCGAGTCACTGACTGCAGAAAGTAAAAAGTACTTGTTACAACTAACAACCATTTTGGTTGTTACCTTTAAAGCTGAAGTATTTTGATGAAACGTATTGATCCGAAATATTTACACCAGCAGTTATGTACAGATATAATGTTACCTCGTTTATTGTGGGAGTTGCGTTGTAAAAATAACCTGCAATCGGCAAAATAAGTTACATTTTAATGCTGTTAATCCCCTCACTTCACACTTTGTAGGTTTTTCTCTACAGACATGAACATTTTCACGGACATTTCATGGACATTGTCCAAAATTATAGGATGAAAACAAATATCTACTCGCCATTGAAGGTTTATCTAAACTGAGCGCATTATGTACACACTACAATTGTCTGCAGCCAATCAGGTCTCAGAAATCAATACGCTGTGTAAAAAACAAGGATTAAAATGTGCAATTCTGTGAGGCTGCGATATGGGGGGGCTCTTTACTGAGAATGTTGTAATCGTTTTGTACCCATCATTTCTGAATTCTTTTTATTTGTGTTTTCTTTTAGAGAGTTGTTTAGACAACAGTGACTGAGTAAATGTAACTCTCGCTGCTTCTGACTGGCTTCAGCATCAACTGACTGAGAGATTCAAGGGTTTCACATCTAGTCTCAATAATTCTACATTTCCCTGTGAGGATGTTTTTTAACCCCTTAAAACACCAGAAATAATGGCGTACAGCTGCTTTTCTCTGCGTCAGGATCAGCTGGAGTTACGTTAATTGAGTTTACGGTAGTTGAAAGAGTGTCAGAAATGGAGCTAAAGCTTTGTTGTTAAAGGGCTAAACTACTTGATTCATCTCTGAAAAAACGCTAAGGAATTAAAAAGACGTTTAGAAACTCAAGAGCGGTTCAATTTAGAAAATTGAGGCTCAGCAATTCACGGTGAGTGTGACGCTGAGAGGACTGATGGGAGTTTGAGGCTGAAAGGTAAACTCCAACATCTTTTTTAATCTACTATTTTTTTTAAATGTATTTCTTTTTGACCCCACAGACGAGTACGTGGCCAGCTTACATCTCCCAACATTCGACGCACATCTTACAGAGCTGACTGACGAGCAGGCCAAGTACCTGGGCTTGAACAAGAACGGGCCCTTTAAGCCAAACTATTATAGGTATGCAGACCTCCCCTTACCGATGCGCTCCCCATCTTGGCTTTATCCTGTAGAAACTTTTGTTTTTCTTTTTTCCAGGTATTAAACCAGTTTTTTTGGGGGGTGGGTGGGGGTTTACCTGAAGACATGACTCCATGAATCACAGAGGAAGAGGACGCACAGGAAAGTCAACACATCTGCTTTTACATCCGGGACCGCAGGATTTGGGCATGTATTTCCCCACGCTCGTGGTAGTTTTATTTATTCATGTGACCACAGTAGTTCTGATGAAGACAAATTTAGCGGCCATTCGCCACTAGCTAACTCCTGAAGGACATGTTCACCTCCTGCCATAGTCTTCACGCTCTTAAGATGCTCGTTTGTGTGTGAAGTTGTTTGTGACTCCTCCATCCTCATCGTTGCCAGATCTTTTGTCCTTTGTTTGTTAAAGATGAAATTACATTTGCTAAAAACATAAACGATTAAAGAAAAAGTTTATTTATTTTATTTTTTTTTAAAGGGGAAAAAAACCTGATGATTTAGTGTCTGACATCAATTTCCTTTCGTTTTCTGTAGTCATCGTTCTTTTCTACTTTCAAATTTTATGTGAAATGATTTGCGAGGAGGGGTTGGCCTAGATTAGTGGGCGGGTGTCAGGGCCTAATCATATCTTTTATTTTATTTGACAATTACTCTGATTTGTTTGTTTCTAAGCATATTTTTTTATAATGTTTCTTTTGTTTTAAGCTACTTTTTATTCCTTTTTTTTCGTCTCCTTAACCGTCTCTGGAAGGCAAAACAACTGTTCTACCTTTTCACAATAAAACCGTCTCATTAGCTGCTTTTATTTTCTCAACTTCTGTCTGCTTTGTGTAGAAATAATGAAAAGGATTTAATCTTAAATATTTTCCTTTGGATGACTACACTGTATTAAAAGCATGGCAAACTGTCCACACAACGATATACTGTATATTTAGGTATTTATAGAGATTGTAGGATTCTTTTTTTTTTTTTTTTGTCTTTGCTGCTCCATCTACCATCATTTTTTTGTCAGAATCAAGAGGAAAATTTCAGATTACATGTGTAATAATTACATTTAAAACCCCAACTGTGAATACGGTAACATATGATGAAGTTGTTGTCGGGCAGAATTCCTTCCTCAGCGTCTCTGTGAAATGTGTGACGCTGTACTGTCTTACACAAACAGCTCAAGTCAATGGTACTTAATGGTTTTGATTGTTTTTCACCTACATTTTTTTTTTCTTTAACAAAAGCACATCTTTATTAAACTCACAAGTAATCTGTCATAGTTGCCATCGGCGACGTTCAGCAGTTCTTCCACCACTAATCTTTCAAAATGCACTTGTTTATTTCTGTACACAAGCTACACTTAAAACGTTTTTACCTGCTAAGGAAAAATCCTGTGTCAAATTTCATAAACATTTTTTTCCTGACAAAAAAAGAAAAATCTGTCACAGCGTTTTGTTAAAAAGTCGAGGAGTCGGCCAAAAAGGTAAAAGCAGAACACACAATTTTCTAACAGCGGTGGTTTGGGAAGGTGGCTCCAATATTTCACCTGCAGCTACAAAAGTTTGACTAAACCTTTTTTTTTTTTCCCAATCTGGCAACACTTCTTGTTTAATTCAATTTGCTGAATTAACCCTTTGATGCCTTTTGACACAGATATGAATGAACCCAATTTGGCTCCAAAGTTACATTAATTTAGCATCTACTTTAAAGCAAAAACACAAGTGATTTTCCTCTTTCATAGACGGAAATCAATTCAAGTGTCAAAGGGTTAAAAATGTATGGAGGGTTACAAATGTCCTTTTATGAGCAGAAAATAAGTCATTTGAATTTAAAATGCAAGTAAGGATCCCTAAATTTACTAAAATTAACGATCCAGTTTTTAACTCAATTTTAAGAGTGACACAGATCTTTTTATTTTAATATGTTACAAGTTTTCACATTTTTACCTAGTGATTTAAAAAAAAAAGGACAAATTGAAGTTGCTGTTCTTAGTTCTGATTCCCAAAAAAAGAGAAAAATTGGATAACATGTAAAGCTTAACTATATGACTTTGTTTCATAAATTTGGACGGCCACTTCCATTGAGAGGTCTGTAAATGTCCGTGAACCTGTTTACTTCAGAGTTTTGTGACACCTCTGAGAAGCCTCTTTTTTTTTAATCACAAATACACAATCATATCACCTTTTAAAAATGCTTAAACGCAATTGTTGTTTCTTGTTTTGCTTTGAATAATTCTTAACTCTATTTCTATTAAATTGTGTTCTTGCTAATTCAGACACTCCTGGCCCTCCATACTGACCCGATTTGGTGCTTTAAAGTTGAAACTTCATAAAAGTAAAAGTTTATTTTTTCTTAGTATTTGGCTGACTACTCCAAAACCAAAAATCAAACCCCTCCGCTTTTCTGTTATATTTCTTGGTCGTATTTGTTCTCCTCGTGCTTAGAAAATCTAAACCCGTTTCTGTGACCCATCCTCTTACATTTTTTGCTCTTTTCTGCGTGTTGAATGTGCAATCTAAAAAGAGAGAAAAAGGAAGTATTTTGATGAAATGTGGTGGCAGCGCTGATTCCTCTTTGTCGGTCTGTGTGTGTCTTTTGTCGACATTTCCACACTGCTTTGTGAAGAGCTGCCTCAGGATCCGAGCCGGGCAAAACAGTTTTCAGTCTGATCGACGTATTGGTTTAGGCGGGGAAGACACCAGCATCCAAACTGTACATACAGGGCTAAATACAGATATGACTTTTAAATGTATAGGAAGCTCAAAGAAGAATCAACCACTGTATTTATTGATGTAAATCCTCATTAAAAAAGATGACAAAACTCACAAAAATGTTTGAAGATCTCTAATAAAGGAGAGAAAACCCTGTTGAAATATTGCAACTGATAATGATAGATGATGAGCAATAATAAAACTGTAATCTAAATTAATAAAATTGTTGAAAATGTTGCTTCTGTGTCTTTTGTTTTGCAATCTGTAATTTTTTTTCCTTCGGGTTGCATCTGTTGAAGTCTGTCACTCCCCCGTGTGATCTGATCCAATCCAGCAGAAGCATTCAGAGACATCCCCGGTGTGAGCTGACCCCACACGTGACCCCAGTCTGCCCACAGATCAACTTGCGAGGACATGGCATTGAAGTCAATCCATGTCAGTAATCTGTCCCCTTTGAGCTTTTATTTTCTTAAATTTCCCAGCTACAATCAAGCTGCACATTAAAAAAACTATATGTAAAACCCTTGTCATTTATTAGTTTTTTTTCTGAAGTTCACATATTTTTTAAAATAATTTTTACTTTCTTTTTTTTTTAATGTAAAATAAATCATTCTTATACAACACAATCAAAACATCCATCCATCTTCTTCTGCTTATCCGGGACCGGGTCGCGGGGGCAGCAGTCTAAGCAAAGATGTCCAGACTTCCCTCTCTCCGGCCACTTCCTCCAGCTCCTCTGGGGGGGCCTGAGGCATTCCCAGGCCAGCCGAGAGATGTAGTCTCTCCAGCATGTCCTGGGTCTTCCCCGGGGCCTCCGCCCAGTGCGACATGCCCGGAACACCTCCCTAGGGAGGCGTCCAGGGGGCATCCAAACCAGATGCCTGGGCCACCTCAACTGGCTCCTCTCGATGTGGAGGAGCAGCGGCTCTACTCCGAGCTCCTCACACTATCTCTAAGTGAGCGCCCAGCCACCCTACAGAGGAAGCTCATTTCAGCCGCTTGGATCCGGGACCTTGTTCTTTCGGTCATGACCCAGAGCTCATGACCATAGGTGAGTATTGGGGCGTAGACCGACCGGTAAATTGAGAGCTTTGCTTTTTGGCTCAGCTCGCTCTTCACCACAACACACCGGCACAGCGACCGCATGGCGGTGGATACAGCACCAATCCGCCTGTCGGTCTCACGCTCCAATATTTCCTCACTCGTGAACAAGACCCCAAGATACTTAAACTCCTCCACTTGGGGAAGGAGCACTCCACCCACCCAGAGAGGGCAAACTACATTTTTCCGGTAGGGAGCCATGGCCTCGGTCTTAGCGGTGCTGATCCTCATCCCAGCCGCTTCACACTCGGCTGCAAACCGTTCCAATGCATGCTGGAGGTCCTGGCTTGATGAAGTCAACAGGACAACATCATCTGCAAAGAGCAGAGAGGAAATCCTGTGGTTCCTAAACCAGACCCCCTCCAGCCCCTGGCTGCGCCTAGAAATTCTGTCCATAAGACTATGATCAGAACCGGTGACAAAGGGCAGCCCTGCCGGAGTCCAACATGCACTGGGAACAGGTCTGACTTACTGCCAGCTATGCGGACCATGCTCCTGTCTGGTAATACAGAGACCGGACAGCCCTGAGTAAGGCTCCCCGGACCCCATACTCCCAAAGTACCCTGCACGGGGCACACGGTCGAACGCCTTCTCTAGATCCACAAAACACATATGGACAGGATGAGCGAACTCCCACAAACCCTCCAGCACCCTAGAGAGGGTGTAGAGCTGAGCCACAGTTCCATAACCAGGATGGAAACCGCATTGTTGTTCTTGGATTTGAGGTTCGACTATCGGCCGGACTCTCCTCTCCAGTACCCTGGCATAGACTTTCCCAGGGAGGCTGAGGAGTGTGATTCCCCGGTAGTTGGAGCACACCCTCCGGTCCCCCTTCTTAAAAAGGGGAACCACCACCCCTGTTTGCCAGTCCAGTGGTACTGTTCCTGACTGCCACACGATGCTGCAGAAACATGTCAGCTAAGACACTCCCACAGCATCCAGAGACTTGAGGTACTCAGGGCGGACCTCGTCCACTCCCGGTGCCTTGCCACCGAGGAGCTTGTTGACGACCTCGGTGACTTCAGCTTGGATAATGGACAGCCCCCTCGGTACCTGTTTGAAGATCTCCCTGTTGTCGGAGTTAAAGACTTCCCTGATAGAGGGAATTAAAACATGGAAAACAAAATAGGGCAATAGTGTGTGACCCATCTAGGTTTTTTTCCACGTGGTCACACACCAACAGAATTCAACAGAAAGAAGAAAAATGAAGCTTGGAACCCAACAGAAGATCTAAAACACAAAAATCAACAATTTTACCATCTGTGGAGCTAGAATTGAACAAAGCTTTTAAAGAACAAAGCTCAGGTTGTTGACCATTCAACCCAAATGTTTCTACTTTACATGGATGACTGTTTTGTTTTTTAGTCAAACCCTAAAGGTCAAATTTACTGAACTTAAAACATCCATTTTAAGCACCTATTAAAGTTAAATCTTAAAAATGATCCCACAGACATGGATTTTTTCACATTTCAGTTACTTTTTGTTAAAGCTCAAGCAAAACATTTGAAAATCTTTCAGTTTTAAGAGAAAAATACAATTTTTCTGTAAATTTTAAGTATTTTTGGAAAATGTAAGTGTGCTAAACATAATAAAGAAAAAGGCTGTTGGGGCTGCATGGTGGCGCAGTGGTTGGCGCTCTTGCCTCACAGCAAGAAAGCCCCCAGTTCAAGTCCCGGGTGGGGCACCTGAAACACCGTCACCGATGGGAGTTTGCATGTTCTCTCTGTGCATGAGTGGGTTTTCTCCATCTTCCTCCCACCATCCAAAAACATGCTTCATAGATTAATTGGTCACTCTAAAATTGTCACTAAGTGTGGATGCAAATGCGCATGGGTGTGTGATTGTGGCCCCTGCAGCAGACTGGCAACCTGTCCAGGGGTGTACCCTGACCTCATCTACAAGTGGCCAGGTTAGGCTCCAGCAGCCCTGTGACCCCAAAATGGGTATAGTGAATGAATGAATGAAAAAGGCTATTTGTGTTTCTAGAAAAGGAAATTGTTTTTATTTAAATCCTCTTGAAATAATCAGATTAGTTTAGAAAGATGGTGTAAAAAAAAAGAAACAAAAAATATTTTCTTTTACATCGTTTTTGTGTTTTCCATTACTGTGCAGAGTTCACTAAATGCCAGAGTTGAAAGTGATGCAAGTGTGCGACCTCCTGCAGAGGAGACCCCCAGTCTGTGTATGTGTGTGTGTGTGTGTGTGTGTGTGTGTGTGTGGAGGGGGGTGGGTGCAGCAGTCGCCATCATTGCTGCACCCCCCTTCCTCACATCAATAATTTACTGTCAGAATAAATGAAAAGGTTCCAGGAGAAGCAGAGGCTCCGCCTCCAGCTCCATGTCTGCTGACGGTCTATTCTGTCCATGTCCTGATGCTCAATGGGGACTTATCCCGCTCATTGGGAAATGAGAAAAAAACAACATGCAGCAAGTCCCAGCAGCAGCAGATCAATCTAGATTTGTAACCTTTTCAAGATAAGAGTACGAGTCTGATTGCAACATTTAAAATAAAAATGGCAGTTTTGGATTTCAGAATAAGATTTTTGGTTAGGTCTTCAGTTGATTTTCTTTACTGATCCAAAATGGTGAATCTAAAGAATATAAATCGTGAAATCATTTGATGAAACCTTACTGTTGTCATTTAACCCACTGCCTTTGACAGAAATAGTAAATTCTATCAAAGATTATGGACAAATAAATACAAAATGGGATTATTTTATTACATTATTGAATAGAACCCGTAATTCTGAATTTTACAAAGCATGGCAACTCACAAAAAAGTGCTTTTTTAAGTGTTAAAACAAAAGGCTACAAATACTTTTTTAAATTTTGTCAATTATATATTTTTTGAGAATTATTCAACCAAACAGATTTCAGTAAGAAAAACACATTGTGAACATTTTTTGAAGAAATCTTTGCCTTTTTTTTTTTGTTCTTGAAAAATTCTAAATATTTTAGTGTATTTTAGCATTTGCCCCTCACGTGTGCTGTCCTTGCCTGGGTTGGATGGCCTTTCCTTCACCGATGCATTAGAGTGTATTCCCTTCAATGGAAATGTTGATGTATTTGTTTATGTTTCTCTCCCCGATTGACTAAATCCCTATTTTGAGGGTGGTACTTAATTTGTTTTGTTTCCTCGTGAGTATTTAAATCTCCTTTTATAATAAATCGGTGAAATCTGAAACCAGGTCTCCCATGCTGACAGGTTTGACATTGCTCCCTTGAAGACCCACTCTAAAGAAAATAGTGTTTTTGAACATGTTCTTGTGGCATTTTTCTGATAAGACACACAAAGTTTAAGTTACATTGCATTTCTGAGTAATTAAAAGATGTTGTTTGAAAGAGATCGTATTTGTGAAACAGAAGCTATGCTGGACGAGCCCATTTTGATGCATCCACTTGCAGACAAATATATCCATATATATATATCCATGAACGTCTTCATTGTATGACTGAATAGCTCCGATATTGCCCGCCGTTTTTTTCTACACTATCAGGACAGAGTGTTAAAAAAAAGACGGGATGCTGGTATAGCTACTTGGGGTCACTTCCACGCCAACAGTCCCGCCTACAACTTAGAGGCTAATGAGCTCCTGCTGCTCTGCTGAAAATATGTCTTTAAAACGACACAGGTTTTTTGATTTTAGCTAAAAACTTCATACTGTAATCATAATTAAAAGACCACTGGGAACGATTTTACAATAGAAAAAGATATAGTTGGAGTGGGACTTTGAAAAAAGAGAATAGTTAGAGGTGTAATTTCTTTTGAGAATGACTTAGCCTTTTCATAACTTAGGTTATTTTACGTTGGCTTGTTCTCTTTTAGTGGCTTAGGGTTAGGGTTCACTTTCATTCTCTGACCCCCTCTGTAGTGCATTCACACTGGCACTAAATCGCACCAGAGTTCACTTGCAAGCAGATCAAAACAGATATTGTAAAAACACCTTAAATTCACACTCTGATCATATTTTGATCTTTTTTAAAAGCGTTCTCGTATTACTGTTGACGCGGGCAATGCAAAATTGGGGATTTGTAGTAGCAAATGCTTGATACATACATTGACTGTATAAGAGAACTGGATTGAGTGACCCCTCCCTCATTGCGTTCCGAACAGGAAATACCTACTGGTTCAGAGAAGCCAAACCCTCAAAGACTTCTATTGAGAAATAAACAGCTATTACTCATTCTATTTGTCAGAATCACCGTTCTTGCTCGGATACCTTCTTTTTAACATGTTCTTGATGATCCTATTTGTTTTTTCAATGTTTTGTCTTCATTGCAAGTTATAAACCGGCCAATCAGATGCCTAAAAAAAAGCATGTGGTGCTCGTTGCCCCCCACCTTCAACATTCAAAATGTCTGACGGATTCTCCCAAGCCCAATTTCAGGGGGAGGAGTGTGGACTTCCAACAAACTTAGTCTTGATTGGCAAGCGTGGTTGCCATAGAAACGTCGACTCAGACCAATCACTGGCTATACAGTACATCTGGAAAGTATTCCCAGCGCCTCACTTCTTCCACAATTTATGATGTCACAGCCTTATTTCAAAATGGATTAAATCAGGTTTTCTTGCTGAAAAATTATTTGAAAAACACCTGATAATGACAATGTTGAAAAAGTTCTTTTGAAATTGTTGCAAATTTATTGAAAAAGGACAAAGCTAAAAAAATGAAAAACCTGAAAAATGAAATGTACATAAATATTCCCAGCCTTTTCTGCGAAGCTCCAAAGTGAGCTGAGGTTTCTTCTGTTTCCACTGAAGAGCTTTGAGATGTTTCAGCTTCTTCACTGAAGCAACCTGTGTTAAATCCAGTGGACTGGACTTGATTAGGAAAGGTACAACCCTGTAAGGTCCTAGGGTTGACAGTGCATCTCAAAGCACAAACCAAACATGAAAGAAAAGGAATTGTCTGTAGACCTCAGAGACAGGATTGTCTTGAGGCAGAAGGCTGGAGAAGAGTCCAGAAACATTTCTGCTGCCTTGAAGGTTCTGGTTCCAATGACCACAGTGGCCTCCATCATCCGTAAGTGGAAGAAGTTTGGAACCACCAGGACTCTTCCTAGATCTGACCGGCCATCTACGCTGAATGATCGGAGGAGAAGGTCAGGGAGGTGACCAATAACCCAATGGTCACTCTGTCAGAGCTCCAGCGTTCCTCTGTGGAAAGAGGAGAACCTTCCAGAACGACAACCATCTCTGCAGCACTACACCAATCAGGCCTGTATGGTAGAGTGGCCAGACGGAAGCTCCTTCTTACTAAAACGCACATGGAAGCCCATCTGGAGTTTGCCAAAAGGCACCTGAATGACTGTCAGACCATGAGAAACATAATTATGTGGTCTGATGAGACCAGAAAAGAACTTTTTGGAGTGAATGGCAGGCGTTATGCTTGGAGAAAACCAGGCACCGCTCATCACCAGGCCAATACCATCCCTACAGTGAAGCATGGTGGTGGCAGCATCATGCTGTGGGGATGTTTTTTAGCAGCAGGAACTGGAAGACTCGTCAGGATAGAGGGAAAGCTGACTGCAACAATTTACAGTGACATCCTGATGAAAATCTGCTCCAGAGCGCTCTTGACCTCAGACTGGGGCGACGGTTCATCTTTCAGCAGGACAATGATCCAAAGCACACCGAAGATATGGAAGGAGTGATTTCAGAACAACCCTGTCAATGTCCTTGAGTGACCGAGCCAGAGCCCAGACCTGAATCCCATTGAACATCTATGGAGAGATCTGAAAATGGCCACGCACCAACGCTTCCATCCAACCTGATGGAGCTTTAGCAATACTGCAAAGAGGAACGGACCAAACTGTCCAAAAAAAGGGGAGCCAAGCTTGTGGCTTTATTTTCAAAAGCACTTCACACTGTAATTGCTGCCAAAGGTTCAGCAACTAAATATTGAGCAAAGACTGTGAATGATTATGTACATATCATTTTTTCAAGTTTTTCATGTTTTACAGTAGCTCCGTGCTAACCGGTCCGTTCTATTTTTCTTTAGACCTACGACAAACGAGGGTCCAGAAATGGTACAGTCTGTGTGGTTTAATGGGTCCATTTTATAATAGAAACGCTCAAAGTACCGTACTGGACAGCTCAGTGGAAACGAGCCTTTATACAGTCAATGGCTGCATGTTAAGTATTTATTTTGACATCAGTTTGACGTCATACAAAACGTCCTTGCATCGGGGAAATGTTAACACAGTTTTTTAACATATTTGATCGTTTCGTGATTTAGTGTGTGTTTCAAGTTCTGACGGGAGTCAAGAGTTCACAAAAGTGAAAACATTTGGATGATAACGTCAACTGCTGCTCTGCTACACTGCCATCGTTTTTCACGAGGTCAGTTGGCTCCACCTCTCTGTCGTTTGTAACTCCGCCCCCTCGGGGCGCGCGAGGATAGCAAAAGAAGCAGATTGGGGGCAAACGCGGCAGCAGCACTAGGAGGAGGAGGGGGAGGAGGGGGCATATCTTCAAGTTGGCTCTCCGGAGTCGCTCCTCTCTCCTGCTGTCCAGTCGGAGCTCTCACCGGACCGGTATGCAGAGGAGTTGAACCGCAGCGACCGAGCAAAGATGCAGGCGGAGGACATGGAGGTACCTTTCATTAATAACCTTAATGATAACGGCGACAGGCCGAGGCCGAAAGGGAAAGATGTGTTCAAGGACCAACAGAAGGAGTCGGAGGTAAATGCGAGGGGCGTTTGTGGACAGTGCTGCTGCCCTGGAGGGGTGTCTGTGCTCCTGCATGTGTGTGTTGTTGTTGCTGGGGAGCATTTCAGACGACCCCCGCCGCCGCCGCTTTGCCTCAGCTCGAAAGCATGCGTGAAGACAGCAAGGTGTTATTTTGGCAGCTGAGCCCTAAAAATAACCCGGTAATCCTGCAGTGGGGCCGAACGCGAGCGGAGAAATGTGCCTGCAGCCGAGCGAGCAGACCTCCAACCCGGCACTCAAACCCCACAAATGAGAAGATTTATGCTGCAAATATTCCCTCTGGGCATCATATCTGCTTCACACCGTAAGAAACCAAACGATAATCTGATGGATTTAATCCACTCACCTGAGAGTGGGATTGACCATTGTACTGCACCTGCAGAAAACATCATTTTAGGTTTTTGAAACATTTGATAGGAAAAACAATTAGGAAAAAATGAGCAAAAGATGCATGTAGAATGCTTTTTTTTTTACTCTTTGAAATGTATTACTTGCTGTATGTAGTCCTGGACTGCAAGGACTGGAATGCTTACACAATTACTCTTGCTTACTTTACCTTTGAGCAAAAAAAATTCACCCCCAAAAACTTTCCAAAATTTGTGGACACCTAGTGAAAATGAATTTTTGTCTTACCCCTCTCCCCCCCAAAAAACGATGACATCACAATGGGAGAAACCATCAATTCCAATAAAATGTAATGAAATTAAAGCCAAAAATCTATTTAATTACATTCACTCTACCTTTGGCATCATGCATTCTAGCAACCACTTTTAATGACAAGTTTTAAAAAGCGCGTAAATGCTCTTTTTGGACTCAAAGCATCGTTTTCTTTGAATCTAGTGAACCCCGGCAGGGCAAAGCCTGATGACATCTGCATTTGTTTTTAAATAAAGATAAACTAAGGTTACTGGCTTGTTTTTTTATTGAAATGATTCAAAAACAAAAATACAAGAAACACATTCTATTATTATACAAATATACATTGATCTTCAAATACAAAAAAAAACACTATAAAAAGTTTAACAATACCTTCATACTATATAGTCGTCACGTAAAACAATAAAATGAAATGACAAAAAAAACTGAAATAACATTAAAATGTAAGATTTAAAATAGGGGTCTGCTTTAAAAGCTTTGAGGAACTTTCTGATTGTTTTGGAGAATTTGTAATTGTTACTGTCACTCCTTTTTCTGTATGTGGAACTCTTATCTGTTTCACCGCTGACCCGCATGTGCGAAACATACGTCACTCCCGCTAAAACATTTTACAGTAGTCATAGTGGGTGTTGCATCACTTCCACTAACGTTATCAACAAAAATAACCGGTAACACAACAAAGCGTTTTGTTGACCTCGACTGCAGTGGCAAAGGAAAGCGATATATATGCTGATCGCCACGATAGATTAAATAAAGGCCGGTCAGCCAGTGAGAGGGGGGTCGGGAAGCACCAGCAGGCAATGCGTTACAAAGAATAAATCAATAAAATATAGTAGTATGATGAACAATAATGGAGATGATTTGAGCTATTTTATTTCTTGAAAAAATGGCTTCATCACAGTTCTAGTGTAAAACTAGGAAAAAAAAAATCATCTGTTAAAGTGTATTTATTTTGTATACGTTGTTTATATTCCCCCTTTTTTTCTTGTTTTGTCCTCTGTAGTATACAAGTCTGAAATAAAATGCTAAAATATTACAATTATTTTTCTATTATAGATTACAAGCAATAGTTCTAAAAACAGTGCTACTTTTGTATGTTTACAAAAATATTTTTTGCAAAATAAACAGATGGTTAAAGTAGTTTTTATTTGAAAAATCTTTTTTTTTTAGCTTTTTAAACAAACCATTTTTATTGATTTTTTTTTTATTCCAGTTTCAAAACAAAAGACTCACAAATCGGTCCAAGATGTCCCTCTGTATTCTTTAGTATTCTATAGTAGTAGTATTCTTCAGTTTTCTAGGGGAATTGGAGCATATTCATCAGACAGACGCTGTATGGCCATGATGATGATGGTGGAATCATAGTATGGAAAGGGTGGAAAGCCTCTCTAGCAAAGGTGGGTGGGCAGTTGGAAGGTTTTCTGACTTGACAATGTGCCCAGTGATGTGATGCAAAGTGCCACCGCAGTTTGGAGATGTGATTGTTTTCAATGTCGGTGGAGGCGGAGGGGTGGAGACTGGGAGTTGGGGTGGGGGTGTTAGTAAAGAAGACTAGAAGAGACAGCGGATGACTGGAAAGAGGAAAAAAAATGGGACAGCGTTAGGGCTGAACACAGAGGTCAGATCGGGTAATCTCAGTTCCTGAAGTTTGGCTCTAGATTTTTAATAACCAATTACTCTTTCAAAATAAAATCCTTTTTTTGTGTAAAAATATAAGTGATGATGTGGGATTTTTAAAGTTAACTGCAGTCAGAACTTGCGACTGTTTGCATGTCATTCTTTCTCATCATAAATATGGAATAATAAATTAGAAGAATCGATACTTTTTCAAATTTATTGATCAATATTTTCTGTTGACAGAACAACCAGTGGTCTGACAATATTTAGACATATCAACAATAAAATTATACAGGCTGTTTTTAAAAATATAATTTAACTTAAAGTCAATGACATTTGAATGCTGGTCCTTCAGATTATAATTTTCTAATCTGTTTCATCATTATTAGTCTCTAAATAACACAATAAAAGAGATGAAGTCCATTGACAGAAAAATGGACCAAAACATCACAAGAATTTACTGCAAAATCCTCTTTTCCAGCCATTTGTGTTAAATAGTCTAAAGACTATCCAAAGTTTTATTCATAGACCTCGTAAATGCAGTAACAATAAAGTCCTAATTTTGGCGCCTTCAATTCATAAAAGGTTCAAAGATCTTCAGTGACACGTGTGATCATTTTTCTGGGCTCTGTCTTTGTGGCGTTCCTCATCTTTTCTGCTATTGAGGCTTCTAAAGAGGTGAATATAGTTTTGCTGAAATATCCAACTTCACAATTATTTTTAAATCCAGTTTTTTCTTACTTTTCAGTTATATAAACCCTTTATTTATTTATTTTTCAAACACAGATTGCTTGTCGTCACCATCTTGACAGTATATAATCTCATAACACACCGTCCTTTCAGAAAATGTGCTCATTCTAATAAAAAGGAAACCCGACGCTCATAAAAGCATAACCAGTAAGATCAAAGCCAAAGATTTAACGTAATCTGTCAATCAAAAAGCCAGACCATGGTTTTATGAAAAAAAAATATATTTAAATAATTTAATTTATGCATATATTTAAGTTTTAGAGCTTCTTAACCCTCTAACACCTGAGCTTTGGCTCCAGTTTGACTTTCTTTCAACTATCATAACTTTTCAATTGTTGACGGAATTAACGTCATTCCATTGAATTTCAAGGCAGAGAAAAGCTGCTTTACAGCAGGGAAGTGTTCACGCAATCGTTGTAAACCAGATGATTCTGGCACGGAGAAAAGTGACTTTGTGCCATCATGCATCACGAAAAAGATTGCGCATAAACGAGGCGTAACGATGAGTTACACCATGTCAAAGGAGTGTGTTACTATTTGATGATATGATGTCATTACACAAAAAATGTGAAAACAGTCAAAAAAGAAAACCTGATGCTTGTAAAAGCAAATGCCGTAAGGTTTTAGCCAAACATCAAACCCAGGTTTTATGTTTAAATAAGTTTGTGTGTAATTTTATTTATTCATACATTTTATATGTAATATATTTTTTTTTAGCTTTTGAAATTCTTAAGACGCATAAAACCTATTGCAAAGTTGAAAGATTTTAGTTAAAGTCAACAGAGTTTGACCCACTCGTGTAGAAGTCCAGTGTGGTTGCTCTGAAAACTGCATCTGGCTCCAGTTTGTTTTAAACAAGCTTCAATCTGGAAGTTAAACGGTTAGTCGTTGATGCAAATGCTGCTTTGTTAAAGTTTTCCTCACAAAAGCTCGAGAAACTTGTAAAAAAGCATCATTATCTTCAAGGACGCGAGTCTTTTAGACACCACGAAGTGTAGAAATTAGATATTTTTCTTCTTGTTGGGCCCCACAGATCCATGGGAAAATCCCCTGCTTTTCATTTATAAATAAATTACTTGTTTTGCTGTCATTTTTGGGTGGTTACAGCTTCATCCCCTTAAGAAGAGCCGTGTAGCTGACAAAAAAAACATTAAGAGAAGCATTTATTTTCATGCATCAAACAATCATCCATCACTTCAGTGGTTTTTAGCAGGCACTTGTTTAACTGCTGTTGTGAGAAGACGGTGACTAATTAAAAAGTAGTCGTGAAGACTTTGTTTTTTTTTGTGGCTTGGTCTTGTTCAAATCTTTATTTTTCCAGCTATTTCTTTAGAAAATTATAACACTAAATTCAGAAAATCTGACATTTTTTATGTTTTCCATCATAATTAGGATGTAAAAACTTAGTTATTATAAAAAGCTGAGTTTAAAAAAATCTTTATTTGTATCCTGCAACCCTCATTTTTTCAGCTTTTCAGTATAGGTTGTAATTATAAGACTTCTAAATTAAAAAAGTGTTGTTGTTTTTTTATTGGTCAAAGTGGGCTTTTGAAGTAGAAAAGCTTAAAGCAAAATCAAAAATTAAGGTGAGTCTTTGAAACTTTTCTACAAAGTTCTGGAAACTTTTTTTTTTTTTCCGGTTTCCAAATCCAATAATATCATCAGATGAAGTTTTTAAGCTGTTGCTGCATTTTTGGTCTGAGCAGGTTAAACAGGTAAAAGGCAGCAGGAGTTATTTTACCAGAGGAGTCGTGGAGCATATGGAATCGGGCCGGCCCCCTCAGATCTTGCTTTCCAGAGGATTAAAGACGAGTTATGTCAGAATCTCAACGCTTACGGAAAGATTTGATGTAATTTTCACCTCTAGGAAATTGAATTTATTTGGTCACAAAAAAAGTTGTTCATCCACTTTTCTTACATTTCTTTAATTTCCTGCTCATGCAGTGGAACGTAAAATCCTAAGTGCATTTTTGTCTAAACCACTTGTCTCTTGTTTTTTTTTATCTGTCATCTGTTTTCTTTAACTGGGAATCTCCAGACATCTTGCACAACCTGTTTGTCTGCAAACTTTAGAAGTCGTTTCCTTCTGTAAAGCGTGTCCGTCTCTTTTACTGTTTCCGAGTGCAATACTTTTGCATTTTAAATGCAGTTCGCACCCTGATTGTAGTCACTTTGCAATTTCCCATGATCATATGCTCATCACAGGGTGAGACATGAATACTTTCCGCTAATCTGCTCTGAAATGGCGGCCAGACAGAGGATCTCTATTGTGCTGCTCCTCGTCACACTTGACGATGATTCTGCAGTGGGCAGGTTTTTGGGACTGGTCACTTTTGTATGCTTCAAGAGGAAACACCTGCTGCTGACTGATGATCTGACACATGATAGGCAAATGAGGAATCAAGCCGCCTCAGGCTGCAACAGACTGACAACAACCTGAAAAGCTCACCAACTGCAGGGATCTGATCCACAGGGCCTCAGTCATTTTTAGAAGGTTAAAGCTGCTTTTAGAGTTCAACACCAGTTAGTAAACATATATGGAGAGCTGCTGTGTGAGGGCACTACTTGGTTTGTAGGGGTCTGATTTAACCTTTTAGCAGCACTTTTAGCTCAAGTGTTGACGTTCTTTAAATTACAGTAGCTATTCAACCATTTTTGAGTTAACGTATTTCCAATGGATTCGGAGGAGGAGAAAATCAGCTTTGTGCTGATTTGCTTAACTTTACAATAGTGAAGAAGTACAGTAGTAAAGTGCTGCAAATCAGAGCAAAGCTGCTTTTCTCAACATAAGAGCTGAAGATGTCACTGGCGACATCAAAGTAACACACTCCGTGATACACTGTAACTCCTTGACTTTTCACGCGATCAACGCGAATTAATGGATTCTGATGCGGAGAAAAACAGATTTTCATATCGCCTGTGCACCGATATGCAACACATTATTATTACAAAACTGCTTTTCTCCACAACAAAATCAGCGGATGATTGATTTACGTGGATTTTTTAAATACTTCAATACCGTTAAGTGTTGCACATCAGCTCAAAGCTGCTTTATCTCAATTCGGAATCCATTGGAATTACGTTACGTAACGATTGAAGAGCTACTGTGTTTAAAATGATTGAGGTGTCTTGACATACTGTGACTCATCGACTGTAACATGGTTAACGTGAATTAGCTGGTTCTGACTGCACCAATATGCAAGACGGAAATAACGTTTTACATTTGATTTATGTTGATTGTGTAAAGACATTACTTACAAAAAGTGTTGCACATGAACGCAAAGCTGCTTTTTGCCACTTCGGAATCCGCTGGAATTCCGTTAATTTCGTAAGCAGTTGATGAGTTACTGTAGTCAAAAGAATTTCTACGCTGGAGCTAAAGCTAAAGCTCCGGTGCTAAAGGGTTAAAGAGCGTGTTATTTGCTGTTGTCAACAGCTCTGCTGTTAAACGGTTAGTCTCCAGTTTTCATTTCCACCAGCATCCTGGCTGGATATTACATATTATCAGCAAACGCCCACTTTTAATCAAAGGAGAAGTTAGCGGGAAAAACAAGGTGGACCGTGTTTGGGACACATCCCATAATGCCATTCTGGATCTGGGGACTCAAAAGTTACTCAAAAGCCATGCCCACATATAAACATAATTTTAATTGTACAAAACATAAATAATACATTGAAAGTATTAAAAATCTCTCAATAATACTGTTGTTATTATCACAGTGGCAAAAAAATTCCGGTCTTTATATGGTGTTATTAGCCTTTTTTTTGTGGGTTTCCAAATTTACAATTCCCAAATCCTGTGCCTTGGAAAATTCCCAGAAGTCTCTGCAAAAAACCAGTGTGCATCGATGTGCACTAGATTGATGAATATAGACCACGATGCATTTCATTTGAACAATTTGTCATTTTGAAAAATTATATATAATATATAATATTTTATAAATTAACCAAGTTTTCATCATCGGAACACAGTAGATTCATAAATTGTCTTTATAAAATCTTCATATTTAAAAGCGTTTCACTTTGGGAATTGGGTGATTTCAACATATTTGCAGTTTAAAACAAATTTTAAAAAGTTGTGAGCATATGTTCAAATTGCGCTAAAATCCATGGCACAAGGATAGTCCCACACTTTTTAATTTTGTAGGGGTCAGGGATTTGTGAGGGATCTCAGTTACAGCCAAAGTCTTGAGTCAGTTGACTTATTGGCCACACCCCCATTTCAAAGACAGAAAAAGTCTGTGTAGGGTGTTCGCTCCACTTTACCTTTGAAACCATCTAAAAGGATGAAGTGCAAGTCTTGGCCCTTAGTTTGAACATATTGTATAAAGAAATACTAGAAGATTTTTTTTTTTAATTTATATTTAGCATGTGCTGTTTGCCCTTGTTTGTATGCAGGTGTCACGAAGGTGTTTATTCATGGTTTCTTTTTTTTCCAGAGCTCCATCGAGTCTCCAAACCTGGAGTTTGAATATGGAGACACAGATACCCTCACTGCTGAACTCTCAGGTACATTCAAAAGTTTGTAAAACAGGTTATTTAAATAACCTTTTTTCAAACAGGACAGGTCCGTAGACAGTAGAACTCTCCAGGGGTGTTTCCTGGACCTGGAAACATTGGGGGCTGAGCCCATTCCCTCACAAAAGTATTTGTGGGAATTTACGAAGTGAAAAAAGCCTTTTCAGTAATGTTTCTTGAGCATCGTGGCACAAATACTGCAGTTTGTACTTCAAAACATGTTTATTTTCAATCTTAAACACGGCTATGTAAAGAATATATTTTACATCAGTATTGATCTTAATGGGAAGACAAAATGATCACATTTGATGTTACAGGCAATTACCAGTTTTTTTTCCCCCCTTACAGCCAGCCAAAAACTAGCTAGGCTAGTTTAGCTAGCAAAAGTGTCATCAGATCAGACAGGTGTTCACATAACTTTGAAATTTCCAGCGCGTTTACCTGTTTCATGTGTGTGGACAAAGTCTTCCCGCCCACTGCAGCCACCAGAACAGAAGAACTGTCCCGCTTATTTTTCTCAAAAACCCGTCGGGTGTCCATTGTTTACTGGAAGTTGGGGTCATAGACACTGGGAACGCCAGGAAAGTTCAGAAGTTGGATTAAATATCGGGAGGGGGGGGGCTGTCAGCGAATAAAACATGGAGGATTTTTTTTCCCTCCCTGATCAACTCCTCTCTGATTGGTCAGACCGCTGATAAAACAAGATTAAAATTGTGTTTCAGAGTATTTTTATATTCATATTGTTGTGAATCAGGTGCAGAATAAAAAATGCTGTTGGAAAAAGATTGCATTTGTGATGTAGAGAATACAGGCTCTAAGCAATGGGGGGGCTCTCTGCCAATCGACCCGCCCATAACTTAGAAACTAATTTCTAATGAACTCCTGCGGCTCTGCAGAAACAATGTCCTGTAAAACTGTAACAGGTTTTTCTCATTTTGGCTAAAAACGGCATAATCATAATTAAGACTACTGGGAATGCTTTTACAATGTATCAAGAGATGATCAGAGTGGGTCTTTAATATGTAGAATCCCCAGAAATTACAATATTGAAATACATATTTGCATGATCTTTTCAACAGAGTCCCTTTAAAAAACTTAGATTAGGATTAAATTGGATTGGGTTATTCCATTTCCTGTTGTGTTCTGTCTGCAGAGCTCTACAGTTACACAGAGGAGCCAGAGTTCGCCTTAAACAGAAACTACTTCGAAGAGGATTTTAGGAGCCATGGTAAGTCGTATATGTGACCTGTGCTGCTGTCTCACAGATCAAGTAGAAAAAACGGAGTTGACTTGAGTTTGATGGTCAATAGGGTCAGATCTGCTCTGAACCTCTTCTTCAGAGCTTTAATCTGGCATATCAAAGCTGCAGTTGAAGAGAGCTGTGGCCTGTTGATGCTGCTTCCAGTCACAGTGACCTTCTCTTCTCTTCTAACAGAGTATCTTCTTTTCACTATATTTATTCTGTTGATAAACGATTTTTAGGAGCTAAAGACAAAGATTGTCTTACCCAATGAATTATATTTAGGCTAGAGATGGAATGCTAGCTTGTTGCATATGCAAAGTTGGACGCCATATTGGAATGGTACAGATGCCAGTTCACTGCTGTGCTACAATTTCACAAACAGAGCTGGAAAAACAATGTGACTTTACACAAGTAAATTATTACTGTCAGCTAATGAAGGAGAACTTCTAGAAAACATTTTAGGAAGATCTGAGTAAGTTTACCGAGAGAGTGAACCAGAGTAATCTAACTGGTTAAAGCACTGTATCACAAAAAAGTTGAGAAATATTTAAGAGAGTAAAACCTGGTGTAGGGAGAAGATTCTGACTTTTTTTTAACAATCAGAAGATTAGTGGGACTAGTGGTTTTTGGTGTTTTCTTTCATTGCCCTGATCACACTGCTACCCTCAAGTCAACAGCGTTTGACTTTAGTGTGATTTTATTATTTTTTTTAGGTAATTTGGTCTGCCTCTGCCTCCTATATATTGCACACTAGACTACATTAGAGGTCTATATAAATGCATGTTAACACCCTTTTTGGGCTTAAAACTCGCATTCGTGTGTCGCTACACAAGTTTTTATGTCAATTTTTGGGTTCTACGTACAAGACGCACGGCCATTGAACGCACATTGCAAGTTGAACCAGGTCATGCTTTGACCAATCAGGGACTGGAATTTTGTCGTGACTTATGGATGGCGCTCCTTTTTAAGTTACAAAAGTCCCAACCAGTTAAAAATTGATCACGAAGAAAAAATAAAAAATTGTGCTTTGTTCATGGCCAGATTTATACAACACCAAGTCTTTCATTTATTGGAATAGAGCTGTAAAAGAAAGCCTGGAGCAGGATCCAAGAGATTTGCACCGCTTTGACATTTCGCACAAAGCCTCTTCCAACTGTAGGTTGCAGAAATGCGCTAGTATTGGGTAGTGACAATCCAGTGTGAACACCATATAGCAAAAGTACGTTCTTGAACACCAGTCACATGCCCAGTGTGAGCGTAGCATAAGAGTGCATGAGATCAAACCAAACAAAGCTGTAAAAGTCTGCATTTTTCCCAATTGACATCTTTTTATGTCAAACGAGTACAACATCCCACTTTTCTGTGAATGTTTGTTTGAAAAGGCAAAAGCGCAATGTGAGGGTTAAATCACCTTATCATAAAAAAGTTGTGTCATTGCAGGTTTTCAAAGACATTTGTCCCTTGTGTGTAACCGTAGTTTCAAGCTAATGCCATGAGGGCTAACATAAATGTTCTGCTGCTTTAATCTCCTAATAGTATGATCACCCTGACAGCTCTACTCATGTGATGGATGTGTGCTTCCTTAATACTCAACCACAGTTTGATCATGAACGTTGTTACAATGATTACTTTTACAAGAGATTACCCTTTTAATCCCTTCTGTGCAGAAATAATCTCCTTATTTTTATGCAGTCATTTCCATTTGTTTAAAAAGGGTTCACTGAATTTATATTGTATGTATATATATGTGTGTGTATGTATATGCAAAGAAAAAAAAAGCAGAAAACATCAATAACTTGAGGAGGGTTGGATAAAGGTTTATATTTCCCTGATGGAGCCAGAGTGGCCTCTTGACACGCTGCTCTTTCATTACAGCGGCTCTGGCTGACAGACGATCATTTTCCTGCTTGACTTGTGTTCCTGGTGTTTATGCTTCAGAGCCACGTCTGATCTGCCTTTTCCCAAAGAAACCCTGAAATTTCCATTCAATCTCTCCAATAAATTGCAGTGATTATTAACATGTCTCATACATTAGAATTTCTCAAAGGATGACTCTAAAAATAGAGAGGCTTTGTGTTCGACTGCAAGTCTGGGTCTCTTTAATAAAATATCATCCCCTCACTAATCACTAATGATGATGATGAGGATATTATCCTGCTTAACATCCATGTATGTCGCCTTAATCAAATGAAGACTTCAAGAATAGACGATGGTCCAAACAATCATCCTTTTGTAGAGGAGACGGGCTTTTATTTTTTTTCTTCTGTGAGTGCGGTGTTGTCATCGTGTGAAGTTTACTAAATGCTCTGCTCGTGTTTACCAGTACACACCACTATCTTCTCTGTGGTTTCTTCATATTAGTCACTTCTGAGAACTGGGCTGTAATCCTTCTGCTATTTTTGAAGCAAAAGGCCTGGAGGCAACTGCAGACTCATTAATCCAACAGTCCGTCTTTCTGACAACAAGTGAATGTCAATATTTTTCAACCACTATAGGAATCCAAAGTAGGATATGTGAGAATTAGATAGAAATTTGAATGAACAGAATGACAAATACATTTTGGTTTCTACCAAAGGAATTATCTGTAAAATTGAAACAACAGGTTTTGTTTGTTAAATCCCCACTCCAGTGAAAATGGTGTTTTTAACATGTTCTTGTGGCATTTTTCTAATGATGGAGGACATTTATAAAGAAAATTAACCTTAAAATTGCATTTCTGGGGTATTTCTGTTTAAATGTTTGTTTATTCGGAGCAGGCAAAAAATTTTTTTTTTTTTAAAGGTGTGTTTGTGACGTAGAGAATACGCTGGGTGGGTCACAAGCACTCTGTTCCATTGTAATGCATATCCTTGTTGACAACTAGACCCATGTATGTTTTCATTTTCCTCGTCTGAACTGGCATCTAACTCAAAACTGTACCACTGGATAGCTCTAATGTTGCCCGCTATTTTTGTCGCACCGCTAATGTTAGGTTGAGGGTGTGAGGGGCTGTAAGCTAGCGGGAGAGCATGTAAACAGAGAGCTCTCAGCCACAGGGTGGGGGCAGGGAGTGGGATTGCTCCGCACCAGTTCCGCCCACAACTCAGGGGGGAATTTCTAATGAACTGCTGTCACTCTGCAGAAACTATGTTCTAGAAAACAACACAAAAATCAAAAACAGGATTTTAGCAAAAAAAACCCTGTAAAATCATAATTAAAAGACCACTGGAGACACTTTACAAAAGAGCAAATGATGATCCGAGAGGGACTTGAAAAGATTTGAACAGTTTATATATCTTTGTCTCTTTTCGTTTTTAGTACTTTAAATATTTGCCTTGTGTGTATTTACTTGGGCTTCCTCGTGTTCTCACTGCAGCTTGAATATATATACATATATATTTTTACATTTTAAGAAGATAAAGAAGCTAGATGTTGCTTTCTGTTTTGAAAAAATGGATTTCAAGATTTTTAACTATTTTATTAATTGGAGAATTGTAGAATTTTACATTGTTTTAATAAAGTTCAGAGAGAGCAACGGAGCCCCTTAGTCCCAAATGCTTTCCCCTGAATGATGTGTTTTATTGGTTTTCTACTTTTAAGCATATTTGTTTTCAAAACAGAACATGGCTCCTAAATAAATAGTACAAAGTAGCACTTTTAAAACTTACATATGGTTATTTCAAGAATAAAACTTTTGCATCTTAAAATAATGTCAGATCAGATAAAGCTACACAAGCATAGATGAATGATTCCAAGAGAATTTGACTTCCGGGATGAAGCGCATTTTGAAAATGAAAGTTAGGAAAGCCATGTCAGTTAAACAAGTAACCACTAGGTTTTTTTTTCTCAAATAAATTTGTCTTTGTTCGATCCAAAATAAAATATTTTAACTTTAGAAGAAAAATCTTTTTTTTTTTTTATGAAATTGATGTTGACCTCTTTTTCTCATATATTAAGATATAATAATTGAGTAACCCTGTGATCTCTAGTTTTCATCCATCCATCCATCTTTCAAACCTGCTTGATACTTTTTGAGGTCAGGGCTATTTCTTATCTCGGGGGATTCACCCTGGACATGCTGCCTTTCTGTTGCAGGATGTCTTCATTCATTTCATGTTTTAATTCTTTTTTTTGACCACAAGAGACACTCATTAAAATGTGACATATCTTTTAAAAGTTAGCTCTGGTTAAAGCTGTATTTCTTGGATTTACTGTAATTAACATAAAACTTTCCTGGAATATTTTTTAAACATAAATCAGCTTGAGTCAGAAAACGCTGCTGAAATCCCTCTGACTGGACTCTGTGATTTTGTATCCCTGCAGCTGGGGGCAGGAGGTGGACGGAGCTGACGGTGGACGAGCAGAGGGTTTATGTCATGAGGCTTTTGGACGCGCTGGAGGTGACGGACAGAGATAAGCGGCTCAAGGTGGCCAGGGCCATCCTCTACCTGGCTCAAGGTGTGTGGGGCCCCCAAGTTGAAAACCCCTTAGCTTAAACCAGTTCAATCGAGGCCTGTACTATTAACACACTGCTAAACTATGCTTGATACAAAAAGACATTACAGAACCCTGAACAGCTGAAACACTAATTTTGAGTGCTAAATGATTAACAGATTATCAAAAATGTTAAAAAATATGGTAAAAATAGTTAAAGAATCTAAAAAGTTAATTTTACCTGCTCTGATGAAAACAAAACAAACAAAAGGAAGTGAGAAAAAAACACTTCTGAAGACATAAGGATACAGACAATGACACTGTTGGGTTCTTCAAAGATAATTAGAAAAAAGCAAGAACCATTATGATCTGTAAAAATTATCTAAATTAGGCTTTTTTGTCGTTTCTGTTTAGATAAAAGCAAAGATCATTTTGGGAAAACAGAACAGTTACAAAGCAACTTTTTTTTTGTTACAAAAATGACACAAAGCAACTTTTTTTTTCCTTCCAGGAGTGTTTGATGAGTGCGACACAGAAGGGGATGTGCTCCACTGGTCCCGGCACAACATCTTCCTCCTCTACGACATGGGCATCTTCACGGCGCTGCTGGAACTGCTCAGCATGGAAATAGAGTGAGTATGAGGACAGAGGGGAAAATATATATATATATGTATATATATACACACACACAGTGGGTATGGAAAGTATTCAGACATTTTTCACTCTTTGTTATATTGCAGCAAACCACAGAATTTTTGACATTTTTGCAGATTTATTAAAAAAGAAAAACTGAAATATTACATGGTCCTAAGTATTCAGACCCTTTGCTGTGACACTCATAGATTTAACTCAGGTGCTGTCCATTTCTTCAGACCATCCTTGAGATGGTTCTACACCTTCATTTGAGTCCAGCTGTGTTTGATTATACTGATTGGACTTGATTAGGAAAGCCACACATCTGTCTATATAAGACCTTACAGCTCAGAGTGCATGTCAGAGCATATGAGTTTTTTTTTGTGCAATATAACAAAGAGTGAAAAATGTAAGGGGGTCTGAATAATATATATTTATATATCTCAGCTTGAAGGAGGTGCAACAAACCAGCGCTGCTGCTAAGATCAGTCCACATCAGGACCTTCTATTGTTTCATACGCTGCTGGGAGGCATCATGGCACAGTCTGATATATTGTTAGGCTGCATGACAAAAACAGGGCCTTCAGGCACACACACACACACTCCGTCTGGCAGGGACTGAAAAAGCCTTTTTGTGTCTCAGAGCTCCATCAGAATTCAACACTTGTTTATCAAGAAGTTGCAGATTGCAAAGATTTACATGTGCTCCTCCACTGGTTATATGGGAAAAGCTGTCTCACATTTTGTGCAATAATGCAGTATTATCTGTGTGTGTGTGTGTGTGTGTGTAGTAACAACCAGGCATGCAGCAGTGCAGTGAGGAAGCCAGCCATTTCCCTTGCAGACAGCACAGAGCTCAGGTAAGTCAGTGAGCTCATCAGGCTCTACTGCTTTGCTTTTTAGGAAACAACTACATATGATCAATATAAATAATAATGTCAATTCAAAATGACAAAAAGTGAAATTGTTACTCTGTGATGGCCAAATAAATGTAAAAAGCTCAAATGCTGTGAAAACTTCCCCTTTTGGAGCTGAGAAATCAAAAAATGATTTAATCTATCTTTAGAACTGAAACTCTTTTGGGGTCACCAGGTTGCTGGAGCCTATTCCAGCTACAGTTGGATTAAGGTGGGGCACACCCTGAACAGGTCACCAGTTTGTTGCAAGGCCACACACATTATTGCTATATTTTCAGAGTATAAGTTGCTATTTTTTTATTTTTGCATAGTTTGACCAAGGGGTGCAACTTATACTCAGGTATGACTTGTGTGTGATTTCTTAAATATAAACATTACCAACCACTAGAGGGCACTGTAGGTGTGTGTATCAGTATGTGCTCCTGACAGCAACACAGAGGAAGAAGCTTTGCCAGTTTAAAGCTACGTTCACAAGTCTATGTAAGCGAGAAATGCTCATTTCAGGCTGCTGTGTTCACAACTCTTGTGTTCACGTGTTTCTACGCAAGTTTTTAAGACCGTTTCTAGGGCTCTATATACAAAACGCACAGCCATTGAATGCGTGTTGAAAATTAGACTAGGTTGAACTTTTACCAGTCAGGGACTCAGATTTGATACTGATGTATGGATGGCGTCTTTTTCATTTCATGGAATTGCCAGCTGTTTGAAAATTTATTATGGAAGAGACAGAATTGCGGTTTGTGTCCGTCCAGAATTC
Source organism: Adrianichthys oophorus (assembly GCA_036245035.1). Classification (NCBI taxonomy): domain Eukaryota; kingdom Metazoa; phylum Chordata; class Actinopteri; order Beloniformes; family Adrianichthyidae; genus Adrianichthys; species Adrianichthys oophorus. The sequence goes on from BSAI01000030.1 coordinate 91,209, forward strand.
TATAACACAGAGTCTTTCATATTTATGAATGGAGTTGTGAAAGAAAATGTCTTAAGCAAGACTCGTTAAATTTTCCCCGTTTCAACATTTAGCACCAAGCCTCTTCCAATTGTAGGTGGTGGACATGCGCGAACAGTAGAAAAAGACAAATAAACCCTTCCCTTCTTGTCCATTGTGAACACCGTATTCTAAATGCACTGTGCATCAAAAAGCGCCTTCTTGAGCGTGCGTCACATGCTCGTTGAATACGTATCATTACGCCACGCACAGCAGAGTTGCTCAACACATGACACAAAGGGATGAAGAATTCAACGGAATTAGTCATTTAAAGGGATATAAAGAGTTTAGTTGATTTACCATGTTCTTTATGCTATTGTCATCTAAATAATTGTTCATAAGTTGCACTTATATACTAGATTCTTCCTGTGTTTCACAAAGCTAAATAAACATCAATGTGTTACTGTAGTGAAGCAAGCAGATATTCAGTATTGACATACATAGAGATGGATTAAACATTGGTGTGTCACCCATAGAAAATGCCTTACCTCCGGTTCCAACGAAATTAAGTCAATTCAGTCACCATTTTCCCGCAGTATGGACTTCACCATTTTGGAGCCAGATGGCGTTAGTAAGTGGTGATTGTTCTGAGTCAACATTTCTGTGGCAACCACACTCGCTAATCAAGAGTAAACTTGTTGGAAAACCACGCCCCTTCCACTGAAGGCAGGCTCGGGAGAATCTATCAAACGTGTTAAACGTTCGAGGTTGGGGCCAGTGGGCGCCAAATTCTTTTACTGAGGCACCTGATTGGTCAGTTTATCATTTGAATAACTTGTGATGAAAAAAATATATTATGAAAAAATATATAGGTTTAGCAAGGACATGTTAAGAAGAGATTTCAGCAAGAATGGTAATACTGATGATGACTGAGGAATAGCTGTTTCTTTCTCAATAGAAATCAATGGGACATTTGGCTTTCTGCCAAATAGGAAGTACTGAACACGCAGGGGGAGGGGATAATCAGTCCAGTTTTCTTTATATACTGTCTATGATATTTAGTCTATTATTGTTTACTATTCTGTTATTATGGGGACATATATTTTGTTCGAGATGACATTTCACTCAAAAGAGCGACTTATACTCCAGTGCTGTATATGACTTTTATCTTCATTATTATGCATTTGTTTTTATGGGAGGGGCGGGGGGGCAATTTATACTTCAGTGGGTACATGTAAATGGGTACATGGGTACACCTAGGGGCAATTTAGTCTATGGAGCTTTTTTTTGTGGCTGTGGAAATCTGAGTCCACACATGCACGAGGAGAGTATGCAAACTTCACACAGAAAGGGCCCAGCTGGGATTTCAACCAGCACATTCTCACTGTGAGGCCAGAGCACCAACCACTACACCACCAAGTAACCCTAACATGAGAATTGGCATGGCATGTCTGTGACTCCTGTGTGTTTACAGAGTTTTACTGAGTATTATGTACCTGATGGTTGAGACAATTCGAGTCCAAACAGAAGATGACCGACCAGAGTGGAGAGCAGCCAGAGAGGCCTTCAAGACCGAATTAGGTGCGTGTCTGTAAAGTATTCTTGACATTACAGTTGTTTCCATCCTTCAGAACTCACATTTTATTCGTACTTTACCCTTCAGGCTCACCTCTGTATAGTGGAGAGCCCTTTGCGTTGCTCCTCTTCACCATGGTGACCAAGTTCTGCAGCATGAATGCGCCTCACTTCCCCATGAAGAAGGTTCTGCTGCTTCTGTGGAAGACGTTACTGGTTAGTTCCCTGTAGATGACATACAGGCAGCTATCCAACTCTTTACAGTAGTAAAGTGTTTACAGAATTAACAAAAATCAGCTGATTCAGATGCAAAGAAAAGTGGCTTTAGGGTAATATGCAACACTTCATAGTTGTGAAATGTTTACACAATCAACGTAAACCAGCTAAACGCTTCACATCAAGTATTTATGCAATCAATGTAAATCTGCTGATTCTAATATTAACATAAGTCGCTGTGCACTGAAAGGCAAGTTATTACAGTGGGGAATCATTGGCAGGTTTGGTAATCTCGCAACAGTATTGCGTGTAATCTGGACTGCTGTGTCAAAAACACAGCATTAATTTTCTCTGTGACCGACTAATCACTCTCACCAACAATTCCTTTTTTTCTGACTTCACTCTCACAGACACAGCTGAGAGCGGTTGCCACATTTATTAAGGCACGCCCACATTAAAATCATCACACCTTGACTAAATAAACAGGAATAGAAAATCACAAGAACTTTTTTCAAAATAAAATACATACAAGAAAAAACTATTAAAGAAAACTATAAATGGGATCACATTCTAACAGCATGTGTGTATGGAATTAACGTAGACCAGCTAAGAACTTCACTTAACTTCACTTAAAAGTAATCTAGCTAAATATTTCAATACTGAAAAATATTTATGAAATCAACATAAAACAGCTAAACATTTCACTACTGTAAAATGTTTGATATCAACGTAAGTCAGCTAAATAATGAACTGCTGAAAAATTTTTATGAAATCAACGTAAAACAGCTAAACATTTCACTACTGTAAAATGTTTATGCGATCAACGTAAGCCAGCTAAGAGCTTCACTACAATAAAATGTTTAGACAAACAACATAAACTGGTTAAACACTTTACTACTGTAAAGTGTTTACACAGTGTACATAAAAAAAGCTGATTCTGACAAAAAAAAAAATAGTTCTGCACTGATACGGAACGCTTATACTTTACACTGGAACGCAGTGGCGCAACACTTTCTCTGCGCCAGAATCTTTTGGAATTACATTGATTGCATAAACAGTTGAAGAGTTACAATAGTTAAGAGTGTGCGTTATTTGCTGGCCATAGCTCTTGTGTTAACGGGTTTTGACCCCGATACTGAATATCTGCTACCCTGCTGGTTTTTCATCCATCAACAACCTGCTTTAAGCTGATTCATGTGGATCAGTTGTTCAGTCAATCAAAACCTGGAAAGTACTATATTTACTATGCTAGCCCTCCTACCTGTTTACAAAAAACTCTAAATGGCTGTGCTTTCTAGTTTACGTTGGGGGGGTTCCAGGAGCTCCAGGAGATGAAGGTGCAATGCCGGGAGCGTCTCAATCTTCCCCCGCTCCCAGAGGACAGCATCATGGTGGTCCGAGCCATGAGGGCGGCCTCGCCACCAGCCTCTGCCATGGAGCTCATTGAGCAGCAGCAGCAGCAGAAGAGAGGCCGCCGTAGCCGCAGGGTATGAACCTCCACCTCACACACCAAAAGCAAGCAAACACAAGCGCACAAGGGGCCAGGGTGTGTTCACACTTGTGGTTTAGTCATAAAATGTAATGTTCTACTCTCTTTTACGTTATAAACTGTAAAAAAATATATATACATTTTTTTATTTTGCTAAGGATTTTTTGTCTTGTGAAATGATGATTGGGTAAAACCTGCATTTAAGAATGGATGGAGCATAAGGTGAGAGAACAAATGATTTTTTTTTTGTGCTCATTTGAAAACAGTTTTCACTACGACATAATAGAACCATAGAAAAAGTGTTGGAGACACAATCTAAACCCGTTTATTAATGTTATAAAGTTACTCTTTTTTTGTTGTTTTTTAATTGGAGTAAACAGGGGGTTCAACCACCAAGCAACATAGTCATTATTTGGGGAACTGACTGGGTCCAGTTACTTTCATTTTTAAACGTGTTTCAATCTGGAAGTTAGGATGTAGGTTGTACAAACAGAAGAACATAAAAACCTTGTATTGATGTGTAAAAGCAACATGGTTCTCCATTTGAACTACAAGTTTTATATCCAGAATGTTGCCTTAAAGAACTGGGTGTCCTTGAGCTAAGCTGGGTTCACATTTCACTAGAACTGCACCTAAATTACGCAGATACTATTTCAAATGATCCACAATAGCACTTCAATCACACCAAAGTTGACTTTGATCAAGCTGAAGTGAAATCAGGTTGTTTTATGTTTTGTTTTCCAGGTGTATCTGTTGGGTATTTGTTTTTGTCAGAGAAAAATGAAAGGATAAAGATCTATGTTTCGACAGCTGGCCTGCGGTCTTACTTAGGTTTCACGCCTGTCATGATGCATCACTATCAGCTGTTTGTGATGAGTGTTGCCCACCATACAAGCCTGTCACGTTCATCTGAGTGACCACACCCTCTCCATCTGGTTTTAGAGAAGAGCATCCAAAGTGGATGACAGCGTGTTTACTCCCTCATCTCAGTTTATGTAACTGAAAGAAAACAAAAAGAGGATGAAGAACAGCAACTCCATCCTCCTTCCGCTCCCCATTGCTGAGAGCTCTCTGCATACATGCTCTCCTGCTAGCTTACAGCCCCTCACAACCCCAACCTAACAATTAGCGGTGCAACAAAAATCTGGTGAGCAATATTGGAACTATGAACCAGGTGCCAGCTCAGACGAGGAAAACAAAGATGTACATGCTTATGGCCTGCCTACTAATTTTTATGCGGAACGTACAATCTTTAAAAAAAAAAAAAATTTGTCTGCTCCTGATTCACAACAATTTGAATAAAGAGATACTTAGAAATGTCATTTTAACCTTAATTTTCTTTATATATGTCCTCCATCATAAAGATGCCACAAAATCTGTTAACACCAAAACCACAGTTTATCGAAGTGGATCGTTAAAGTACAAAATAGACCAAGAAAATAAAACCAATGTTGTTTTTAAAAAGTACAAGTCCTGTAGAAATGTTAACGTCAGAGAAACTGAATGTATGCTTAACACAGAATTGGGACCAGAAAGATGAATGTGAGAAGCACACAACAGGAAAGTCCTATACTAGCAAACTAGACAGTTGCATCATGGACACTGAGAACCCAAAGGTAATAAGAACGGAAAGAAAAAAAGTCAAATGTTGGAGTTAAGAAGCTATAAAAAATAAAGAAATACACCATAAACTGAGATGACGAGGCAAGCACGCTGTTACTCAGGGGAAGTTCTTCTCTCAGAACCATGCAGAGGGGGACGTGGTCACTTAGATAGACCTCCAAATGCTGTTCGGTAGGCCACACCCATTATTAGCAGCTGGTGATGACGCATCATTGTGAGCACAAAAGACTGTAGCCCAGCAATCGAAACATGTCTAAGTAAAGTAGAACTTTATTTTCATGTTTCGATTAGAACAATTCAAACTGAGCCTATCAACTGTGAACACACCTGAGATGTTAAAACTGACACATTTAGTCACAAATGACAGACTTGCCTAACTTTATTTAATTTTAAAGTTGTTGTTTTTATTTTTGTTTTAAAAACACGTGTTCAAATATATGCTCAATTTTTTCCAACATGGATGTTGCTTCACATCATCCAAACAGGAAGTTCAGTAAAATTCATTATTCAGCGCCAAATTATTCAGAGCCACGTCAAATTTAGACTTTTTTTCACACTATTCCACATTTAAATGTAGCTGCCAATGTTGATTTTATTTCAAAATAAAGGCTGTTGTTGTGTAATGATAAAGAAATGTTGCTACATTTTGATTGTTTGAATTGAAATCAATGACACAAGTTGTCAAAAAATTGCTAAAATTGTAAATTTGTTGTGGCTCTGCATAGGTCTTTGTCTACCAACAAATCCATTTTTGTAATTAGTTAAAATAAATCATAAAATGTCAAGTTTTTTTTTTTATTTTTTGCTACTTGAGTTTGTTGTATCTGCAAAGTAAATTTCCGAGCGCTTCTGCATCTCATTCTAACCCTTTGCTGCTTCGGCTTTTCTAACACAAACAGCTAAATAAGAATCCTTTTGCAAGCTAACTAGATGACTGTGGTGCTCATACTGCTTTGTGAGTTGAGTAACACCTTTTGTTTTGACGGGATAGCCTCGTCCTCTAACTTCCCTCTGGTTTCTTATTGCCCCTCTTCCTTCTGTTCCCACAGAGTGCCTTTGTTGATAGCTTGGAAGGAGACAGTCCCTTTCTCAAGAAGCAGGTCTTTACCCACAAATTCCCACTTTTCCTCTTGCATTTTCCTCTCTGCACCAAGCTGGATTTTTGCACTCTTCTCCCACATCCCCGAAATTCCACAGTGCATCTTTTTCTCTCTTTTCCCTGTCTCTGTCTTATTTATTTAAATATTATTCTCATGCAGCTTTGTTGGGTCAGATTTAGCGTCTTGATAACCAGACAATAATGGGTTCACAGCTCTCCTTACCTGCAAGGAGTTGGTTAAATTTTTCCTAAAATCGTTCCTGCAGTTTCCAGAGATTATTTTTGTTAGGATCCCATCATGGAAATCTGTTCCATCTTCCTAAATTGGCTTAACCTTATATAACCATTTGTATCATATTTAATACACACATTTCTGAGACTTCTATCTCATTAGAATGATCCAAACTTTACTTAAAAACTCATCGTATGTAACTTAGTCCCTGTTTTCTATCCTGTAGTTCATCATCATTCCACTAGGGGCGGGTAAAAGGACTTTTTTTTTTTTTTTTCTTTGATGTAGTCAGATTTACAGAGGTAATTTGACATTACACTAAATGCTGCAAAAGGTTTCTCAAATTAGAATAAAACTGCTGTAAACTTTTAGTAAAATCCTTTACATTTTAGTAGACGTGTTCCAACCTTACATTGGTTGAATAGTCAATACATTTTAAGTTTATCATTCATGTCAGTGGTACATTCCACATATTTCCATGAATGAAAATGTACATAATTCAAAAATGTACATGATTCATCCTGTTTCATTGGGACGTTGTAATGGCTTCAAATTAACTTTCTTTTTCTATGGTTCTTTCCTTGAGACAGGAAGGCGTAAAGAGTCAAATTTAATTTGTTAGCTTATGGGTTCATCAGTTCACAACACAGTTGGCTTTAAATTAGCAAAAGATTATAATTTCACCCCCCTAAATAAACGGTCATGGATTACTCCAACCTTGTTAGAGGAACCAAGAGACGAATAGCGGGTGTGGTCACAGTTAAGCTTGCAGCTAGTTTCAAGCTAATTTTTTTAAGCTTTATGTTTGCCACCATTTTGTGTGGAAATGATGCTAATAATTTTTTTACTCTGAAGCTTTAGCTCCAGCATTGACATTCTTTCGACTACCGTAACTCTTCAACTGTTTGTGCAATTAACATAATACCACCAAGAGGTGGAGAAAAACAGTTTTGTTCTGATATGCAACATTTTATAAATGTGAAATGTTTATGCAATCAACGTAAATCAGCAGATTTTTTCCTCCCTGCTCCTTATCTTCTTTCTTTCACATTTCATCCATGGCTGCTTTTTCTTTCTTCTCTGCTCTTGCTGTTACCTCTCCTCTTCTTCACTGTGGTCTGCCCAGAAATGGGTGACGGGGTTTGAGGGACAAGACTGACTTGCTGGCTGTTATCATTAGAAGTGGTATTTTCTCTGTCCCATAAAGGCAGCATTTCCCTTGTAGTCTTCATCCCATTTCCACCAGGTTTGACCTCAAACATTCACCGTGCAATGTAGAGTCTGAGCGAGGGGTCACTGTTTTGAAACTCATTCATTCGACAGGTGGACTAAGGGTGCAGGTGTAAGATTTGGGGTTCTGTTGACCTCCGTTTGGAATGAATGTGGTTGAAAGCAGTCGCCCACAGAGAAACCAAATAAAAGAGAGCTCGAGCTTTTCTCCCATGTAGCAAAGAATGGCTTTTCCATGAAGAATGGCTCACGACACTGTTTTACACGCTCCCCTCTTCTCACAGTCGCGATGGCAGCTCTCGTCACTTAGTCCTGTCACTGACACACAGCACATTGACTGCAGTAGATAAGCTAATGGTCAGAAAGCTTACCCATGCCTGATGCTTGCACTCTCTCCACAACCATTCATCGGTCATTGAAATGATTCCAGAAACCTGCTTGTGTGAATGCGTAGTTATTTTGCACTTGGAATGGGATTTGTGGGATTTATGTTTGTACCTGTTTGTTTTTTCGAATTGCAGATGTTTGGTAAGTTGGGTTAGATGTGTGATAATGAAAATGTCAGTGTTCTGTTTTCAACATAATATGAGGGGTTTCTGAAGAGAAAGTTATCTATTAGGAGTTTTTGAGAACTCTCATTCATCCAGGATGGATTCATACCAAAGAAACATTTTTAAAAATTTCATCTGGACTTCGTTTTATAACTTTTTAGGAGTTATTTGGGTCTTTAACTCACACTTGAACTACAGTATATTTTTATCTATTGAAAAATCGTTCACAGGAAGTAAACCTATGTTGAAATCCCAGCATCCCTTTGTTTATATTCTCTCTTGCTAGCTTTCAGCACCTCACAAACCCAAACTAACATTAGCGTTAGCAAAAAATAAATAAATAAAACACGAGCAACATTAGAGCTATCTAGCCGTACAGTTTTGAGCCAGATACTGGCTCAGACTAGGAAAATGAAGACGTTAATGGATCTAATTATCTGCAAGTGAGCGCATCAGAATTAGAGCAGAGCAGGAAAACTTTGGGCCGCCCCAAAACTTTAGCTTTTTCAAACCGCGGGCTTTTGTCTGCTTCTGATCCATCACAATTTGCATAAAGAAATACTCAGAAATACAGTTTTATTCCTAAATTTTTTTATAAATGTCCCCCATCATGATAAAAACGCTACACGAAGTTTTTAGAAACACAAAAATCACCATTTTCATTGGAGTGGGTCTTAACACCTAAAGAAGCTAATCAGGCACAATCGTCCCTAACCGTCTTGCTCCATCCGAGGACGAAAATTCCTATGACGACTCAGAACAACGCTTAGCAAAGCTTGTAAGGGACACCCAGATCTATGTGACCCAAAACCACTGAGGTTTGGTTTTGTCTTGTAGACGATCATCATTATCAAGACCAATGCCTCCCTCCAAACCTATAAAAAAAAAATCACTTCTCTTTTCAGTTTAGTTTAAGAATGAAACAGCCTCTTGGATAAGTGGTGAAACACTTTCAACTTCAAAAAATGAACTTTTACAAACTTTTTCTGAAACAAGCATAGCCTTTTTTCAGTAGTTAAAGGCAAACTTACCATTTTCAAGTTTGTGTGGAAAAAGATGTTATTTAACAATTTAGCAACTTCCAAACGATGAAGTTGTCCTATCCCACTAATCCTAATTTTTCACATTTTGTTCTGTAGTGTAAGTTATTCAAATTATTTACTGCCAAAGCAGATGCCTCAATAAAAGTATGTGTTGAAAATTCTCCAGCTTTCAAGTGGTAGGGATGTGGCCTTCGAACAAACGCACTCCTGTTAGGAGAGAGTGGTTGCCAAAGAAATGTAGACTTTGACCAACTCTGATCATTTACTGCTTATTGATGTTGTCTGGTTCCAACATTGCAACCTCCATATTGAAAAAAAAAAAGGCGCATTGGCTTCATTTGGTTGGATTTGGAAGCAAGTGATTTTCTTTGAGTGATATTACACTCATTTGTTCCAGTTCTTATATAGAGTTGATGGTAGAGACTAAAAATTGTGAAATATGACCGAGAGAAGAAGGTTTCTGATTGGATAGGAATAGTTCAAATCTTATTGGTTCAGAGCAGCAGGGATGAGAAAGAACTAAAAATGGGAAATATTATTAGAATGATCTTAAATCAAATTTTCTGATCTTCTGCTGAACAACAATGTCTAGTTGCTGTTCTGAAGCAAAGTTCTAAAAGTATAGATTTGCATTTACATGTATAGATTGGGGAGAAAAAAGTGGACTCTACACCAATGTTGTTGTGTTTCTATTTGGTAGTAAAAGAAGAGAAAGGATGACGGCGCACCAAAACCACTACAATACAAACAATTTTGACTTGGGTTTTCTATTTTATACATATTAAATATATAAAAAGATCTAAAAATATCCAAAGTCTAAATGTCTACAGGCAAATGTGTAGGAGACCTTTATATGCAGAACACCACATAAAATAGGATCAGCTCAGGAGTAGAAAACTGAATTGAAACTGAAAACTGAGAACTAAAAGCAAAGAGTGAGAGCCGAAAAAAAGTTGGAATATAGAAAAACTTTTTTTTTTAATTTGGTAACAGTTTAATTTTTAATTTGTTTTCTTTCTATTCAAGCTTTAAATGTATAATATTTTATTCAAATTTACAATTTTATTTTCAAATGTAAAAAAATCCTTCAAGTTCACAAAGTGTACTTTTGGGTTTAAAGATGTTTTCAAATTTAAACAAAAAAAATAAACTTTTTAACAATTTTTTTTTTTTCAAATTTGCAATCTGGTTTTTTATGCTCCTAACTTGACCCCTCAAAACACTTTGTTGCTGGGAATGACCCCTATTTCTAACCACACTCCCCCATCCTGGTTTATTCCGCATCCCGCAGCCTCTGGTCAAGCAGGACAGTTTGGACACCTACAACGAGCGGGATCCCTTTAAGAACGACGATGCTCGTGACGAGGAGGACGACCCAGAGGACACTGACAGCGGGATTGAGGGGGAAGTGGACCCACTGGACCGGGATGTCATCATTCAGCCTCCTCCCCCTCCACTGAAAACCCCAACAGAGAGGGTTAACTTCCCTAAAGGTCTTCCCTGGGCCCCCAAAGTCAGGTAAATTTGCTCCAACTTTTTCTTCTACGTCATTTTTTGAAAAACAGCATGGATGGTTGAGGCATCATGATGGTCAGAGACTCACATGTTATCGGATTAAAGAGAAACTGGATCACTAAGGAAGTATGACATGATGGTGTTAACCCTTTAATGTCAGGGATGGCACCAGTGATACCTAAGTAACACACATTGATTGACACACCGTAAATTGGATTACTCCAACCTTTCTTTTGGAACCAAGAGCTGAACAGTGGTGGTCAAATAAAAAAGCTACTTTCATATCAGCTTTGCACCAAAATGCAACACATTACTAACTTAAAGTGTTGCATATTTACACAAAGCCGCTTTTTTACGCTACAGAATCAGCTGATTTACATTGATTGCGTAAACACTTCTCTATTGTGAAGTGTTACTTATCAATGCAAGGCTGCTTTTCTCCACTTCAGAATCCGCTGGAATTACACTTTTTCAAATTAATTGTGCTAACAGTTGAAGAGTTACGATAGTCTAAAAAATGTCAACACTGGAGCTAAAGCTCTGGTGGAAAAGGGTTAACATTGTGATGAAACACTGGAAGAAAAGCTAAACTTAGTTACTCAGAGGGACATAAAATTGACACACATGTTCATTTGTTCCCAACATGCAAAAAGTGTGATGGTTGCTCTGTCTGAGATGAATCGCAGGACTAAATTCATCACATCTGGATTATTTTAGTGGTCTTTTTACTTGTTTAATGCAAAAGGAGCTTTACTCTCTCCAGGCTTTTCAGAACACTCCAGTTTTAGGTACACTCCACTAGCTCCCATTTAATAAACCATTCATCCAGTCATCCATTCATCCATCCATCTAGCTATCATCATTCATCTATCCATCTCTCTCTCTCTTTCTCTCACTATCTCTCTGTTTCTCTCTGTCTATCTTTCGCTCTCTCACTTTCTCTCACTCTATCTCTCTTTCTGTATTGCTCTGTTTCTCTCACTCTCTCTCTCTTTCTTTCTCTCTCTATCTATCTGTCTCTCTCTGTCTCTCTCTTTCCTTCTCTTTTAGCCCTTTCAGGGTCACAGGGTTGCTGGAGCCCGTCCCAGCCACTGTTAAGCAAAGACAGGGCACACCATGGGCAGGTCGTTCTTACTTTTACAGCTCTACATGGTCAGACCCCACATAAGATCTCTGAGCTTCAGACTCCACAAACTTTCTGGTGCTCTTGGATCTAAAGCTCAAATTGTATTGATTGTCACTCACATGCAATTAAAGATGGCTCCCAAACTCTGAAAGGCTCTGCTTTGGTCCCTGCGCTCCATTGAATTGGTTGAGGCATTTAAAACACACCTAAAGACCTTTTTTTTTTTCCAACAGTCTGTTAGCTAACTGCAGGGTTTTATGCTACTATAATTTTATGCTTTGATTTTTGTTCTTTTTTGTCGTCGTTTCACCGGTATCGTGATTTGTTAAAGTAAATTCGTGCTGTATTGAGCAGCACTTTGTGATTGGATGTGATGTGGAATTGACGTATTTACTTCTCTTAGGGTGATGAACAGGTTTATGTCGTAGTACGCAGTGGCTTCACAAAGGCTCAGGTGAACAGGGGGTTGATGACGGGGAGGATGGCTGCTGTTGAAAGTATTAATTCACTAATGAATGTAAAGTTTGACCTTTTTGCCATGATTTATAATCTGACTATTTCAGTCGGTACTTTGTTCTTTTATTTCATTCTGTGACAATTTTAAAGTTTTTGAATCAGATTTATGAGAAAAAATGTAACTTTTTATCCAGCAGTGTGTCTCAGTCGGCTGCTGCTGTGGCTCTGCAGGGTGCTGCTGCCTCAGAGGCATAAATAATGCATCTGAGAGGACTGCGTTTATAACACCAAAATCTATTGTTTCTTTTGGGATGATTTTTTCGAGTGTTGTTCCTCAAATAAATGTAAGCAAATCCATTTGAGGTCCTGATTTGCGTCTGTTGGCGTTTCTGCAGGGAGAAAGACATCGAGCACTTCCTGGAGACCAGCAGGAACAAGTTCATTGGCTTCACTCTGGGGAAGTAGGTGCTGCATTGAGGACCATCCTGTCATTTTTGAGTTTGATGTAACTTCCTGTTGTTCCTAACAGTGACACAGAGACTCTGGTGGGCTTACCCAGACCCATCCATGAGAGCGTCAAGACCTTAAAGCAGGTGAGATCCATTTTTTTTCATATAAACTAGCAGTTTTTATAAATGTCTTTTTGTAAATCTCATTTAGTTTTTCTTTATTGCTGATTGGTAATCAATACTCCTCAGTGTTGACTCCCACTAAAGTTGATGTTAAAAAAAAACAAATCGATGTCTCCTGGAGAGAGAAAGCTGCTACTGCACTAAGGATTACCCCTCTGGGTGTCACTATAGTGCTAATTAACTCTTGATGTTCCTGCTCCATGCTTTTCTTCTCTCCTGCAGCACAAGTACGTGTCTATCGCTGAGGTCCAGATCAAGAGAGAAGAGGAGCTGCAGCAGTGTCCGCTGACTTTGGTCTGACATCCCTCTGTAATCCATGGAGTTTATGCTGTTGGAGGAGAAGGGGTGGTGCAGCAATGTGCTTTGTGTTGACAGGGCGAGGAGGAGGTAGAGGAGACACCAGCAGAAATATTATACGTGGGAATGCTTCCTAACTTGTCACAGTACGTGGTGAGTAGCGGCGAGCTCAGATTTTGCAGAATCGGTGCATCGGTATTAATGTCCCCTCCGTAAAATCAAGCATTGGTCTTTCATTCACACATCCCTGCCAAATCCAAGTCCTTGACTGGTCAAAGTTTGACTATTAACGCACCTTTAATGGCTGCGTGTGTTTTGTGCGATGAGCCCAAAAACAGTCGAAGAAACTTGCGCAGTGACACGTGAACGCAAGAGTTTTGAACGTGGAAGCCCAAAGCACACATTTACGTGTACATAGACTTCTCATTGGAAGTGGTTACCTGAACACGCATTGCCGAGGCAGTGTGAATGCAGCTTCATATCTTCTGTTTTGCTGTTCTGTCATCTTCTGATGGACGGTTTGCTCGTCAGATCGCCCTCCTGAAGCTGCTCCTGGCTGCAGCTCCAACCTCCAAAGCCAAAACAGACTCCATCAACATCCTGGCCGATGTGTTGCCTGAAGAGATGCCGTAAGTGGACTGTTTGGTTTTTTTTTTATCACTAAACTAACGTCTCCTTAAAGACCCACTCCAATGAAAACTGTGTTTTTAACATGTTCCTGTGGCATTTTTCTGATGATGGAGGAAATTGAATTTCTGAGTATTTCTGGGTAATTTTTTCCCGGTGAATCAGGAGCAGACGAAAAAAGTCTGTTTAAAGAAGATCATATTTGCGGCGTATCAAATACGCCGGGTGGACCACAACCTCCCTGCTCTGTCCATTCTGATGCATCCACTTGTAGACGACTAGATTTAGATAGGTCTTTGTTTTCCTCATCTGAGCTGGCGTCTGGCTCAAAACAGATGGGTGATGGGAAGGGGGGGTGGGGTTACTCTGTGCAAACGGTCCTGCCCACAACTCAAAGGCAAATTTCTAATGAACTCCTGCCACTCTGCAGAAACGGTGTTGAAGAAAACACAATTTTTTAAAATTTTGCTTAAAAACTGCATCATCACAGTTAAAAGACCACTGGGAACGCTTTACAACAGATTAAAAGATGAGCCGAGCGAAGCTTTAATTTTTGATGTTTTTGTCTAAATAAAACACTGTCCTTGATCAATTGAAGGACAAACATAAAGTGCACTCATTTGTTCCAATCAGTATCACAGTCCTTCAGAGTATGAAGCTGGGGATTGACGTCAATCGTCACAAGGAAATCATCGTGAAGGCCATCTCCGCTCTGCTGCTGCTCATCCTCAAACACTTCAAGCTCAACCACATCTACCAGGTTCCTCCAGTTTCTGCCTCTTTTACTTTTACGTCTTTCATTTCCAGCAGCTTGCTTCTGTGTTCTCCTTTTCTTCTTCTTCCACTTTTAAACCCTTCTTCTTTGGTTCTGTCAGCTCTGGGAAGGATGGAAGAGGGAAAAACTGCTGCACATTTATTCAAATGGCTGCTAGCAGCGCCCCCTGCTGCCACAAAGAGGGATTTCAAGGAGATTCAAACCTTGCAGCCCAATAAAAAATGTTGACTTCCTAACTTTTTTGGAGCTCTGTTCCTAAGAGAAACAATTTTTTAAAATTTAAATAATTAATTTTGCTTTTATATAGTGTACTGTTGAACAACCACAGGCTATGAATTAAAATAAGTTTAAAATCTCAGGATTTGCTTGGAAAATTACATCCGAGTTTAATCTTTCTAAAGCCTCTGAGGTGACGGATTTGTGTTTTTGATTCATAAAAAAACAAGAAAAACAAAGGCTCCTGACCTTTTTTCCCCAAACAAAACATCATTATTGACACAGCAACTAAAGGATTTATAGTGTCTTGCAAAAGTATTCATACCCCTTGAACTTCCGTTTTTTATTTGTAAAAAAAAGTATTTTATATTATATAATATATAGAATTTTCTTTCCACTTCACAATTGTGAGCCACTTTGTGTTGGTCTTTCACATAAAATTCCAAGAAACTATATTTATGTTTGCGGTCATAATGTGAGAAAATATGGAGAGGTTCAAGGGGTAAAAATACTTTTGCAAGCCACTGTATTTCTCATTCCATTTATCGTCAGGATAGTTCTGTAGCAGTATTACACTGACATAAGCTTTAACACAAATAAAAACATTTTTTTAGTTCTTTATTTAGCTTTTAGGTGATGCTCACCTCTGCCTTGTTTGTTTTTTTTCTAGTTTGAGATTGTATCTCAGCACCTGGTGTTTGCCAACTGCATCCCACTCATCCTCAAGTTCTTCAACCAGAACATCATGTCCTACATCAGCGCCAAGAACAGGTAGAGTCCATCTGTTTCTGTCATGGAACAAACCATTAAGAGTTACTGCTGATTCACTGAAAATATTCCAGTATCGATTAAGATGTGACCTTTCAACAGCCCAAACTCCCAACCAGGACTATATTTTCTGCACTAACAACACCCAAAAAAAAAACATAATGAAGGAAAAAAATCACATAAAAGTTGTACTGCAGTATAAGTCGCACCTGTGGGAGAAAAGTGCGCCAAACCCGATGCCAGACTGATCAGTGGTTCTTCTTCTGCGTTGGTGTCAGCAACATATACTGATACACACACCTACACTGCCCTCTCGTGGTTATTAGTGGGAACATAACAAACATGAGCTTTTTTTTCTAAAATCACAAAGAAGTCACACCCACAGCCAAACTATGCAAAATATGTGACTTGTACTCCGAAAAATACTGTATTTATTTAGTTATTCTATAAATAGGAGCTGTTTTTTTTTTTTAGGTTTCTGAACTGCAGTAAAAGAGCTGCTCTTTCAAAGCAGGCCTGCAGGGGGCAGCACTGTAGAGATAATTAAAAAAAAAAAAGCTGCTCTCCTCACAGGGAAATGCCTTTCTTGAAGAATTTTCCTCCTTGAAAAAAGATCCTACTGAGTTAAGACCTGGAAGTGGAATACTTAAAAAAAAATTCAGCACATTTTTACCAGTTTTCTCTTGTTACCGTCATCTGGCATTAGGGAAACATCAATCCAACCTGTCTGAAAGGAGGAGGCATCATCTACTCCCACAGTTCTTTGTGGTCACAACATTAGGAGCAAAGTAATGATTGACATCTATCAATAAAGCTAAGAAGCTCTGAAACATCAAAGAAATACTGACCTGCTAGAAAAAAGCTTTGGGTAGTAAATCCATGTTTAAAATCAACCAACATTAACCAAAGAACAACAGTTATGGATCGATTCTCACTAAAAATATATTTCTTTTAGATTTTTTAAAATCTTTTTTATGTTAATACACATCAGTCTAGGGTGACATTGTGTCTACTCACTATTGCGTTAATCACATAGCTGCGAAAAAATCCTAAAATTGCATAGATCTACATTTTCTGTTTCTCTTTGAACCTACTCTGTCTTCTATGCTTTGATCTTTGACAACCACCAATGGGATCAAAAAGAAGAAATAAAGGCAAAGAAGATCAAAGGGGTGTTTTTTATATATACATATGTATGGGAAACACTGTTATTACTGGTTTCAGACCAATTAGATTTAAGCACCTTGCCAAAAAAAGTTCACCAAGTAACCACTAGGTGGCTTCTTACACAAGAAAGCGATACCATATTCACTTTAATGAAACAAGCCAACTTCAAAGCACAAGAAACACAACAAGAATCTAGTTCCAATATTTTTTTAGACTCTGGGGATACATTTGAAATATGTCACATTTTAGACGTATAATATTTCTAATTTGTTTTGTTTTTTATACTTTAAACTGGGGTGAGCTCATTGGCTACGGTGCATGATTTCCCATGATTCCAAAAGAGGTTACAGTGATGTGGCGTCTTTTCTGCGCCGTTCATGTACAACCCCACTCTGATATACCAAACTTTGGGAGAGCATTATCATTACCGTACAGTTGTCCCTCGCTATATCGCTGTTCACATTTCGCTGTCTTGCTGTTTGGTTTAATCTTTTTTCAGTGTCACTTTGCTGTTGAGCTTGTCAATCAATCTCTTCTGTGGTTTTACAGAGACGAAGCAAGTGCAACTCGCCAACGTTACGTAAATCTTTATGTGGTTAGATTGTTGTTTTCATTCTAATACTGGACTTATTTCCTATGAAAGTATGACCTTTGAGAGCTTAAACAAGAGAGAAAAGTGTTAAAATGTGTAGTGAGGAGTCCTGTCTGTCAGCCCATGGGAAATGTCCCGGCATCCAATGAGCTCAAAGCTTCGCCCCCATGTAAAAATAGTATCAGCTCGGCAGCGAAAACTTGAAAACTGAATTGAAACTGAAAATTAAGAACTAAAAGCAAGCAGTGAGAAAAACAATAAAAATACAAATAAACATTTTTTTTTTTTAACAGTTTTAGGTTAAAAATTTTCTTTTTATTCAAGTTTTAAATGTACAAACATTTTTTCAAATTTTCAATATTTTTTTTAAAGTTTACAAAATGATTATTTTCAAATTTACTATTTTATTTTCAAAAATTTTTTCACGTTTATAATCTGTACTTTTGAGTTTAAAGATGTTTTGAAATTTTTCCAAAAAAATTTCAAACTGACAATGTCTTGTTTTCAAATTTTCAAATGTGTTTTTTTCAAATTTGCAATCTGGTTTTTCAGTCACTTTAACCTGATCCTACATTGCCCCCATACTTTTCGTTTACAGAACAGTCTTTTGTTTCAACACATTTTTTTTAATCCCACATAAGATGGCTGTTTAATGGATTAATGGTTTAATGCATGTCAAAATGTGGCTCTGCTTTTCTGATTGCATTCCTAAAAGTTGTTAAGTCCTTTTATGCGACAAGTCTTTCTTTCCTTTGTGTGTGTTTTTTTGTGTTGTCACTGTAGTATATGTGTACTGGACTTTCCTCATTGTGTCGTCCATGAGATGCCAGAGCTCACAGCTGAGAGCCTGGTGAGTCCCAACACTGTCAGATATTTTTCCATCTGTCTGATTGATTCTCAAAGGTGAGGGGCAGCCATTATCCTTTCTTTTATGCTAAGAAACCCACATGGTTTTCTGCACGTTTTCAGGAAGCGGGAGACAGCAACCAGTTCTGCTGGAGGAACCTTTTTTCTTGTATTAATCTGCTGAGGATCCTTAACAAGCTGACCAAGTGGAAACACTCCAGGACCATGGTGTGTGAGACCAAACTAAAACAAATTTTCTTTTAGCAGATTCAACTGCATCACATGGCTCCTAAAGAACATTAGCAAAAAGTTTTGAGACCAATAGCCGTTTAACCCTTTGCCTTTTTTTCTAAAACAAAAACTTAAATTTCTTGTTTAATTGAAGGGAATATGATTCCTTTTGGAAATGTATCATTTAAAGCGATAGCAAAATAAATCTAGGTGGGAGTGTTATTTTATGGTAGCTAAATAAAACTGACAGTCATCTGCATAACTAGGTTGTGAAGCATCATTAGCATCTGACATTGGAAAATTTTGCAGGTGAATATTGGTGCTTTTATTTTGAAAAAATAATCTCATATACAGCCAATGGCCTCATTGATCTGTTTCATGAGTCAGACGTCACTCGCGTACTACATGAAATCTGTCCATGGTCATGAGGGCCAGAAGGTACCACATACCTATATTGAGGAATCAGATTGGTCCGTTTATGACTTGGAATGCCAGGGGAAAAGGGTCACTCAGTCCAGTTCTCATACACAGTCGATGGGTGGCCTCCAGGGCCGTATTACCACTATTCTGTACCTGCGGCAAACAGTTTTTAGAGCTGTTCTACACCCATAAGGAGATTATCAAAAATGTACAATTGCAAGAAAAAGTATCTGAACCCTTTGGGATTACTTGGTTTTTTTTATGAACAGAAAATGGCACTTAACAATAAAAAAAAAAAAACGTACTTGTCTGGTCAGATTTTTATGTCAGTTCCAACAGCTGCTCGCTTGGGGCCAGTATTCCTTACAGCTGAGACCAGGAGGGGAAGGAACCAGAAAGAAAACTTTATTTTTTTCACCTGCACCACCTCACTCTAGAAGGTTTTCTCACAAACATTTAAAATGTGTTATTTTTGCTACTTGGAATGTGTTACGCTAAATAGGGCTAGGCGCTCTGACCTAACAGGATCCGTGTTAAGGAGCCCAATGAAAAAAAACCCACTTGGAGTTTAAAAATGTAAAGTAATTGTATCATAGCAAAATTAAAGGACAGAAATAATGAGTTTGTGGTCTTATGTTGGACTTTTTAAATGTTTGACACATTTTGTGTAGCCCATCGTTGAAGTGGTATGAGTGTGGACTTTCTACAAGCTCACTCCTGATTGGTGAGAGTGGTTGCCATAAAAACGATGACTCAAACTGACTTGGACCAATTACTGCTTACTGAAAAATTCCAACATGGCGGCGTCCGTATCCTGAAAAAATGGGGATTGAATTGACTTCATGGGGTTGGAGTTTGAAGTAAGCTATTTTCTAGGGGTGATGTCACACTCACTCGCTCCAGTTCTCATACACAGTCAACAAACCAAACAGCCAGTCATGGTGACTCCTGTAAACCCATCGTCACCAATGGAATATACATCCTTTGTTTTTATAGATATGGTCTGACCCAGCTGTGACCATGGTAACAAAGGACAGGCATCCCCTGTTGGCATTTAACACTTTGTGAGAGCAGTGTCAGTACTGTCATATCTTTTGATTCTTAGTTAAAGCTTTTTTGTGTCTATAAAGTTATTCAATCCAATCAAATCTGGATTTATGATAACTTTTCCAGAAAAAACAAGGTTAAAATGGTGTGCTTAAACAGGAAGTGAAGGTTTTCGGGGAGTTTTACATTGCAAACAGCCTCTTCCAAACATCAATTATTTTTTTCGTTGTCCCTGCAGATGTTGGTTGTTTTCAAATCAGCCCCCATTTTGAAGAGGGCCCTGAAGGTGAAGCAGGCCATGATGCAGCTCTATGTTCTGAAGCTGCTGAAGATCCAGACCAAGTATCTTGGTCGCCAGTGGAGGAAGAGCAACATGAAGACCATGTCTGCCATTTATCAGAAAGTCCGCCACAGACTCAACGACGACTGGGCTTACGGGAACGGTAGGAGGCTCAATCTGCATGAAAAAATTATTGCAACAACAAGACAGTTCTGTTCATTTTGCAGCTGATCCAATGTTATTGTTTGGTTGCATTGATCTTCATTTGTGTACGCTGTGTGGCTTTTTAAAAAAGATGAATACTGTATTTTCTGCACTATAAGGCACACCAGATTTTAAGGCCCACCGTCAATAAATAAACTTATGTCATATATACGACTCACCAAATTACAAGGCACATTAGGCGAGACAAAAGAGTCGGTGATGAGTCCGTCAGACTTTATCTGCCAGTACACGGTAATTCTAGAACAAACTTGTTTGTTATACGCTACACTTTAGCCGCGTGAGCATATTCACAAAACCTGTAACTCCCAACTTCAAATCAAGTCCGCTTTATTGTCAAATATGCGAAGCACACACAATATACAACACAACTTGTTTGCAACATGTAAAAAAAACAGATTAAGATCGCTAAAACAAACGTGACTACGCTAACTCCCAGTCTTGTTAGTAACAAGTAAAAACACAAACTGATACTATAATATTAGCGTTACTGTGACTATGCTTACTCCAAATCTACATAGTAACACGTAACAACAAAAAAAGGTCCGACAGCGCTACATGTTAGCCGCATTGACATATTTACAATAACACCCAACCAAACATTTTGACAGTCATGTACCTCAGAACCTTACTGTCAGTAGTCACAACCAGAATTAATTCATATATAAGGTGCTCTGGACAACAAGGCACACTGTCGTTTAAAAAAATTAAGGCATTCAAGTGCGCCTTATCGTGCAAAAAAAGGTCATTGAAATGGCTAATTCAGTTAGCGACAGGCTAGGTGTTAGATCTAAAGTACTTTTTATCTTAAAACCTAAGAACAACGGAGAAAAATGAGACTGGAGACAGTTTTTTTTTTTTTTTTTTTTTTTTTTTTAATTATTTATTTTTTTTTTTTTTTTTTTTTTTTTTTTTTCTTTCTTTAAATCATTACTTCTATTTTTATTTTGTCTTCAAATAGTTTCCGGTTTTTATTTTCTACTACTTACCCGAGCTCGGTTATTATTACTTTATAAGTTTCATATTCCTTCAAAAGTTTTATTCAAGAATGTTCTTTTCTTATTTCAGGTTGTTAGTTCTGTTTAGAATTTGCAAATATATTTTATTTCCTCTTTGTCCGTTCTGCTCGTCTTCCCTATTCTCCTTTGTTAGTTTCCCTCCTTTTTCTCTGATAAGACCGCAGCAGGTCGATCACACCCCCAACATATGCCTTTGTCTGTTTCTGACTCCCTCAAACTTTTATGACCGCGTGGCAGAACGGTGCGTTGTTTAAATCATGATTATTTTATTTTAAGAAATTATTTGTCTATTTCCGTCTCCATTCATTCAGTAGGACTTTTGTTGAAACTTTCGTTTCCCACAAATCCCTGATTTGTGACTTTTTCCACTAGTCCCGGACTAGTGAGGACCCCGGGCCCTTTAAGATGAACTTTTTAACTGTGTAACACTTAGTTTTACAGTTATCAGTCAATCTTCTTTTATTAGGGTGGCCATTCCCTAATTTCTTACAACCTCCCTGACGTTGTTATTCAGTGTCCCTGACTCTGAATGAAGTCAAACTTTTTTTCCTACCGTCTCCGTTGCTCCTGGTTCCGAGGACCCTTCACCGGAAATCCGGACCGGAGCGGGACCAGCTTCTAAGTGGCTCACCCCCAAATGGGGATACTGTGCACAGATTCTTGGCCCGATGATCCCACGTCGATCCAGACGACCGGGTTTTGGGTCCCGGGTTTCGGCACCAAAAACGGTTAGATCTAAAGTACTTGTTATCTTAAAACCTAAGAACAATGGAGAAAAATGAGACTGGAGACTGGAAATAGTTTTTTTTTCGATCGCGATCGGGAGAGAGAACTTTCCCTGAGTTTTTCTGCCCTCAGATGAACTCTCTCTCTCTCTCTCTCTCTGTCTCTCTGTCTCTCTCTGTCTCTCCCCTCAATCGGACCCTTTTATTGAGCACGCTGTTGCTAGGCAGATTTGGCAGTCATACGTCACAAGGTATATACGTAAAAAAGTGAAATACGACACCCATATGGGTCAGTCATGTTTTAAGCACACAAACACACAAGTATAAAGAACAAATTTATCTTACACTAGGAAAAGATGAAACAGATGGGACTCATCGTTTGGAGTTTTAATTAATGATTTATTCCTATAAGGCTCTTTACTATTTAATCAATTCATCACTCATCATCTGATAGGTTCAGTTTGATGAAAAGCAGACTGTTAAAATCGTCCAAACTCATTTAGCTCTTTAAGCGTTCACAGACGAACATTTGTGAAGGTTATTAACTACGGCAGCGGCTTGTGCTGGCACATTGGAGGCTGCAAAATTTAACAAAAGAATGATGATACCTCAATACCTGTGTGCTGAGTACAAGCCACTGGAATGTGTTGCCATAGCAACATGGATCAGGAAGGTTTCAGGGTCACATCCTCTCATGGGAGAGCAAGACAGAGAAGGACAGATAAAAACTTAAAGATGAAAGGAAAAAAAAGTGACACATTCTTCTTTTGATTACCCCGCCCCATGTCCTTCATCCTAGATATCGACGCTCGGCCCTGGGACTTCCAGGCAGAGGAGTGCGCCCTGCGTGAGAGCATCGAGAGATTTAGCAGCCGCCGCTATGACAAGAACAAAAGCGGCGACTTCACACCGGTGGACAACTGCCTGCAGAGCGTGCTCGGCCAGCGGGTGGAGCTGCCGGAGGACTTCCACTACAGCTACGAGATGTGGCTGGAGAGGGAGGTCTTCTCGCAGCCCATCCAGTGGGAGGGGCTTCTGCAGGACTCGAAACACTGAGAAACCCGACGCTTAAGGTGTGCTCTGTCTGTGCAGATGGGAACAAGGTTAGGGACTTTGCTTTGACACCTCTTTTTACACAAATCTGTGCCTACGACTACTGTGAAGAAACTAAGCGCAGAAGTAGCAGATCTAAAAAACCACACACACACACCTACACTTCCTCTGCCCTCAAAGTCCCACTCTGATTATCTTTGGATCTATTTTTAAAGTGTCTGTTAATTATGATTATGCAGTTTTTATTCAAAATCAAAAACCTGTCGTTTCCTGTGTTGGAGCAAAACAAGTCCTCCTTTCTGTTGCTGAGAGCTCTTTGTTTACACGCACTTCTGCTAGCTTACAGCCCCTCACACTCCCAACTTATCATTACCGGTGCAGCAAAAATGGCGAGCTTTATCAGAGCTATCCAGCCAAACAGTTTTGAGCCCGATTTCAGCAATTTTTCGTCTGATTCATGATTTGAACACAGAACCTTTCAGAAGTGCAATTTTAAGCTTAGTTTTCTTTATATATGTCCACCATCATGAGAAAATCGCCACAAGAACATGTTAAAATTTCACCAATTTCATCGGAGTGGATCTTTGAAATGTTTATAAAGATAACAAATAAGTCTGTTTTTACTTCGTTCCTTAAGATGTCAGCGCTTTTTCGAATCCTTAGTGGCAAATGCGGTAAACTTTTTCTGATGTTTTAAAGATAGATTGGAAGGATTTTTATAGACTTTTTTTTCACTTTAAAATCTGCTAATGATTTCACAAAAGATTGCTTTTCTAATGCATTTTCTAGCAAAAAGTCCAGCAGAATCACAGGGTTGGGAGCAGAAAGCAACCTAAAAAAATATCTATAAACCAGTTCCAAATGTAGAATTTTTATGCAGATGTTTTGTGTTGTGATTTAAGTCTATGGGTGAGAAAAAATAAGCTTTTAAGAATGGGTTGTTTAAAAAGGTAATGTCACTTGGTTGGTTCCAAACGTCTTGATCAAGTCAGAATGATTCATTTTGGCTTCACTTCAGTTCTGGATGGTTCCACATAAATAATGTTAAATATTCTTAACTAATGTTTAAAAAAAGACCCTTTCTATTAGCTTTATACCAATTCTTTTTGGAAAATGTTAGTGGTTTTCAAAATAAATGCACAAAATAAAGTATGGGGATGATGAATAAAAGAAGGAACAGTAGCTTTGGAATTTAGTTTCCCATTGGACAGAATAACTCCTGAGTTAAATTTTTTTTTACACATTTATAGACTTTTTGCATACACAAAACACTTAAAGGTGTTTAAAAAAAATCCAGAAGATCGTCACAGGCAGCTTTCCTGTGGGTGACCATCAGAGGAGCAGGGTCCATCTGCCTGACAGCAGCACCAAAAAAAGGCCTACAGAGCACACAGTCGTCCAATAAATGGTGATGACTCTCCTGTTTCATCACCATCCTACCTAAAGCTCAGATCCAGCACAGAACAAAGCACAGAAAACCATCTCTACTTCACCTGTGTGTAAACGTGCACATGACTGCTTTTTCCCTGACGTCTCCAAAAATGATCACAAATTGACTTTTATTGTGAAGATCTCTGTTGTACACTGCAAAGGATTGTGGGAGGATATCTTCAACAATTAGGGTCATATTTTTCCTCACTATTGCTCAGGTTATAACTGATAATATCATGTGAAAATGTTTGAAAGCTTCCTCGCTGCTAAAAAAAAACAAAACAAAAAAACCACACATTTGTTGTTATGATCTAATACCAAAAAAAATCTGAATATTTAAAACTGGTTTTGTCACAAGTGGATTTTATGTGAACTGTGCCAAATTTACGTGCATTTTTTTCATTGCTGCCAAATTACAGTAATAACACAACTTCTCTTTGTTTTTATCTGAAAGTGTACAATCGATGAAAATTCTCTGTTTCTTGTGTCTGTGACGTAAATAATTTTTCAGAGCTAATGTGCAAAAGTACAGATGTCACTCTTCCACCTTACTGTAAATACTCTGTACTGAACATATTCAGGGGTATGTGCAATTTCAAATCAATAGAGGCATTATATGATAGCGTGATTAATTACCTACAATACCAGAGTTGATTATTAAACAGTTGTGAACATTTGACTGGTATACATTTTTATTGAATCTTGTCCTTCTGAAGGTCAAACTTATTGTGCTTTGACTTTAAACAGCTTTTCAACTCGTCAGTCAAGCCTGAAACTATTCTAACTCTGGTAAATTTTACTTTAAAGTCCCACTTTGATCGTCTTTTGATCTTTTTTTCAAAGCGTTACCAGTGGGATTTTAATAATGATTGTGCCATTTTTAGCCAAAAAAAAAAACCTGTGTCGTTTTGTAGGACATAGTTTCGGTAGAGCAGCTGGAGTTCATTAGAAAATTCACCTCTGAGTTGTGGGCGGGACTGTTGATCCGGAGTAAGCCTGCCCCTACTTCCCATCATCCATTTTTTCAGGGGCTCTTCCACAGCTTACAGCCCTTCACAATCCTAACATTACATTTTATTCAACCGGGGAGTTACTTGATTGAAAGTGACACGTCTCAAATTTACCAAAAGTATGAATAATTTCAAGCTTGCCTGTATGATAAATGTGAGTGAAAAAAAAACTGCACCTTCAACTCATCTTGGACCGTTAAAAGAAGAAGATGCAGCAGAAAGAAGTGAATTGAACATAAATGCAGCACATTTTAAACTCATGCTCCTGGAGAATGAAGTGAAAGTGCTCTGTTCACCCAAAAAAAAAGGAAAAAAATGGCGCCAAAGGGCCTGAAAAGTAATCCCAGCGTGTTTATTTCATGTGTTAAATGAAGCTTACACAAACCGACACTTGCTGCTCTGCAGTAAAGCAACCCGTTAGGAGAAAGAGACAGCCGAGAGAGAATGACTGCAAGCGGCAGACATGACTCACAGTTTTCACGGATATTTACCCACACTAATGCAAACATACCACTATGGAATGAGTTTGAAGATGAAGATAAATATGCTAGTTGTGCATAAAATTATTCATGGCAGTTATGCCAAAACAGCCCATAACTGAAATACCAAAATAGTGTTTTATCTCCAGTGTCAAAAATACTGATTTTAAGCTGCCTCTTTTGGCTGATTGATCTGCAATTTAAGGCCAATAGCCTCTTTCCCTTGGAACTCTCCTGTCCAAACCTGTCCTTGTACATCAATAAAGGTCCCGAGTCCCTGAAACCTAAAAAAAAAACCAAACTGTATAAAAAAATTATAACGGTGTCACATTATACAACTTTTCTTTGTTTTGCTTTTACAGCTGTTTTAGCTTGTTTAGCAAATAGCTTGGCAGCCTGTTACGTTAATGTAGTTTTCATGGCATTCAATTGTTTTCTCTTGTTACATTTTAGCTAACTTAACATTTACAGTGCTCAGCATAAATGAGTACAACTTCTTTAAAAAGTACTAATTTAATCAATAGTGCGATGGATTTCCTAACTTTCCACAAGGATGAGTTTTATTGAACACTTATTTAACTCCAAAACATGAAATGAAGGTGAATAATGTAACTTAGATCACAAAATCTTCAGTTTTACTCAAATTGGTTGAAGCAAAAATGAACACAAAAACGACTTAATCTTGTATTTTGTATCAGCACTGTGATTTTGAAGGACAGCACAAAGTCTTCTTGGCATGGAATGAAGAAGTTGGCGACATATCGCTACATCTATCTTTTTCATTCTCCAAGAAGAACCTCTTTTAGGGCCTGGATGCTGGATGGAGAGTGATGATCAACTTGTTGCTTCAGAATTCCCCACAGGTGTTGGATTGGATTTAGATCAGGAGACATACTTGGCCATTCAATCACCTTCACTGTTCTTCTTCAGAAATTCAACAGTAGCTTTCCATGTGTGTTTTGGATCATTGTCGTGTTGGAAAAGTTCACGACGACCACTAGTTCCAAAAACAGTGATCTTTGTCTCATCATTCCCAGTATAGAGTGCCAGTAGTCTTCCTCTTTTTCAGCATGCGCCCTAGCGAATTCTAGTTGTGCTTTTTTTTATGCATGGGCTTTAGGAGAGGCTTCCTTCATGGACGATACCCATGCATGCCAGTCCTCTGCAGTGTGCGCTGTACGGTGTCACAGGAAACTCCAGTTTGGCTTTCTACTGCTTTAGCCAAGTGCAGTGAACTTGCATGGTGATTTTCTTTAACCCTTTTTATCAGAAGACGCTCCTGTCAAGATGTTAACTTCTGTGGACGGCCTGGACGTCTCTGTAAGATGGTTTCACTTCCATCTTTCTTACATTTTTGGATCCCTGTTGCTACAGTATTCTGACTGATATGTAAAGCTTTGCTGATTTTCTTGTAGCTCTCATCTTTTTTTTTGTAACAAAATTATTTCTTTTCTCAGATTTTGTGACATTTCTCTTCCATGTGGAGCCATTTCTGACAGCATGAAATGCGAGCTTTTCTTTAAGTAATGCTCTTTTATAGTCACCTGTGTCCTGGATACATCTGAAAAGAATCATTAGACTCACTGTGGTTGAATATCTGTTCATCAGAATGTTGTAGTCTTAATTCTGGCTATTCTCCTGTGACTTTACTTGGGGTGTAGTTGGTTGGGAAAATCCTTTTTTGTGTGCAAATTAACTGTTTGCAATCAATGGTCCACATTTGTGGGAGGATTTTATAGTAAAATATCTCATAGAAAATGTAGATTCTGAAAGGACACTAAAGGTTTCCTGTAAAATGTAGTGGGGTGTATTCGTTTATGCTGAGCGCTGCATACAACTATTTTTTAAATCAAACAATGTGATATTTTCATTTATTTATTGGTTCTTTTTGCCCCAAATTTTTACTTGTGGCTAATTTAGCTAATATAGCTATTTTAGCTAATTTGGTATAAATGCTTGCAGAGTTAATAGCAATTAATAACTTTTTTTCAATTCAAGTTTGCAGTATTGTATTTTTATCCCTAATCCCTTTTTAGCTTGATTAGCATTTTACCATTTGACATGATTTGGCTTTTTTACATAGTTGTGAACTTTTTTGAACTACCTAAACAAGTTAGCTATTTACTATTTTGTCATTTAAATTATATTAAATGTTCATTTTGAATTGCTAGCTCAGCGGAGCAAGTGTGTGTTTGTATTAGCCTGGGGGTGGTGCTGGCAGCACAGACCCTTCCTGGAAGGGGCTGTTCCCACTGTGTGATGTCACAATGTGAGGACCCGCTCATTCTCAGGAAGTGGGAGAGGCTGGTGTTCAGAGAGCAGGGTTTTCGGGGAATGTTCAGAGATGTGTGAATGGAACAAAATACCACTTTGGGGTTGTTTTTCATGAGGAATTAACATTATAATACACTTAAAAGCTCAAAAAAGGTGATTTCCCATGATATAGGTCATTTAATTGTTTCATAGTTTTAGCAAATAATTTAGTCTTCCAAAAACTTTTTTTTAAGCCGGAGTCCACTATTTTTAATTTTTGTCAGATGAGGTCATATCACTTTTTAGGCATTGTGTAGCGTTCTTCAACTATTAAAATATTTTTAGATCTTATTTAGTGAATGAATTTGATTTATCTATTGCAATTTAAACTGTGATTTCAATATTTAATGAAAGACTATACAGAATCTGACTTCAGGATGAAATAAAGTATTTTTGAAAAAAAAGAATACCTGTTCTCATGAAAACGACCCTTATACATGGAGCCGTCTGAGAAGGTGTATGTTCCTGCACCGTGGTACATGTTGCCTTTGACTTCTCCTTCATATCGAGCTCCAGAAGGATGCTGCAGGGCTCCTCTGCCCTGCATCTGCAAAAGAACCACATTCATCATTGCCAGCTGCAACTGCAAGGTCATTCTGTTTGCAGTCAGTTAAAGGGGAGCACACACTGCAAATACACACCTGGTCCTCACACCAATCTCCAATGTATGTGAGGCCATTAGCTGAGGTGTACTTCCCAATACCACTCTTCACCAGTTCACCTGAGTCAGATCTTCTGCATTCCCCTTCTGTAAGAACATGTCATCAGATATTATTTATTACTTAATTTCGATTATATTTGAAGCACTTTATGACATATTTTTAGATTTGTTTCTAACTACAAGTGTTTTTTGTGATATGTTTTTGTAACTAACCATATCTGTCCCCATTTGGGAAAAAGTATGCAACAGTCCTAGGTCCACATCCTGTAAATAAAAATCCATAAAGCATCAATAGGGTCCATTAATGGACCTTGCAATAAGAAGGTGACCTGTTCATGGTAAACTCTGCCTTCGCCCTATAGTATCTGGGACAGGCTCCAGCAACCCTGTGACCCAGAAAGGGATTACAGCACGTTGTGAAAATGGATAGATGGAAACATAGGTGGATACATGTAAGGAAGGATGGATAAATTGATGGAAAGATGGATAAGAGTGATATATACAAATAGATGTATGAATAAATTATAGATAAATGTAAGAATGGAAGGATGTATAAATGGATGGATGGATGGATAGGTGGATACATGTAATGATGGATGATAGATAAATGCAAGGATAAATAGATACATGGAAAAATGGATGGATGGATACATTGAAGGACAGATAAATGAATATATAAATGTGTATGGAATGGATGGAAAAGTGATAGATAAATGTAAGAATGGATGATGGATGGATGAAGTGGGTGTACTTGCCTTCATTTTCCAGATTTTCTTCATTGTTTTTGTCTGAAATCATCAACACACACACATCAGATTGATGCAGACACAATGGATGCTGTGAGCTAATCGGAGCTTCGTGATCACACCCCACCAGACATCCGTGACAGCTTTCCCGTGAAGCCAGATGGAGACAGAAACGACGACAGACGTTGCTTACTGGACAACTTTTTATCGTGAAAGGACGCAGGAGGTCAAAACCGCCAAACACACACAAATGAGAACAATTTTCAAGTCCGTTCCCAGCTCTCAAAACCCACCAAAAGCGGACGATTGCTCCAGGTGGGGCATTTTGGGTTGTTATGGTAACCTAACGCCACGCGCGGTTGTCATGGTTTCTTCCTACCGGAAACCTGACTTGGAAAAACTATTAATCTCAACTAATTCCCCAAATTTCTGTCAGTAATTACGTTTTTTTTAAATTACTTTTCCCCCCTCAGGGTATATAAAAAGAAAATATACATTAAGCTTTTTTTTTTTTACCGGAAAAGAAACTTTGAACTCTAAGTTTCAACCAATGAGAGTGATGCAGGCTGCCGGTGAGTAAATTGAGTTGTCAGGTACGTTCATACTTAGTAGATACATTAATTATTTATATATTGGAATTTGTTTTCGTCTTTTGTGTTTATTAATATTCTACGAGAAGTTTAGGCGATAAAAAAAGGTTGACTTTACTCACGAGGGGGCTTTTTAAAGTTAGTTTATGAAGTAGGCAGCTTGCTAGTTGTTAGCATGTTAGCTAGAACGAGCTCTTCCACCCAGTGAGAACTAGCTTTTCTTCTCCAAACCAGAATGAAAATGCTGTGCTAAAAATATCAACATGGCCCGAGTACCAAGTGGCTGTCGCCCTGTTGGTGTGTAGTTTGGTTGCATAACGATGCCTGCTAGAGTATCTGTGCTCGCGCTTGAACTGCTCACAGCTCAGCAGTGCATTCACTGGACATACTGGCTCCCTGTCAAGGTTTACAACCGCTACTCTTTTCTTCGGGTTTTTTTTGTGTGCATATAAAAGTTGTTTAAGCTGCTGCTTTCTTTCTTCTGATGGATTTCGCGTATTTCTACAGATCGATTGTGATCTTGGAGGGAGGGGGGCTGATTGAAGGTGGGTATGTCTCTGTGGGAGTGCTGTGTATTTTCAGAAATCTGTCGTCTGTGCGCCAACGTTGCTTCTTTGCTTCCAGCCTGAAGGATGAGTGCAAGGAGAAGAGGTGGGAAGCCCAACAGAGGAGGAGGAAGATTTAACAAACCAAAAGGAGGAGGCAGCGGGGGAGGAGGTGGTGGAGGTCGGAAAGGAGGAGCAAGTTTTTTGGATGATGATGATGATTTCAGCCTGGATTTTGGAGCTCCTCGTCCCAGCAGGTTCAAAGTCACAGCAAACAAAGTCAGGCAATTTTTTTTTCTTTATGGCTAACCTTTTTTTTTTTTTAATCAACAGACCAGCTAGGGGGCGAGGAAGAGGATGCAAAGAGAAGGGACGTGGATGGGGAGGTCACAATCGAGACACTGGACGAGATTCAAAGAGCAGCTGGAAGCCTCTCCCCTGGTCCTTGGCGAGCAGCAGGGTTTATTCTAAACCCAAAGCATATGGTTTCAGGTTGGACGCGAGCAGCAGGCCGATGCAGAGAATCTTCATGACCAACGAGAACCAGGAACACCTGAAGAAGTTGCTGCGGGAACTGCAGACACAGGATTTTGACAATCCCCTTGAGTGAGTTCATGTTTCTGCAGGCAGAACCCTTCTTTGGTATTTTCAATAGACTAATGTGGCTGTCCACTTTAGTGACAGCACCTCAAATTATTCTGGAGCGGAGGAAGAAGAGGAATTCGATGAGTTGGATCACCGCGAGGAAGGTCAGTTTTGGGCCACAAATGATGAGCCTGTGGAGAAAGCAGAGAGCCCTGTTTATGGTTTGGAGTCCGACAGAGATCAACCCTCCTCTGAACCCGTCATCTCCTTATTTGCTATTGCAAAACTTTGCAGGTGATTTTCCTATTATCTTACGTTTTAATGTTTTAAGTTCAAGACTGCAGCAGTCTGGTACTGTAAGGACCATACTGTTTTGCAATTCTTCTTTAGTATTCCACATTTGAGTAAACATTTGACGCCCGTTACATATTCAAAAACTCCCCAAAATTTGCACGTACCTACTACTCTGTGAAAATCAGTTTCATACTGACCATGGGACCTACGACTTTTTTGTGGCAAAGTGAAATTTTGCAATTTTTCACATTTTCACAGAATATTGAAAAGAAAAAGTTTTTTTGATCTATGACCTCAAGAAGAGGCCGCCATCTTGAATAAAAAAAATACATTTACTACTTTCTACAAATTAAAACTCCTAGGGATTCCAGTTTGTTGCCTTATAACTCCTTGAGCATCTTTGGTTAAAAACAAAGTATTTTTTAAAGCTTGTAGATTTTGAACGCCAGCGTTGTAAGCTCACAAACGTGGTGTTTTCTGGCTTCTTGCACTTTTTTTTTTTTTTTTTACAAGAATATAGTGAACATTTAATACACGAAGCCCTGGCTCAAGCTGAACGAAGCAATAGAATATAAAATATTAACAAGTTAAGAATGTGGGTGTGATTAACAAAAACCTCCATTGCCAAATAAATCCAAAATGTTATTATTTTGAATATGACATAGACCTGTTTGTCACCAGGTGTAAATAAATATGTATATAGATGCTATGGAAATGAAACCAACAGAATAGCTGTCATTTTGGAAAAAGTTTTTTTTTTTTCCTTTCCATGAATTTGTCAAAACAAGGTGGAAGAGGCAGAAGGGATTGATGAGGAATGTGTAGCAGCCTGTCAGTCAGTGAGGGCAGTTAAGAGGGAGGTCAGGGTCATGATTGGTATACTGTTTGCGTTTTTAATTAAAATTTAAATTTTATATTAATTCAAATTATTTTCTGACTCATTTTTTACGTTGATTTTCAGAAAACACAACTTGTTGACTTTTTCTTTCTTTGCAGGTTTGGCTTTGACAGGGAGCGTAGCAAACAGGAACTAGAATCTGGGAGCGGAGAATTTGGTGTGACCTTAGAACAGCTCCTTCTCAAGGTTTATAGTGAACGCTTTGGACAGAAGGCGGTGTTCCCCGACAGTCTGCAGGGACTGCCGATGGACGAATGTTTGACCCAAAGGCAGGATGAAGCCCTTGTGCTATGTGCCATCTACGGCAAGCGATTCAATGAGCGCATCGCCAACTCCGTCTGGTCTGTCAGCCTGGATCTTCCCTTCTTGTCAGACCATACTGCTAAGGACGAAGGGAAGTCTAAGAAAACTGTTGGCAGGCGAGAGGTGTGCAAGTTCTTCCTGAAAAACCAAGAGTGCCGCTTTGGGGACAGGTGCAGATTCCGACACGATTTACCAAAAAAAGAAAAATTTTGGTCCGATTCTTCAGACTTCACGGGTCCCAGTCACCCTGGCTTCAGCAGCTATTCCCCCCC
Source organism: Adrianichthys oophorus (assembly GCA_036245035.1). Lineage (NCBI taxonomy): Eukaryota > Metazoa > Chordata > Actinopteri > Beloniformes > Adrianichthyidae > Adrianichthys > Adrianichthys oophorus. The sequence goes on from BSAI01000030.1 coordinate 124,405, forward strand.
TGAGTATGACCTAGAAATCCGCTTTCCCAAAGAAAACCGATACCCCTATCAGGCCCCGATTGTAGCCTTCAGCACCAACAATGAGTCTATTGGGGCCGCAGGCAGACTCAGTGTCACCGAAAGATTGTATGAGGAGGCGCTAGCGGCAGCAAAGAACGGTGAGCCCGTCGTTTTTTCTCTTGTAAGCTTATGCGAGGATGAAGCCTGGATGAAGAAACTGATGGCCGTGACCCATCACAAGTACAGTACACCACCCCCGGTGATTATCCCACCGCTACCTTCTCTTGTGACCAAAAAAAGGAGTGTGAGGAGCGGCGCCTTAGAGGAAAACAGAAGCAGTAGCGCGAGCAGCCGGAGCGCTGTAAACATCCAGGGACCAGCAGATCGTGAGTCCTCCGCGCATCAATGTTGGATCCTTCTGAGATATCTGCTCTGAAATGTGACACCTCCTTTGTTACTAGAGAGGGAGGTGGAGGACCAGGATGAGCACGTGGAAGACAAGGCTGTTCCGGTTGAGACCGAGAGTTATGTCATCCTGAGGAAGAAGATGGCGAACAAGCACAATCAGAAGATCTACAACCTTCTGGAGGAAAATGGCAAGCTGCAGCGAGATTTCCACAAAAAACAGGTGGAGGCGACAAAAATAACCCCACAATTAGTCTCACTTTTATCTCCATCCATCCAGAGATTTGAGTTCATGTGTTGGTGCAGTCTTCCAGGTGCTTCAGGTCGATGCTGGAGCAGAGGAAAAACCTGCCAGCTTGGCAGGAAAGGGAAAACATCCTTGAAACGTTGAACAGGAGCCAGATGCTGGTGGTCAGTGGGATGACTGGGTATGTGATACAGAGCAGGACTCCAAAAGAAGTAGATTTTTGTTGATTTGAATCAACTAAAGAAGTTGATTTGAAGAAAATATCAAGAGGCACATTCTTTCATATAAATAAATATACAGTAAGAGCCAAGTATCCGCTACTCTCACACTTTAGATTTAGTTTGAAGGTGGACTTCTTTATGACTTTTACATTTTCTGTTTTTGTTATTATTTATGAAAATGAAATTTATTTTGATGTTAAGAACTGAAATATGGCAACTACGTAAAAAAAATTTGAAGCTGTGAGTGGGATTATATGACCCTCAGGCGCTATACAACCTCTCGGCCCTCTTTTGACCCGCCCACACTGGCTGAGCAGCTTCTATACGCCCCTCACTCTCCCCTTCTCCTCTGCCATCCTGGTCAGAGCTGAATGTGATAAATGAATTAAAAAAACAATTTTGTTTTCAAAATGTTAGCTTTTCTGTTGGTTTAATCTCCATAGCGATCATATAACTTTTGCGTCAAGATGGGGTGACAAACAGGTCTCTCTAATCTTCAGAAGAATTGACAAAAGTAAACTTTTGTCAAACTCCTTGACAACAGAGGGTTTTTGCTAACCTCGCCCACATTCCTAATATGTTCATATCACATTGTTACGTCCCTTTATGTCTGGGGGGTGGAGCATAACATAAAGGTAAACTAATACAAATAAATTACAGAAAAACACCAAAAGACTGTCTCCATAAAACAAATAAATGTATTTACAAGATGCCAAATACCAGCTAACAATAACTAAAAGGTGAAGCAAAATGGCTTCAGGGTGAACTTAGGCCAAAATAGCAAACAGAAGCCCACCTGTCTAAACACAGAAATCTTACCTGTAAATGAAGGACAAGGGAAAGCAATGACAGAACACTAACCATAGTGTCATATTGTTTCTCTCAGCTTGAGCCAGGGATTCATGTGTTTAATCTTTACATTATTCCTGTAAGAAAAAAAATGCAAGCATTAGTCGCTTTTGCAAGCTCGCCACGTTAAAATCTGTAAATTTATGAGGCAATAGATTGAAATTCCTAGGAGGAGTTTAAGTTTTAGAAAGGTACTAAAAAGAAAATTCTAGATGGCTGCCTCTTCCCAAGGTCAAAGGTCAACAAAACTTTGGTTTGGGCTTAAGCTGGAATTATGTGTGTAACATTTAATGAAGATCGCTTGAATTTTTTTTTATCCACATATTGTATAAAAATGTTAAAATTGCCAACTTTCACACTGGCACAACCAAGCCGTGAGTCCTTTATTTAATTTATAATAAATGTATTAATTAAAATTTTAAATAGGTTTGATATATGTATTTTTATTGTCAATTTCCTTAGTTTTTTACTGCTGAAAATTAGCTTAAAATAAACCAATCCTTCGATCAATTTTGTTCTTTTCCAGGTGTGGAAAGACCACCCAGATTCCTCAGTTCATTCTGGATGCCTCTCTAGATGGTCCGGCAGAGCAAGTGGCAAACATCATCTGCACTCAGCCGCGCCGCATTTCTGCCATCACTGTGGCTCAGAGAGTCGCACAGGAGCGCGCAGAGAGCCTTGGCAACTCGGTGGGCTACCAGATCCGACTGGAGAGCATCAAGGTGCAGAAGCATACCCAGCTTGCTAGCGTTTGCTGTCCTCCTTTAAATTTGAAATTTAACCAACATCAATTCGGAAATCATTCACAGTTTTTAGGAAAGGCTGGGGGCTGCATAGGATTGATTTTTTTAAAAGAGGAACCTGTGGGCTCATTCATTCATTCATTTTCCAATCCGCTTTATCCCTTTCGGGGTCACGGGGTTGCCGGAGCCTAACCCGGCTACTCATGGGCGAAGGCAGGGTACACCCCTGGACTGGTCGCCAGTCTGTCGCAGGGGCCACCTGTGGGCTGGTGGAAAAAATTAACGCAAGCCACATTTGGCTTACGAGCCGGACTTTGGACATTCCTGCACATAGCTATATCTGAATTCCATCACTACTCCATAACCCCTAAAAGACTATTTAGGGATCTGGATTTGACGTAATTTGGACACATTTACACTCCTTTTTTTTTAACGGCAAATATGACGTCGCTCATTCGCCGAAGTAAAACCAAATAAATATGAACATTTTATGAAAAGTGTTCATGAATTCACTGTGTTGTGATGGTTAAACTTGGATGTTTGAAAAAGAAATGCATTAAAATAATTTTTTTTAAATTGACAACTTGTTTAAACACAACGCATTGTGGCCTATATTTGGCAATCTAGTGAGCAATGCTGTACACTAGTTTTTCGCAGAGACTTCTGGGGTTTTTTCAGGGTACTGGATGAGGGAATTTCAAAATCAGCCAGCGTACGAAATGTCAAACAGTGCTTTAAGTAGTGATGGAATTTGGACAAAACTAATGGCTTCAAAAGTTCGTTGCCTTTAGGGGAGAACGTGTTTCTTTGAGATTTGAAAGGCTGCTGACAGTGAAACCTTTTTCTTTGCGGCAGTCGTCAACCACCAGGCTGCTGTTCTGCACCACCGGCGTGTTGCTGAGAAGACTGGAGGGCGACGCTGACCTCAGGGGGGTCTCGCACGTCATTGTGGATGAGGTGCACGAGCGAACAGAGGAGAGGTGAGCTTGTGTTTTCACACACGAAAGCCTGTTGTTTGTTCCAGTTTGTTCAAACGCTCTCTTTTGTTTCTGTCTCTTGAATTTCCCTCGCAGTGATTTCTTGCTGTTGGTGCTGAAAGACTTGATCACAAAACGTCCAGATCTGAAGATTGTTCTCATGAGTGCCACTCTCAATGCCAACCTTTTCTCCCAGTATTTCTACAATTGTCCTACCGTGCACATTCCAGGTTGTGACCAAAATATTACTATTCCACTTCAATCAGACCCTCTTCCTCACCCATTCAATGGAAATCTCTTCCTGCAGGACGCACGTACCCCGTTGACCAGTTCTTCCTCGAAGATACCATCGCTAAAACTGGGTAAGCAAGTACATTTTAGGAGCCACTTGGCACTTGAAGCAAGTCCTAATGATCTACACGTGTTCACAGCTACGTCATTGAAGATGGCAGCCCTTATATACGCTCAGGAAAACAAAATACCTCTTCCACGTGTGGGAAAAGCGCTGGAAGAGAGCGGACGGATGTGGTGGACGATTTAGGCGAAGATGTTTGGAATTTCATGTCTTTTTGTAAAAAAGACTTTGTGAAGGACTCGATTCCAGACCAGCAGCTCAGCCTGCAGGAGCTCACGGTCAGATACAAAGGTGAATAAATATGTCTCGATTCATTGGAGTGGCTCTTTATAGGTTAGTGAAAGTAACTAGCTTAAAGGCTAGCTAATCTGACTAAGGTAACTAGCTTTAAGGCTAGTTAAAGTAACTAGCGTCAAAACGAGCTAAGATAGCTAAAGTTACTAGCCCAAAAGTTAGGTAAAATAAAACTAAAGCTAACTAAATTAACTAGCTTAAAGGCAAGCTAAATGAATAAACCCTAAAGACTAGTTTAACTAGCAAAGGTCCCCTAACTACTAAAAAACTATATAGTGCAGGACCATCCAGTGTCCTGGATTTTAATGCAATTCATACACCAGAATTAATGATGACTAGATCAGAAATGATGAGCCTTCAATGCTCATGTGCTGTAGCAAATCGTAATTCTGAGCAAACAACATTAGGTGTCAGCTTGCATTATTTTTGCTTGCTATTATTATTATTATTGGCCCACTAATGCTGTCTTGGGGCTATAAGCTTGCGTGCGAGCACGCAGACTGAGCTCTGTGGAGCCAATTTAGGATCAGCTTGAAGTGAATGAAAAACCAGATTGCCAGTTTGAAAAAAAAAATTGAAAACAAAACATTGTAAGTTTGAAATAAAAAAAAAAACCATCTTTAAAGTCAAACGTCCCCATTGTCAAATTTTGTAGCAGTTTTAGGTTTAAATATGTATTTTTATTCAAGTTTTAAATTTACAATATTTTTTCAAATTTTCCATATTTCTTTTCAAGTTTACAAATTTCTTTCAAATATTTCAATATTTTCAAATTTTCAAAAATTCCTTCAAGTTTACAATGTGTGCTTTCGAGTTTAAAACTGTGAAACATACAATGTCTTGTTTTCAAAATGTTCACTTTTTTTTCCCAAATTGGCAATCTGGTTTTTCATTTACTTGGAGCTGATCCTAAATTGACTCCATAGAGCTCTCAGCGACCAGGAGGCGTGGTTAACCCCATCCAACAGTCCTGCCCACAAGCCAGAATTGTAAATCTAATGAGCTACTGCTGCTGGGTATAAAGTTTGTCTTAAAACAACAACATATTTTTTTATTTTGGCTGAATACTGCACAAACTAACAGGATTTTTTTTACAAAAGAAAAAAATATGGTAGTAGAGGGAAATTTTAAGTGTTTATTATATTCACAAAATTGATTAAAATGGAAACATTTATAAATTGAAACGTTTTCATCACTAAAATGTGTAAATGTTTAAGTTTTATTGCATAAGCATGCAAAACAAAACAGCAGAATTTCAAATTGTGCTTAAAAATGTTACCTTTGATGGGAAAGCATCAGTCCACACATGTATACAGGAGTGACTGCAACAAAACCAATGGTTGATGTCATTTTTAAATTTTCATAGTAAAAAGTGTCACGTTTGTCATTTTTTTCCCTTGTTTTAGCACCCCCCCCCCCCTTAATAAATGCATTTTTAATCTCATGCAAAGAGGTGACATTTTGATTCCCTCTGGGTTCAAACACCATTGATGCTCTGTAATAATCTATTTACCTCTTTAGATACCAAAAAGTCTGTTCTTAAGACAATAGCTGCTATGGACCTGGTTAAGATCAACATGGATCTGGTGGAGAGCCTGCTGGAGTGGATAGTAGATGGAAAACACAACTACCCACAAGGCAAGAATCTCACATTTTTCCTCAGGCTTTCAAAATAAATGCAAAAAAGCTGCACTCAGTTTACTGTTGAGATGTGTTTACAGGTGCAGTGCTGGTGTTTCTGCCAGGTCTCGCTGAGATCAAGATGCTCTATGAGCAGCTGCAGTCCAACAGAATGTTCAACAACAGGGGCGCCTCCAGGTCTGTTTGCATTTTTTTGTTTAAAGATCCTTTAATGAAAGAAACAAAAGTTTTTCAGAGGCTGACTGTTTTTGAAATATGCTCCAGATGTGTGGTTTATCCTCTCCACTCGACCTTGTCCAACGACGAGCAGGAGGCGGTTTTTAGCCGGCCACCTGAGGGAGTCACAAAAATCATCATCTCCACAAACATCGCTGAGACCTCGGTAACCATCGACGACGTGGTGTATGTCATCGACTCCGGCAAGATGAAGGAGAAAAGGTGCTCACAAGACAAGCGAACACCAAAGTCCAGTTGATCTTTCCTTTTCCTTCATTGTTAAGATTAGGGGTTTGCAACCTGAGGCTCTGGAGCCACACGTGGCTCTTATACCCCTCCATTGTGGCTCTCCAATTAAAGAAATATATAAAAAGCTATTAATTTTAAATGTTAATAACTGTAAGTAAAAGATAAAGTAAAAACAAACTATTAAAGTAACTCAAACTTTATTCAACTCCTTCACAAACAGTTGAACAGTACATTGCACTCTATGAGGCTCCTGACTACAGTACCCATAATTCTCCTACAGTCCACTAAGCTGTTCGACTTTGTGGATTGACAAAGTTGAACTGAAACATTTACAGATGACAAAAGTAGTCATGAAGATATAGCAACACCTACATAAAAATGTCACTGTAACAACTGGAACACACTCTCAGTCCTTTGAACTAACTAACAACACTGTTTTCAACACACGTTTCAAAAACAGACTTTTTTTTTTTAATCTTTAGTGAGCTGATCCCAAAGAGCCGGTTCTCTAAGAAGAAGCAGAATTCCCATCACTACAACCAATGAGAATGAGGACAAAAAAATGGCTGAGCCATTTTGTAACTCATTTGAAAAAATAACATTACCCAGAAGCCATCAGTGTTTCTAGTCACGGTTTCCTGCTTAAATCTAAAGTGCAGCAGTTGTATATCGATGGCAGCAATGAAAAGAATTACAACCATGGTGAGTTCGAGGACAGAAAAAATGACATCTAGAGCAGAATGAAGATGAAATACTCTTCTGTTAAATTCAGGAAGCAGGTAGGAAAGTCAGACGGAATAAAAAAAATATATGAGAGCGGAGTGTGATGGTGAGGCAACGTCAGATGCAGTTTGTAATTCAAAATTACAATGTAATTTGCCTTTCAAATTGAATCACAAAAACATCACATTAAAAGGACAATTGCATATAATTTTTAAAATAATGACAGAAAAAGACAAAATATAAAGGAGCGGGAACGGGAGTGAGAGTCAGATTACCGGGAGCAAGACGGGACAGGATTATTTTTCAGATTTTGGTCTGGAAGCAGGACGAAACAGGATAACTTTCTGTGGGACGGGACATGAGTAAAAATCCACTCCTGTGTCATCCTCTAATGTGAACCACCATCAAGAGTTATTAACTATTTAACATTTTGAAAAAAGGCTATTTTCTCTTCATGTTTGTGTTTAATTTATGTAAAAAACAGTTTCTTTCTATTCATAATAGTACCAATAACAAAAATGCAAATCAGTGTTTTATTTTTCTCAAGGGTGAAATGGGTCTTTGTGGTTTCTACTGGGTTGTTGTCAATGATGGGTCTTCAAGTGTTGAAGGGCGCAGACTTCTAGTTTAGGCTAACCAACCGAGTCATTTTTAAGGTACGACGCAACCAAAAGCATGGAGAGCTTGGAGGAAACGTGGGTTTCCCGGGCCAACGCGCTGCAAAGGAAGGGTCGAGCAGGTCGTGTGGCCTCGGGCGTCTGCTTCCACCTTTTCACCAGCCACTGCTTCCGACACCTGCTGGCAGAGCAGCAACTGCCTGAGATACAGAGGGTTCCTCTGGAGCAACTCTGCCTCCGGTACGTCCATCTGTCTGCTCTTTGTTTCCTGCCAAGTAGATTTCTTGATAGCGCCAGCCACAACAAAAGAAGACTTTTATTTTGAAATGGAAAAGGGAGCCAAAGTAATGGGGTTTTGGGTAAAAAACGGAACAGAGGGGAAAACAGTTAAATATTTTCTTTCCGTCTGGCAGAGTTAAGGTCCTAGACGTGTTTGCTGACCAGCTGTTGGAGTCTGTCTTCTCTCGACTGATCGAGCCCCCGGCTGCGGAGAGTCTGGACGCAGCCAAGCACCGCCTCCAGGACCTGGGTGCTCTGACCGCCAATGAGATGCTAACCCCACTGGGCTACCACCTGGCCTGCCTGCCCGTCGACGTGCGCATTGGGAAACTAATGCTGTTCGGTGCCATTTTCCGCTGCCTGGACCCAGCACTCACCATCGCCGCCAGCCTTGCCTTCAAGTCGCCATTCGTAAGAAGCCAAAAGCTGATTTCTGTGCTCGTTTTCTGTCACGTGCAACAAACGGTGGGAATCTTCTTTCAGGTGTCACCGTGGGATAAACGTGAGGAAGCTAATGAGAAGAAGCAAGCCTTTGCGGTGGCTAATAGTGACCATTTGGCGTTGTTGCGGGCTTATAACGTACGTATGCTAACTTTAGTTAAAACAGAGATCTCTTTGATCCACATTTGTGTGTGATGCATCTCCTGTCTTGCAGGGATGGTGCAGCTCCGCTAAGAACAGTAACAAGGCTGGCTTCCTGTACTGCAGGAACAACTTCCTGTCATGGCGCGGTTTACAGGTCAGACAGCTTCTTGCTGATTGAATCTAATATGAAACGAGCGACTAAACGGTGAGACTTTTGCAGGAGATCGCCAGCCTGAAGAGACAGTTTGCCGAGCTGTTGTCTGACATCGGTTTCATCAAAGTGGGCCTGAGGGCGAGCGTCATCGAGCGCATGTCCTCACAGGGCGCAGACGGAGTTTTAGAGGCTACCGGCTCTGAGGTGATGCACACAAACACTGTTTTTTCCAGATTAGACAAAGTGACAGCGTTATTGGCAAAAGCAGTGTGTGATCCCACTGCGCCTCCTACGTAACACATCTCACCAGATTGTTCCTGGATGCCACACTCTGTTTACACACAACTCTATCCAGCCTCAGAGTTTGGCGTTTTTGTTTTTACAGGCAAATCTCAACTCTGAAAACACCCAGCTCATGTCCGCCATACTGTGTGCTGCCCTTTACCCCAACGTGGTCCAGGTGGGTGTTTGTTCGTTCCATCAGATGTTCTTATGACATGTTTAAAGATAATTCATCTCAAAATGGCATTTCTGAGTATTTCTTTATTCAAATTGTTGTGAATCTGGAGAAGACAAAAAAAATGCTGTTTGAAAAAGATTGTATTTGTGACGTAGAAAATACACTGCTCAGCTACATTCTGATGCATCCACTTACTGCATCTCACCAGGTCACGAAAAACAATTCAAAACGCATCTCTTGGACGGGTCGAAATGGCCCGACTAGATCCATGTACATCTCCGTTTTTCTCGTCTGAGCTGGTATCTATCTGGCTCTAAACTGTAGGGCTGCATAGCTCCAAATACTGCTCACCATTTTTATTGCACTTGCAATGTTAGGTTGTAAACTAGCGGGAACGTGTAAACAGAGAGCTCTCAGTAACAGGGAAAAGAAGGGAGTGCGTGCCAACAGTCCCGCCCACAACTCAAAGGCCAATTCCTTGTAAACTACTGCTGCTCTGCAGAAACTATGTCCTGGAAAACGACACAGGTTTTTTTTTAATTTTGGCTAAAAACGGCATAATTGTAATTAAGACCACAGGGAGCGCTTTGATAGTAGATCAGAGGATGGGAGTGGGTCTTTAATGAATAGTAATCTCCTGTTTATGATGACCCACTTTTAATCCAGGTCCAAGCTCCTCAGGGGAACTACAAGATGACAGTTACAGGAGCCATGAAAATGCAGTCCAAAGCCAACGAGCTGCGCTTTGTCACCAAGAAAGACGGATACGTTAACGTTCACCCGTCATCTGTCAACTATACGGTGAGGTTAACTGATGTCAGTGTTAATTCAAGCTAAAAAAGAAAGGGCTAATGCTTTCTCCCCTTAAGGTGCGTCACTACGACAGCCCCTACATGGTTTACCACGAGAAGGTGAAGACGAGCCGCGTTTTCATCAGAGACTGCAGCATGGTGTCCGTGTACTCGCTGGTGTTGCTCGGAGGAGGTCAGATAGACGTGGAGCTGCAACACGGAGAGTTCGTTATTTCTTTGGATGATGGATGGATCCAGTTTGCTGCTGCATCCCATCAGGTAAAAAACAACAAACTTTAAAACACATCTTTTGGATGGGTCAAAATGACCCAGTGAGATCTTTGTTGTAAAGAGTTTTTCTTTTAGATTTCAATTACTTAAAAAGACTTGAAGTACTTTATATATTTTTTTAAATTATACTCTTGTATTTCTTTCTCTGTTTGTAATTAATTCTAAAATCATCCATGATTTTTTCTTATGAATTTAAAGTAGGGCTTTTATTTTGTAATAATGATATAATAGTGAGGGGTAAATATTCTGTAGACACCATAAACTAAAAATAAAATATAAAACACAGGGTGTTATAAAAGCTGCACTTATATGTTATGTATAAATATATATATTTATATATAAATTATTTTTTTTAATTAGATAATTTTGACCTATGGATGGAAAAACCAAAAACAATCCCAAATTAATTCTAAAACGGACTTTCTAATTGTTGGTGTCAGGTGGCTGAGCTGATAAAGGACCTGCGCTGGGAGCTGGACCAACTCCTGGAGGACAAAATCAAGAACCCCAGCATGGACCTGTGCAGCTGTCCACGAGGCTCTCGCATCATCCACATGATCGTCCACCTCATAAGCACCCAGTAGCTCTGCTGCACAAACCCCATCAGCCCTAAAAGCATGGAGCTCTGCTGCACATTTGTGCTCCTGCATCACTGCTACACTCTTCATAATTCTGATTTTAAAACATTTTTCCAAGCTTATTATGTTAAAATTAACCACATGCATGATTTAGCTCTTTTTCTGCATATGATGCTTTATTCTGAGTTTGCCTTTGAATTTCTATGCAGCTGATCAAGTCTTTTTGAAATGCAATGGAAACGTGTTCTGATTGCTGTCTTGGCTGCGTCTTGCGCACTCTGTGCAAACATTGTTTTTTTTTTTTTGAGTTGTGCCAGTCTCACAACTGTGGAGTTTTTTGGGTCCATATTGGATTTCTTAAACTACAATGACACAGTGGTTCTTCTTTATTAAATCTTATGCATGACTAAGATCCAGGGGCTTCTGCATGGAATTGACTAGTCTGGTTTACATTTGCTGAATGTACTTTAACGTTAATGTATTGATGTCATAACTGAGCCTTCACTATGTGAACGCAATGGCTTCGCAAATCAGCATGGGAGATGCCAAAGACCTTTGGAAGATGTCAACAAAAATAAAAATAAATTCATGTTTTAAAAAAGTGATAGGTTACTGGTTATAAGTAAGTTCTTCTTTGAATTAAAAATAAAAGGGAATGCCATTGACTGAAGAACTTTTAAATGAACATTGTGAATAAATTATAAAGAAAATGCTCATTTATTTCTAAAATGAATTTGATTATTTTGCAGTTAAACTTTGGTTTTATTCCAAATTTTGTTTAAAAAAACTTTAAGTTCATACTCCATTAGAAACTTGTACTAAGATGTTTAAGAAAAATGTATTGAAGATGGAATTGATGTAATTTATCTACATCTTCTGGCATCGACAGTAAAAGTTTTAATTTTTGGAATCCTTGAAAACAAAAGCACCATATTTGAAATGGACACGCTTGTTTCAGTTAAAGTCTAAAACTGTAAAATTTTCTTTTCTCATTTCACCAAAATGTTTTTATTTCCGCAAGAAAAGTCATGAATAAATGATTTGGTTGTAAAGCTCAACTACACAGAATCTTAACTTCATTTTAATGGATTAAATGAACTAGTTGACTCTCTACCACCACCTTGTGGACAGTTTTGGCACTTTGCAGTAAATACACACTTCACGCCTTTCATTAACATTTTTATTCCATTGTGTACTTATGAGTTATGCCAGTGACAAAACTATTTGGCATTTAACACATTTAGAGTTTCACAAGCTATTTTTTCCATAACTTTTTCTTATATATAAAGCACTTTAGATTTTACTGCAACTAAGAGCCTGGTTTTAGTGACATATAAGTTTGTTAAAAAAAAAGCTGAATTTACCATCATCCTGAAGTGATCCCACTCATTTTTTATTTGAGTCTATTTAAAAAAAGCAATAAAAAAAACTTTTAGAAAAAATGGGAATGAAGAATTACTGTTTAAGGCCCTGTTTTACATGACTTATCCAGTCAAATGCTCAAACATTACTCCACCAGAAACCAGAAAAAATAAATATTTTGTTTCTCTAAAATAACTTTTTAAGAATGTTCTAACATGGACCAAACTTTGCTCATTCCGGTGGTTTCTTGTTGGCCTCAACATCCTTCTTGAAAGCTTCAATTTTCTTTGCAATGTTGGGAACCTACAAATGACAGGAAAAGAGATAAAAACAAACATGCTTTTGATGATGATTTGACATTTTTAAGGTGTTTAAAGATTATTTTTCAATAAACTTTTTAAGATAAAACGGTCATTATTCAGAAGCTAAATACATTTAAAAATATCATATTAAGCTTTACATTTATTTCTAAATTTAAAACGTTTTTTCCTCAAAAACTATTGTAAATGCCAGGTAGAGTACAAAAATGTCAATATAGGTTGTACATAGATACATAAACAAGGAATAAAAAAAAAGTACCTGGGGTAGGAATGAATACATACATTTGACAAGACATTACGGATTTAACATTCTGAACATTTATATGTTGAGAAGAAATTTCAAGACATTTTAAAGCTTTTTGTTTTTTTGAAAAATCAATTGATATAGTCTGACCTTAAAAAATATGAAAGTCAAAACTGCCTGTAGATCGGTGTGAAAGTGTATGTGCCGTTTTGAAGACCTCAAACTTATTCCGCACCTCCATTTTATAAATACAAATTTTTGTTTGTAAATACTCCGAACTTATTTACATTTGTGGACATGATTGTTAATTACATCTGCTAACTATTTATATATATCTATATAATCAAAAGCTAGCTTTATTGTTCAGTTTTAAAAGTTAAAAAACAAAAGTACAAGAAATATAATTAAATGACAAATCTAGCTTAAAAAAACATTTTCACAGTTAAATAAAGTTACGAAACCCCGTTAAAATCCAGAGCCACACCTTAAAAAAAGAAAGAAAAAAAACTCACATCGTAGTTTTGAGCGATGTACATTCCCACAACGTTCCCCAAGGTGAAGCCCGCCTAAAAAGAGTTTAATATTACTAAAAGCTAAAACTTAATTGCAGTTTTTCTTATATATATATATAGAACTTTAGAGTATAATAAAAATTTTACAAAAAGCATTTAGTGCCAGCAAGTTTAGAACAAACAAAAACAGTTATCCTAGCTTAATTAGCATTAAGCTAACACTGTTTACATCCCGACTAAAACTAATCACTCTTAGATGTCAATTTTTATTTTTTTTCTCACCAGAAACTGCAGCATGATGGAGTAAAATAATCCCAGAAACGTCCACGCGATAATTGAAAATGAATGACAATAGACAGGCAAGATAATTCAAAGTTAAAGACAAAAAATCTACCGAGTCAGCGAGCCCCTTCACCGTTACCCAAATGTACGCATGCGCGAGACTTCAAACCATCGCGTTATTTTCTTGTGAGCTGGATAGTAGTTTCCCCCTCAATTTGATCTGTTATTTTGCTCCTCGCCGGAACTACAACTCCCAGCTTGATTTGACGTCCATCTAGCGGGTCTTGTTGCAATGGTGGAGACGGAGGGACATTGAATGACTTTGGCTCCATCACCTAACGGCTCCTTTATTTGTTTAAATACCCCAAACCCGGAGGGATGGAAACGCTAATTCCCGTCATAAACAAGCTCCAAGACGTGTTCAACACCGTGGGGGCGGATATCATACAGCTGCCGCAGATTGCAGTCGTGGGAACTCAGGTAAAAAAAGGCTAGTTTCTGGATTCAGACCTCACAATCATGCTAGCAAACCTCAGAACCTTTCTCAAATTAAGCAGAAAATATACTATTTTTACATTTATTCGGTTGTATTATAATTTTATAGTTTAAAAAAGAGAGACTTCCGGTACCCAGAAGTCATTGTTTTCAACTCTATTTTTAATATTTTGGTACTAAACTCCAATTTGTTGTGATTGTGCTCATTATTAGCTACTAATAGGTCAGGTTAAAGGGGAGGCGGCACTGCGTGACCTAATACCTTCCTACATTTTGGTGGTACTGGTGTCCAGGAAGAACTTTGCTTTATTTGTGTTTCCAGAGCAGTGGGAAGAGCTCTGTGCTGGAGAGCCTGGTAGGTAGAGACCTGCTGCCCCGGGGGACCGGCATCGTCACCAGGCGACCCCTCATCCTCCAGCTGGTCCACGTGGATGCTGGAGATGCCAGGAAGAACGAGGATGGAAGTGGGTGCCGTATACATGATGCTCCATCATTTGAAATGAACATCCTTAAAATGAAACCTCCATGTGTTTTGATGTGATCATAGGCAAAGAGGTGCAAGAGTGGGGCAAGTTTCTGCACACCAAAAGCAAGGTTGGAATTGATTTAATCTTAAACCATTCCGCTGCGTGTCCACGCCTGCTGCTTGTCCTTGAATCTCCACTGATTTTCTTTTTTTTTGGGGGGGGGGGGTAGATCTTCACAGATTTCGATGAAATCCGGTTGGAGATTGAACAGGAAACAGAGCGAATTTCCGGGAATAATAAGGTAAGACATAGACTAAGGGATGAAGGGCAGATGGAATCGAATGAAAGCTCTGTCCATCATTTGAGAGTTTAAAAACCTGAGTGGAATTGTGGATTTTATAAAAGAAGAACATGTTGATGATAAAACAATCAGCTGGATTTTCTTGGCTATAGGCCTTAAATAGGCCATTACATTACTTTTTTTTTTCAAAATAAAAGCCTTTAAATTTAATTTTAAAAAATGTGTTTGCAGTGCCATTAAAAAAATCTTCCAAAAGTTTTCATTAAAAAAAACCATTTGTTTTCACTTATCTTGGAAATAAATACTTAGAAAAGTATAAACTACATTTCACCAGATGAATACAAAAAGAAATTGAAAACATTGGTTTCAGGATATGTTTGTGGAAATACCAGACGGCTCCATGAGTAGAAAGTTGCACATTTTCCAGCTAGATGAGGGAAAAGTTGAGCTTTTCTTAGGATCAGAACAGAAACGGGAAATCGCTAGGACTGGAAAATTAGGAATTCAGGGCACAACATCAGCCCATCTGTGGTCAAGACAGGGAGGCATTTTTGATTGTTTCAGAATAAATTCCACTAGATGCATCAGGTTGTCTTGGAAATGGGAAAAGAATTCAAGCTCGATAAGCCTGTTATAATGGCTGCTTCATATTTTTTGTGGTTTCTGTTGTACATGTCATTAAAACCCTGGCTAAAGTGCTTCAACTAGATTTTTCAGTTTGTTTAAAAAGTATACTTTCAGTTAAAATTTAATTTGTTCCTTATCATATATCTAAGAATTTAAAAAAACATAATTTTAATCCTTAGAAATCATCTTATTCTTAGTTCTTTTAGATGACATTTACAACTGTGTAAAATGTGCGTTATAAATAAAGTTTTTGTGAAAAAAAACGTTTTTGTTCTGGAAATGATGGCTTAGTGAGGCGTGTTTTTGGCAGGGAATCAGCGAGGAATCCATCCACCTGAAGATCTTCTCCCCCTTTGTGGTCAACCTCACCCTGGTGGATCTGCCAGGAATCACCAAGGTAACCGTTTCTGATCTGGAAGCTCCTCCCACAAACCAAGACAAGCCTTCAATCGTCTGACAATCCGAGAAAACTGCACAGTTTTCGCCTGTAAAATCCCTACATGGCTTTATATCCGCAAAAGTGGCGTTTTTTTAGCCCTTGAAGTTTTGAATCTGTGAAAGCTAACATGAAGTCTGGATGTGATTCCAGCCTCATTAGTCGTTGGGTAAAGCGGCTGCTAATTTGTGATTTTAATCTCCAGCAGTGACACACAGCAGGGCTTCTCCTTGAAGTTGTCCTTCTCTCCACAGGTGCCTGTGGGTGATCAGCCTCAGGACATCGAGATGCAGATCAGAGATCTGATCCTGAAGCACATCTCCAACCCCAACTGCATCATTCTGGCCGTCACGGCGGCCAACACCGACATGGCCACCTCGGAGGCTCTGAAGGTGGCCCGCGAGGTCGACCCCGACGGTACGAGAAAACCCGAACATCTGAGGAATACTTTCATAGTCAGGCTTTAGTGAGCGCCGTGATGTGACTTATCAGGCAGGAGGACACTAGCTGTGGTGACCAAGCTGGACCTGATGGATGCTGGGACGGATGCCATGGATGTGCTGATGGGGAGGGTCATTCCGGTCAAACTGGGCCTCATAGGAGTCGTCAACAGGTCAGATTCAGTCTGATCTTCCATAAACTCAGTGATTGATATTAAAAGTTCAATAAAAAAACTAATCACATGGCAGGAATATCTCAAACAATCAAGATTATGTGAAATAAAATCACTCGTTTCATCGGTGAAATCATAAAGTGAAACACATTTTTTAATAGAATAGAACATTTCTAGCCCTTTTTTCTTGTAATTTTGAGGATAATTTCTTACAGATGATGAAAACCCAAATATTTGTCC
The DNA here is from genome assembly GCA_036245035.1 of Adrianichthys oophorus. Taxonomy (NCBI): domain Eukaryota; kingdom Metazoa; phylum Chordata; class Actinopteri; order Beloniformes; family Adrianichthyidae; genus Adrianichthys; species Adrianichthys oophorus. The sequence continues at coordinate 140,979 of BSAI01000030.1, forward strand.
CAGAAGTTTTAAATATTTTTAACATTTTAGTGACCACTGACTGTATAAGAGAACTGGACTGAATGACCCCTTCGCGTTCCAAACAGGAAGTATCCGCTGGTCCAAAAAAGCACAAGTCGCATAGACTTCCATAGAGAAATAAATAGCTATTACTCAGTCATTACGTTTGTCGGTATAAACATTCTAGATCTGCTACATTGTTTAGAATGTTTTTGCTAATCCTATTTTTTTTCATGATAGTTTTGCTGTAATGCAAGTTATTCAAGTTATAAACTGACCAATCAGACGCCTCAATAGAAGTAGGTAGTCTTGTGTCGTTCCAAGCGTTTGACAGATTCTAATGAGCCAGTTTTCAGTGGAAGGGGCGTGGCCTCTTTCAGAAAGTTCTTTGTCCAACTATCATGCCGTCCATCTTTTGCGTTCTTGTTGTTTTCAATTTCAATTTTGTGTGCTTTTATTTTTTAAACTCTTGAAACATCTATAATGATTGTGAAAGAAAAAGCTAACAACTTTGCAGTTTTTGCCTTTCGCAGGTTAGTTTTAAAACTTAACTACTGTGATAAATGAGGGAACAGAAAATGCAGCAGCTAGAGTGAAATCTGCAGCTTCTGGTGGATCATGGAGTGGAATCCATCACAGGAACTGGAGTGAGACTGGAGTCTGTGTCCAGACCACATCTAAACATTAGACATGAGCTGCAGGTGTTCTTTTTAAAACCACTTCTGAACAGGAGGCTTCAGAATCATAAAAAAGAACTGGACTGATGCTCAAGTCCAGAGCAGGGGTGGCCAAATCTGCTGACAAGTTTTGGGGAGACTGTGATCTTTTCCAGCAAGACTTGGAATCTCACACTATTAAAGGTACCAAAAGCTGGTTCAGTGACCTTGTGCTGTCAGCAAACACACCTGACCTTGCCGTCTGTCCATCCACCCATCCACTCACCAATCCTGGGTCCTCTTGGTGTAGAGGAGCAACTCTTCACCCATTCTCTAAGGGAAGCTCATTTCAGCCGCTTGTATTCAGGACCTCGTTCTTTCGGTGAGTATTGGAACAAAGATCGACCAGTAAATTGAGAGCTTTGCTTTCAACTCCCTATACCGGGCTGGCACAGTGACCCTCCAACAACAGGCGCCGCTCCAATCCGCCCGCCAGTCTCACAGTCTCTTCCCTCACTCACGGACAAGACTCTGAGAAACTAACCAACCAAAGTATTCAATGTAAAAAAAAAAAAGATTTTTATATGTAATTAGGATTTTTAGGAACACAGTTTTCATCAACCAAGGGCCAAAATAATCAAAAATACCAGAAATAAAGGCTGGAAATATTTCTAAATGCTAAGTGGTTCTACGTAGAGTGGTAGTTTCACTTTTTAAATGAACTGCCAAAAAAAAGTAAAGGTTTTTCAGATGTTCTTATTTTTGGGATGTTCCTGTGAAATAAATGGAGTTCATGTTCTGCAGTCCACTGTTGAACCTCTGTCTGTCTGTCTGTCTGTCTGTCAGGCTGTGTTAAATCCTTATCTCACGTTAGCTTCCTGCCTCGTTCTCATGGAAACCAGAGCACGTGGTGCGATATACATCTGTGTTTTGAACTTACAGGAGCCAGCTGGACATCAACAACAAGAAGTCTGTTGCCGATGCCATCAGAGATGAGCAGGCCTTCCTGCAGAAGAAATACCCATCACTCGCAAACAGAAATGGAACCAAATACCTGGCCAAGACCCTGAACAGGTAACGTCGACGCAGGAAGGGTCAGGTGGTTGGGACCGCTGAGAAATCTGGGAGAATGTTTTGAAGAACTTGGCTTTAGGGAAAATCAGAGTTGTTATCACTATCAAAGTTTTTTAAACAAAAAACTTCTCTGTAGAGGGATTTGAAAAGAATTGGGTGACTTTTTTTCATTCGGTTTAAGTATATTTCATTTAAGATAAAAAACCGGATTTGTTTCACAATATTTTTTTATACATGGAGGAGGGGCTTTTAAAAATATTTTACAGTATTTGTTTTTCTTTTTTCTTGCATTTTAGATTATAAATATAATTTATAATTTGTAATTAATTTGATTATTACAAATGAATCTTATCTGTGACATTATTACATTAAATCAGGCTTTTTCATATGATTTCTTTTTTTAAAAGCTCTTTTTAAACTCTTTGAACTTCTTTTAAAAACTGACTTTAAAAAAGAGAAACAAAGAAGTAAATCTTTCACTCACACATTTTGGAGAAAGTAGCTGTAATTTTATCCTTCTTCAACCTGAAGTTGATCCTTCCTGACGGAAAACTGCTGAAAATATCCAAAAGACTCATTACAAAGCTGAAAGTTTGTGGCCTCCAGCGGTTTCAAAGGACTTTGTTCCAGTTCAGGTTTCTGTGATCGAAACCACAGTACTTCTAAATAAGTGAATAGTATGTAACAATTCATGTGAACCAGATTTCATGTTGACAAAAGGTTATTTTCCAGACTTTTTCTTCATTTTAATTCTGGTCTTCATATCAGAAATTCACAGTAATTTTGGTGAATTCATTAATTCATTTTCCAATCCGCTTTATCCCTTTCGGGGTCACGGGGTTGCCGGAGCCTAACCCGGCTACTCATGGGCGAAGGCAGGGTACACCCCTGGACTGGTCACCAGTCTGTCGCAGGGGCCACAATCACACACCCATACACACTCACATTCACACCTAGGGACAATTTAGAATAACCAATTAACCTATGAAGCATGTTTTTGGACGGTGGGAGGAAGCCGGAGTACCCGGAGAAAACCCACGCATGCACGGGGAGAACATGCAAACTCCACACAGAAAGGTCCCCCAGCCAGGACCTGAACCGGGAACCTTCTTGCTGTGAGGCAGGAGCGCTAACCACTGCGCCACAGTGCAGCCCAATTTTGGTGAAAATCTATTTAAATGTTATTTATGTGGAAAAAGTGAAAACAAACAGACCAGCCAGTGACCGGTATTTGTATTAGTAGACATGGGTTTAAAACATGGGTCTCAAACTCAACTCACCTTGGGGTCACTGAAGGCAGAGTCTGGCTGAGGCTGGGCCGCAGTGCACACGCACGTGCATGCAGATCGTGAGTGTCTAGGAGCCAATGCTAATTTGAATCAGAAATTAAAAAAATTCAAATCTTCTTAGGTTTTTACATGTTATTTTATTACACAAAAAAGATGAAGAAGGACCGTAAAGTAAACATGTTTTGAACTTCTTCAGGTACATCCCTTCTTTAGTTGTAAATTTGTAGGACACGTACTAGTAACTGTACTGTATTATTAACTGTGCACAATTACTAATAAAACTCTCAATCAACGAATACATAAAGTAAATATCAACAAGTAAATAAATCAGTAATAAATGTCAGTTTTCTGTTTATTCAGTCCTCTATATCTGTTGTATTCAGATCTAAACATCTTTACTCTCCACAGTTGACCCATCCCCTGGGGGAGCGCGGTGGGCTGCAGACAGTCGCACTCGGGAAGCATTTGGTTTATTAACTGTAACCATAATCCTAGCCTTAACCTTCCCTCCCGGCCTTTGCAGCCAAATGAAAAGTGCGAACAGACCCTTTCTAAAAAGAAAAGTGAGGAACTCAGTCATGTGGTTTGGGGAGGGAGGCGTGTCAAGGTGTGAAAGCACCTTCAGGTTCCTGCCATGAATGTTTCCCTGCTTCAAGCCCAGTCAAGGCCAAATACCTCACCGTGATTGGTCGTTTTGTCAGCTCCACACACAACACTGTAAAAGGCCATTCATACCAAACATGAGTGCGCACTTACATTAAACTTTCATATTAAGGTGGGCCGCAAAATAATGTCTTGAAGGCCACAAATTGCCCGCGGGCCGCCAGTTTGGGAGCCCTGGTTTAGGGTTTTGTCCATGTCCATTGTCTTTGGCTTCACTAACAACCATCTGACCGTTTAAGGCGGGGGGCCCCAAACCGCGGCCTGCAGGCGGATCTGGCCCGCCTCCACATTTGGTCCGGCCCCCTGAACAATATCAGAGGCATGTTTTTTTTTTTTTTCTTTAATCTGGCGGCGTGATCGAGACCCACACAGATTGTGACTTTTCCAGATCAGCTTTGTGAAGCTGAGACATTTGCTATTTCTAAATACCAACCTTCACCATGATTACAGACCTTCTTTTTCTTTTTGTTTTGCACGTTTTAATGAGTATTTTGTGTTATTTCACTTTAAAAGTTGAATAGTAAAGAATTGTTTTTAGTTTTCATCATTTATTTTGTACATTTTATCTGAAAGGAAAAAAAAACATTTTTTTACATTAGTTTTTCATTTTGTGCGCAAGTTTAAAATACAATGACTGGAGAGGACAGACTATTTATTGATTTCATTTCTGAAATGTTTTATTTTTCTGTGAAGGTTACAGGAAGGGATTATTAAAATGTTCTGGTTTTGTGTGGCTTTCTGGAAAATCATAAATGTTTACGTTTAGGCACACGCTGTGGTTGTTACACTGTTTCTGTTAGCCAGCCCGGCCCCTCATCCAAGAAGAAAACAGTTATGTGGCCCTCACAAGAAAAAGTTTGGGGACCTCTGGTTTAAAGCACAGCTCTGCCCTTTTCCTGTCTGAATGTCAGGTTACTGATGCATCACATCAGGGACTGCCTCCCCGAGCTGAAGACGCGCATCAACGTCCTGGCCGCTCAGTACCAGTCCCTCCTGAGCAGCTACGGCGAGCCCGTCGAGGACCCCAGCGCCACCTTGCTTCAGCTCATCACCAAGTTTGCCACTGAGTACTGTAACACCATCGAAGGAACGGCCAAGTACATTGAGACGGCAGAGCTGTGAGTGTTTCCTCCCTCAGCCACACGGGGGAGCTGTTGATCCAAGGGAAACGGGTGGATCAGCTGCATGGGTTTCATCATTCTGGATGACTCAAAGTGTTGGGGGGGGGGGGGTTGTAGAAACAGAGCTGACAGAACCGCAGCTCTCTTCTAATGACACCCCCCCCCCAATCACACACTTGTGTTTTCAGGTGTGGTGGAGCCAGAATTTGTTACATTTTCCACGAGACTTTTGGCCGGACGTTGGAGTCTGTGGATCCTCTTGGAGGACTCACCACCATAGACATCCTGACCGCCATCAGGAACGCAACAGTATGTTTTTTTTTTTTTTTTTCCCCAACGCCGCTCTTCTGAAATAATGTCAGAATATATCTGGGTCTCAACCCCTTCCCCCACTTTTGGATTAGGGCCCCCGTCCGTCTCTGTTTGTGCCGGAGGTTTCATTTGAGCTGCTGGTAAAGAAGCAGGTGAAGCGCCTGGAGGAACCCAGTCTGCGCTGTGTGGAGCTGGTCCACGAGGAGATGCAGAGGATCATCCAGCACTGCAGCAACTACAGCACGCAGGTACACACACTCACTTACATTCAAACTTAGCTACACACACACTCTCAGGTAAACACACAGATACACAAACACTTAGGTACACATATAACCTCTGGTACACACGCAAACGTGTAAACTCAGGCAGCCATAGTCACACACATACATGTATACATATGTACACACAGGTACACACTTGTACCCATAGATTCCACAAAGATACACAAATGTACACATAGGTACACACTTATACACATAAGTAGGCACATACAGAGGGGATTGAAAGTTTGGGAACCCCAGGTAAAATGTTATATTATTGTGCATAAAAAACCCAAAGAAAGATTGAAAAATCTTCTAAAGGCAGTTACTCAGATGAGACATTCTTTTAATATGTAAAAATCATTTACCCTTTTAAAATCACAGAAAACAAAATAATGGTATGTGCAAAAGTTTGGGAACCCTGCAGAGTTAGTACCTTGCACTGCCCCCCTTGGCAAGTAAAACGGCTTGTAAGCGCTTTTTGTATCCAGCCAGGAGTCTCTCAATTCTTGTTTGAGGTTTCTTCATCCATTCTTCTTTACAAAAGTCTTCCAGTTCTTTGAGATTTCTGGTATGTCTGTTACACGCTGCTCTTTTCAGGTCTATCCATAGATTGTGATGTTGAGGTCAGGTGATTGGGAAGGCCACTGCAAAACCTTCAGTTTATGTCTCTTAATGTAAGACAGCGTGGATTTGGAGGTGTGTTTAAGATCATTATCTATTTGTAGAAGCCATCCTCTTTTCAACTTCTGTGTATTCACAAATGGCATTAAGTTAGTGTCACAAGTTACTTCCATTCTTCCTTCTACTGTTGAAATGTTTCTTGTGCCGCTGACTGCAATACAAGCCCAAAGCATGATTGATCCACCCCCATGCTTAACAGTTGGACAGAGGTTCTTTTCATTAAACTCTGAACCCTTTCTTCTCCAAACATACCTCTGTTCATTGCAGCCAAAATGTTCAATTTTAACCTCGTCGGTCCACAGAACTTGTTTCCAAAATGCATCAGGCTTGTTCTTTTGTGAACTTCAAACATTGTATTTTGTGGTGAGGACGTAGAAGAGGTTTTCTTCTGATGACTCTTTCATGAAGACCATATTTGTACAAGTATCTCTTGACAGTAGAACAGTGTATCACAACTCCAGAGTCTGCCAGGTCTTTCTGGAGAGATCATGCAGTCAAACGTGGGTTTTGACTTGCTTTGCTCACAATCCTGCGAGCTGCTCTGTCTGAGATTTTTCTTGGTCTTCCAGATTTTTCTTTAACTTCCACTGTTCCTGTTGACTGCCATTTTTAATGACATTCCAAACAGAGGATATTCACATCTGAAAACGCTTTACTATCTTCTACCTATCTATCTTTCTTCTAGCCTTCTCCTGCTTTGTGAGCATCAGCTATTTTCAGTTTCATTGTTCTGGAAACTGCTTGGAAGAACCCACGATGCTGATTGTTGGGGCAAGATCAGATGATTCAGATTATTTCAAATCTTTGAGATTGAAATCACCTGGTCTTTGCAAACGATGATTGTGAACAATCCATGACACTGTCAGGCCTCAGCATTTCCAAAGGGGGCGTTTCACACTATAAATTCTGCAGGGTGCCCTAACTTTTGCACACAGCACTATTTTGTTTTCTGTTATTTTGAAAGGGTAAATGATGGAAATAAGGAATGTCTCATCTGTAAACTAATGCCTTTAGGAGATTTTTCAGTCTTTCTTTGGGTTCTTTTTGCACAATAATATAAAACTTTATCTGGGGTGCCTAAACTTTTAATCCCCACTGTAAAGTCCACATTGGTACACACATGTACACACAGACACACACACTGTAGGTACGCACAGTTTCACAGAGGTACAGGCTGCATAGTGTGCTGTTTTCTTTCCCCTGAAGGCAGACACTGACATGCAGATTTGTTTGTTGCAGGAGCTGCAGAGATTCCCGAAGCTCCATGAGGCCATTGTTGAAGTGGTCACCTCCCTCCTGAGGAAGAGGCTGCCTATCACCAACGAGATGGTACCTCCTCTTTGTCCAGCTCCACCTTCAGCGGTGCAGAGATGGACCGACTGACTTGTCTTTCGTTGCTCCCTCAGGTCCATAACCTGGTTGCTATTGAGCTGGCTTACATCAACACCAAGCATCCAGACTTTGCAGACGCATGTGGGGTCATGAATAACAACATTGAGGTCCAAGCTCCACAAAAACACTGCACTTGATTTGCAGGATTTGCTTTTTTTTTTTTTTTTTTTTTTTGTAACATTCTTTGTGATTTGTGACGCTGACACGAGTCACAGATGCAATACTTCAGAAACTGTTTTTATTGAATTTGTTTGTCTGGCATTTCTCTGTTGTTGTGCAGGAACAAAGGAGAAACCGGATGAGAGAGCTGCCGACCGCGGTACCCAGGGATAAGGTAAAAGCTGCTCATTTATTTTAAAATGTGATGACAGCAGATCATTTGTCCTCTTTTTCAAAGTAATTCTTAAGGTTCCTCTATGAGGCAAATGCTTCAGATAGTTTCCACCTCTTTCCTCTCCGCCAGAATCTTTCACTCTTTCCAGATTTCTTCTCAGTGCCTTTTTCTCTCTTTCTTCATGTTCCTGCCAGTCTGTGGGCAAAGGCCCGGCTGGCCCGGTTGTGGTTTCTGGTGATCATAATGCGTCTGGAGCAGACGTGGACAGTGCCAAGGTGGGCGCATAGCGCAGCCGCCTGGCTCTGCGCCCGGATGACTGTGGGTCACGGATGGATGGATTTGCATGGGTTGCTGGCATGCACTATTGTTTTTGCGTGCTGATGCTGTGCTCTTCAGTTTTACCCCTCCTCCAGCCCGTCTGAACCTGCACAAACAACACTTGTGCTGCTCTTTTCTCCCCATTCTTCCAAAATTCTTCATTTTCTTTTTTTGGGGTTTGGAAAATGTTCCGTTAAGTCGAGCTGTTCTGAGAAAAGAAAGTAAAAGCATCTTCGAATGTCTTCAAAGATGGCTTTTACTTAGTAAAAATATTTCTATAAACACTAATGTAACTAAGATAGCAAATATAAACATGTATTTATGAAGAGGACTCTGCTTTTTGATCGAACCAAACAAAAATATTCCAAGCACGTGGTTTTGTTTGATTTCGGAGCTTTAAAAACTGGAGTTCCTGCAGTGAAGCACGGCAGTGGGAGTGTGATGAGGTGCTAGTGCTTGGTTGCGTTGAGAGTGAGATGATGTTAAATTTTTGCTGTCCTGAAAGAGGAACAATGTCAAAAATCTGCAACTAATCAAATATTTGAAGTTTGGGATTGATCTTTTTGTTGTCAAAAATAAACAAATTTGTTGTTTAAAAAATACATTCAGGTACAAAACAAACATGCTTTATCACACTTTAAGCAATGGAATCTCCATCCTCCTCTGTTCCGAACTTTTACAGATTATGTTACTTTCATTTGTAATAAGAATATAACACCCCTCTAAAAGAGGAGCTTAACAACACCAACAAATTCTGTCAATGAGGTGTTCTGCGGATGAAAGGCCTGGTCATGTGACCTGCTGCCCCTAGTTTTGGATTTGTGTTTTCTCCTACTTGATCTATCGGAAGTTTGGTCTTTCAGAAAATAGGTGATGTGGTTGAAACCAGCCTCATAGTTGTAGAAAAACTCTTTCAAAGGCTGTTTTAGAACAACGGACGCACCGTTCTGAGGTCAAAGTAACAGAAAGGATGACCTGTATAAAAATGTGCCCCCCACTGTTGTCCTGGAAACCCATTCAGGCCAAAATGTTTTTTAACCCTTTAACACCAGAGTTTTAGCTCCAGTGTTTCGTAACTATTCAACTGTTTACGCAATAAACGTAATTCCAGTGCGTTCTGAAACGGAAAAAAACAGTATTGAAGTGTTGACAGAATCAACGTAAATCAGCTGATTCTGTTGTGGAGAAAAGTGGCTTTGAACCGTTATCAGAGTATGTCAAACGGTATGTTGAAGAACGCATGTTATTTCATTGACTGTATAAATCACTGGACATATAGGAAGTACCTGCTGGCTCCAAGAACCCCAAATCCTGTAGACTTCTATTGAGAAATAAACCATTATAACTCATTCTATTTGTCAACATTCTTGCTCTGATACATCTTTTTAATGTGTTCTTTATAATCCTGTTTTTTTCATGATATTTTCTTCATCGCAAGTTATTCAAGTTCTAACCTGACCAATCAGACGCCCCAGTAAAGCATGTGGTGCCCACTGGCTCCACTTTGAATGTTTGATTGACAGCTTCTCTAAAGCCGCTTTCCGTGGAAGGAGGTGGACTTCCAAAAAGCTCACTCTTGAATGGCGACTGTAGTTCCCCTAAAAACGTGACTCAGACCGACTTAGATCAATCGCTGTCAACTGGCTCCAAATGGCGGCGCCCGAAATGGGGAAAAATGGCGATGGATTTGGCCTCATTTCGTGAAGACTGAAGCTAAGACATTTTCTATGGACGTCACACCCCGCTTCGTCCATTGATTATATATGTCAGTGGTTATTTCCGTGGTTAACCCTTTAGCAAAAAACATCGCTCATTGACATACAGGAACTCTTCAACTGTTTTTGCGATCAATGTGACTCGCCTGATTCGGATGCAGGGAAGAGTGTCTTCATATCCGATTTAGCTGATGCACCAACTGGTGAATAGCTGCTTTTCTCTATGCGATCAACCTAAATCTAGTATGGCGTTTCAGCTCAAGGCTGCTTTTCTCTGGTTCAGAATCCGTTGGAATTGCATTAATAGCGTAAACGGTTGCAGAGTTGTGGTAGTCAAAAGAATGTTAACACGGGAGCTAAAGCTCTGGTGTTCAAGGCTTAATATAAGCTGTTAGGATCTTTGTTTCTATTGTCAAGTGGGACCATTTCACATTTGAGCTGAATGGAAACTGATTTATTCGTTTAAAAAGCATCCTAGTGGTTAGTTGGTGAATTGCATCTGGCTCTAGTTTCTTATTCTGCCTTTGGGGGGTTTCGGAGTGGAGTATTTTTTTATTTTTTCAATTTTCAAGAGGTTTTTGATCCCAAAAACACAGATTTCTTCAGACAGAAAACATTTTTGTGAGTTAAGAAGCTAAATAAAGCTGCAGTTATTTCTGTGGAGAGGTCAGAGGTCAGTGTATGTATGTGTGTGTGTGTGTGTGTAATGATTTGGACCTCAGCTGTGTCCTCATCTATAAATGAAACCCATGAGGACGTTGAAAGTCACACAATTCAGCACAAAAAGTCCACATAGAGGTTTTTTCAATGACACAACTGCATCTGCGACAGACAGGAGCACAAATTACCTGCTTAGTGGCCAAGTGCTGGAGTGTCTGCTCAGGTTGTACATTAAAATCCACCATTGGATCATATCTGTCTTTAAAAAACGCTCACCAAACCAATCAGCACTAAAAAGTTGGATTCGGAAGATTTAACCCCCAAATTGCCCCACCCAGGTGTAGGACTTTACCTTAACTTTAAGTGGACTCCATATTGGAGGACATGTCATCTGTTTGGGAGGCAAGGTTAGCACGGATCCAAAACAAGCTCCAGTACAGAATAATTATAAAAAGGTTTTTTTTTTCCTAATTTGGTTTCTTTCATACCTGATGACCCTGATGCTGGATGGTCTCATCACATCCGCTTTCATTTCCAGATTTTGTTCCTTTTCCTTTTCCCAGACGGGCCCCACTGACTGCAGGGCCTGTCACACAAAAGTCAGGGATGCTTTCTTTCCCGTCCTGCTAACCCAGCACTGAACTGTGGCAACAAAGCCTGGAATAAAAAAAAAAAAAAAAAGACGCTCGCTTGAGTAAACTCACGGTTTCATCTCAGGCTCCTGCGGCGGGGCCCCAGGGCGAACAGGACGGCACCGGGAACTGGAGAGGGATGCTGAAAAAAGGAGAGGAAGCGCCTGCCTCCGGACCTGGAAGTCCTCTGAAAGGAGCCGTCAACCTTCTGGACGTGGTAACCGAAGCTTGTGGGCTGGAACTGCTGTGTCATCTCACACTAAACAGTGACTGGGCAAAACCGGTTTGGTTTTTAAGTCATCGGTGTGTCATTGAGCCATCACACAAGATCTGCTGAAAGCACCCAGAGTTCATAGTTTATCCTTCCTGTTCCTTCTAAATCCGACTTCAGGCATCTCTGTACTTGGAAACCTGCTGGTTTTGATAATCGGAGAAGAAAAAATGTTCTGAATTACTGATTAAAAAAGCAAAAGTCATTGTGGACGATCGAGTAACTAAATCCAGAGGTAACAGGCGAGGCCGCAGATGAGGAGGGAGAGGGCCCCCAAGGGCACCAACCCACATTTAATTCAGTTTTAGTATATTTTATCAGCTGCAAGTGTCTCGTGTCAGAACTGAACTTGAGAAAAGGTCCTTCCACAAACTTTTGGCAACATTTTCTGCACCAGATGTGAGAATGTGGATGACTGACCTATTTTATTACTCCTTATTTTTCCATACACCACACTCGGAATCATTGTTTTAAAGCCATCTTAATGTCCAACGTGTTCGATGCTGCCGTTTGGCAAGTATTGTCATGAACATGAGATCTGGACCTCCATATTTTTTGGATTTATTTCCTCAGTAAATAAAGCCGGTTGAAGGGGCTGTGCCCCTGGGAATGTTTGCCCCGTGATGTGAACCCACCTTCAGCATCGCTCTTTAAAAATAACATTTTAGCTATGTGCTTACAACAGAAGGAATTTAAAAAACCTTACTAGAAAAAAAGGACAAAACTAGCGAATGATCAGACTATTTTATAGATATTATCTTAGGCAAACTCTTGGGAGCTCAAAAATTGACCAAGAAATAAAAAGTTCCGAAAAATGTTGAATGTTTTCATATTTTACTGCGTGTGATGATGCAGTTACAGTTGAATTGATGAATGTTCCTTTTAAAATGTTTCAGTTTTACTCTTTTCTTTGTCTTTAATCTAAAAAGCCTGTGCCTGTGGCCAGGAAGCTTTCGTCGCGTGAGCAGCGGGACTGTGAGGTCATTGAACGCCTCATCAAGTCCTACTTCCTCATCGTCCGAAAAAACATTCAGGACAGGTAACTAACTTCAGCTTTTATTACGGAGTATCAGGGCCATCATGAAAGAAGAAGATAGACAATTATAAGAGGATAAAAATTGACAATTTTGAGAAAAAAAGTCCAAATTTTACAAGAAAAAAGTTGCTTAATTATAAGAAAAAGTTACGAGGATAAAGTAGTAAATTTATGCTTTACAATGTTATAATTTTACAAGAAAACAAGTGATGCTTTTTTGAAAACACAATATTACATTTAGCTTTTAAAATGTTTCAACGTGACAATTGTTTGTTTGATTTTTTATATAAAGAACTCAGAGAAACTGTTCAAGAATGTTGATAAATCTGTTTAACATCTTTTTTTGTAAGTGTACAACTTTTTTTATGAAATTACATATAAAAAAGATCTTGATCTTTTAGTTGTAAAATTATATTTTAAATCGTAATTTTTTTATTTTAATTAGAAAAAAGGTCTCATAATCTGACTTCATTCACAGTATTTGAATTTGATGACTTTTGAAGTCTAACTTTACAACTTTTCTGTTTTAATTTTTCATTTTAATTAAATTTGTCCTTTTCTCACAATTTTATAACTGAATAATATTTGACCTTTTTTAAAATTATTTTTACAACTTTTATAAATCTTAGACTTTATTCTTTTGTGACCCTTTTTCATAATTTCGTTCTCATAATCAAGTTTTTTCATATTTTTATGAATTTTTCCCCATGATTTAGAACATTTTCTTATAAGTTAATGACTGATTCTTATAACTTTCACTTTATTATTTGAATTAAACATCTTTGTTATATTTTTTATACCTTTTTCTCATAATTTGACAACTTCAGTCTAATAAATTTTTGACTTTATTCTTATAATTTTTAAACTTTCTCTACAATTTAACAATTTGTTCCTATAATTTTGACTATTTTTTTGTTATTTTTTTTTTACTTAAGTATATATAAAGTAGTGCTGTCAATCAATTAAAAAAAGAATCAGATTAATCACACTTCTGGATTGTGATTCATCACATATATGTATCTTTTGTGGTGGGCCTTACACTTCGTGGGTCTCTAGTCAGTTCCTTGCAGAAACAGGAAGCCCCTCCTACTCTTTGGCAGTAACATCTTTCCATCTGTCTCCTCCACCAGCGTGCCAAAGGCCGTGATGCATTTCCTGGTCAACCACGTGAAGGACAGCCTGCAGAGCGAGCTCGTCGGCCAGCTGTACAAGTCGGGCCTCCTCAACGACCTGCTGACCGAGTCGGAGGACATGGCTCAGCGGCGCAAGGAGGCAGCAGACATGCTGCAGGTAACGACGCCCCCGTCCCTCCTGCAGGAGCCCAGTCTCTATGCTTTGTTTTTTAAATTCAACGTTTGTTTTGGCATTGTCCTCCGTAGGCGCTACAGAGAGCCAGCCAAGTGATTGCTGAGATCAGGGAGACACATCTGTGGTGAGAAATATCCGTTATCTCCTGGTCCCGCCCCCGGAGGGGCACCGCCCCTCACACCCATCACGCCTCAAATTGAAGTTTTTGATCCCTCAGCCATAAAAAAAGTCCCATCCTGCTCCAATGTGCAGAAGGAATCATCTTATTAAATGTTTGAGGTTATCTGGAGCACGTCAGCTGTTGGTAAGAATCTGCGAGTTTTAGCAGGATGGACTTTAGAAGGATGTTAAAAAAAAAGCTCATTTCAGCTTCTCCTCTGCAATCAAAGTCTTGTGTCAAAAAGCACTGAACCTCTTTGTTTTTGCACTACTGTCGCCACACTGTACAGCAGTTTCCTCCTGACGCGTGCGCTGTCAGATGTATTTATTTCTGTGTTATTTAAATGTGTAGCTGACAGAAACCTCTGCAGGAGGTGAAAGGTCGGGTGCACATATCGCTACATGTGGGAGCCGCGGTGGCTCTGTGTTCTTCTCATGAAAGTTAGAATAAACTGAAATATTTTATTGTCGCTCGGCTCTTTCTTGAAGAACACAAACTCAAACGGGGCAGAGAGTTCAGAAAAAGTTTATTTTTGTTTAAAGTTGTGTGTCTTAAGTTAAAGTTTAGAGGGGGAATCCCGCTCGGGTGCCTCCTCTGCCATCTCCTTTCAGCGCCGCCGTCTATCTCACCCTGCCTTTGGCCTTTCCTCGTCCCTTGGCGCTGTGGTCACACACACAAACACACACACAAAAAGTGTTCAGTATCACAAAGATGTTGAATTGTATAAAATTGGATAAAAATGTTCTAACTTTGGATAAAGTTTTGACACAGGAAAGCCTTCAAAATAAAAAAATAGCAACAGGTAAATTCAAAATAAAAATATTTCACAATTAAAGCTTAGTTTGAAGGAATTATGTTTAGAATTTTACTGGCACCACTGCTTATCTAGTAGATCTTTTCATTTCGATGTTTACATTTTTTTTAAGTTTTAAACAGTAAAAGGTCAAAATTATAGTTTTTTTTTTTTTTTTTTTAGCGATTTTTTTTTCCCAAATATTTTTTTCTACGTTTACCACATCGTAGTTTTAGTGTATAAACACTGTTAAAATATTACAATAATTATTACTAATATTTCCTAAATAAAAATTCCTTAAATATATATGTACATACATACGTAAAAGTGTCTTTAAATGTATTTTATTTTGAAAAAGTTAAAATAAAAAGTATGTAATTTTTGAATTCTTTAGAAGAAATTATGTAATATTATTTAAATAAATGCTAAAATTACAGCCTTTTTTAAAAAATGTATCTGTCTATCTAAATATATATATAAACTGTCTTTATCAATATTTAAAAAAAAATTGAAAGTATAAACTTTACCTGCAAACAGAAAAGATTAAAACATGTTAAAGCAAAAAATAAAAGATCTGTATTCAGAAGCTTTGGGAATATATATATATTTTTTTTACCTAAAATTTCTGATCCAAAGTTTAAAATCGTAAAGTAAATCACAAAAAATGCACCATTTAATAATTATTTAAAGACTAACATTTTAAGTTTGAACAAATTTCAATTAAAATAAAAAAATCTGAGTTTCAAAAAAATGAAGATCATGTTCTTTCAAAATGTCTTTCACCAGACATTCTTCAATTACAGCAGATGAACTCTGTTCTCGAATGGAAATGAGGGAGAAAGAACAGATGAAAGAAAAGGTCAAACGGCAAAAGCACGGTGCTGTTATTTGGACGGTGGACAGTGCTGGCAGGCGAGGATTGGATCCTCTCAGCAGACACAATTGAAGCTCTGGCTTTGTTGTCCCTTTTTATTTTGTAACCCTTCGCTCATAAGATCCAACAGAAACGCAAAGATCCACTCGGTGAAAAACAAGCACTTCCTGCTGCTTTCACACAAACTTTAGAACATCTCTGCAGAACGTCTGACTCAGCCTCAAACCATCTTCAGTTTTCATTAGAAGTGGCTGCTTGATTTTCTTTCCACTCCGATCAGCTTTTGATCTTTTGTAAAAGTGTTCCCAGTGGTCTTTTAATTACGATTATGCTGTTTTTACCCAAAATCCAGAAACCTGTGCCGTTTTCTAGGAGATAGTTTCTGCAGAGTGGCAGGAGTTTATAAGAAATTCACCTCTGAGTTGTAGGCAGGACTGTTGGTGCGGAGCAACCCCTGCCGCATTTCCAGACATCCATCTGTTTTAACTTACAACCTCTTACAACCTCAAGCTAACATCACTGGCGCAACAAAAGTGGTTGGCAAGCAATTTGGGAGCTATCCAGCCGTACAATTTTAAAACTAATTTAAGGACGATCAAAACAAAGACGTACATGGATCTAGTTGTCTACAAGTGGATGAATCAGAATACAGCGGAGCAGGGAGCTTGTTGCCCCACCCAGCGTATTTTCTTCATCACAAATACCATCTTTTTAAAACTACGTTTGTTCGTCTGATTCGCCACAATTTGAACAAGGAAATACTCAGAAACGCAGTTTTAAATACCTCAAGAACATGTTAAAAACACCAAAAACACTGTTTTCATCGGAGTGGGTCTATAAAGATGACTGAACTCAGAGCGTGAAGCAGGATGTTTGGTGAAAAAACAAGACCTGCTGCTTTAGCTTAAAGAAAATAAGTAGGGTAAATGCTGCGAAAATACCAACGGACAAGACAAGAACCAGTTCATGTCCCGTCTGATCCTACAGGACAACCTTTGAGCCTTTTTACACTCAGTCATTGCTTTAAAGACATCTGTGTTTTTGGTGTTTTTAACATGTTCTTGTGGCTTTTTTCTGATGGTGGAGGACATATTAATAGAATTAAACTTGAAATTGTATTTCCGACTATTTCTTTATTCAAATCGTTCTGAATCAGGATCAGGCGAAACGATGACTGTATTTGGGATGTAGAAAATACACTGGGTGAGCCACAACCTCCCTGCTCTGAGCTCTCAGCAACGGGGAAGGGAAAAGGGGCCGGGGTTGCTCAGCGCCAACGATGCCGCCCACAACTCAGAGGTGAATTTCTAACGAACTTCTGCCGCCCTGCAGAAACCATGTCCTAGAAAACAACAGGTTTTCGATTTCAGCTCAAAACGGCATCATCACAATTATAAGACAACTGGGATCACTTTGAAACAGATCAAAAGATGATCGCAGTGGGACTTTCAAGCAGAAAATGGACCACAGAACGGTCCCGCCATAAACAGAAACATCTGGTTGCTTATTTCCCAGCACTTTTTTCACACTGAAGTGGATCTCAAGAATCCGAAATAGAACCGTTGGAGGGTCGCCCTCTCACACGGGCCAATTTTCTGGCCACTTTCAGCTGAAATTTGTCTGATCGTGGCTTAAAATCAGCAGACCAGGTTTTCTCACCTTCTTTAACTCTTTTTCAAATGTAATTTTAAAATCTCCACTTTCTTTTTACACCACATTTTTGCAGCTTTCCTCTCGACTTAATGATCAATCTAAAACTGTCAGTGTATCTTCTAAAACCATTTTCAACATATTCACAAAAACGATCATGTGATTTTAAAAGAGTATGTAGATTAGGGTCGTACATATAAAAAAAAACAGATTTAACATGTCAAATATCAAAATGTAAAATCGATACTAATGATATTTTATCTACAACTTGAGTTTTGGCAGAAAAACCAAAGAATCAAACCGGTCTAATTCCAGACAGATTATTTCTCTGAGATTTGCTGCCTGTGAGAGAGCTGCACTCACCTCTGGGTGGCCTGAACACGAGCCTGCAGGAGGTTGATCTGTGGAGGAGACGCACAAAGAGGAGCAGCTGAGTGCAGGAGAAACGAGACGTGCAGAAGAAAAGAAGCTGGAGGAGGAACTCACCGGGGGAGGATGCAAAGACCTTCCCACACTACAGCACACCCAGGTAACTCTATTGAGCTGCTGCTCTTTGGAAGACTACTGTTATATGTTCTTTGACAAATGCAGCTGAAGGATAAGAGGCTCTTCAGAAAAGCATGTGTGAATGCATCTTTCAAATGAGAATGTTGAAGACCTTCATGCACTGAGATTAAAATGCATCACAGGGTTGAAGTTGCTCCGGAGTATAAATCGCAGCAGAAAAACAAAAAAAAAGCTCAAAAATGAAGAAAAACATCACATAGAAGTCACACTGGAGTATACATCACATGAATTGAATTGAACAAACAAAGGGAGCAAGAGCAGACATTTCATCATGAAAGGCAAATCATTATAATGGAATAGATAACAATAATAGACTGAATATTTGCAGGCTTCACTGCAGTAACACTTTAATTTTTATTTAGCTTCATAAAAGATAGAAGGAATCTAGTACATTAACACAACATATGAAATATTATAGCTATTAGAATAAAGAACATGATAACAAGTCTACTAAACTCTTTAAATCACTAAACCCAGTGAATTCTTCAGTTTCCAAACAACTCGGCCAAGACCGGCATAAATCTAGGAACACACCTGCCATTTGAGGCACGTTCATGAATGTGCTAAGACTACGGTCACATATCCCAAGATGCCACTGCTCAGCCGCCTAAATGCAAGTTTTACAGCAAATTCTGCAGTTGGCCGCGTGGCAGCATTTGTATTTGGGCAGCGGTCATGAAGGTTTTAAGAAAAAGTTCAAAATAAACGGCGACTGGACGATTATTTTGACATCGGTCAGTGGCCACCTGGGCACATTTAGAGGTTGCGCAATGGCGGTCCAGTGACAGGCGGGGGGCAGGAAGGTGGCAGCGAGATACTTGACTAGTAGGAGGATCTCTAAGGTCCCCAGAATTGTCTGATGATCTGCAGATTTCAGACTGCCACCCCCCTGCCTCTGTGCTGCCATCCCCCTGCCACCCTCCAGTTTTTAGAAATCATGTGACATCAGTGTGGGCACTGGACGAGGGCTGTTGACATGGGTCAGAGGCCCTGCGATGACCAGACGTCAATCTGGCCATCCCGGCCACCAAATGTGGAGACGACCTTAATGCTGAACAAAGCTAATTACGGAGTTGATAGCACCACAGTGTCTCCGAGACCTGCGTATTGATGAATTGCGGTCAATGCTGAGAAGAAAACAAACAAGACAGAACATCGTGCTTTCTTGGAGGCATGTTGTCTATAAATGTGTACATTTCTAAATTGACAATGTGTGCTCAAAATCTGAGTTGTGAATGACCAGTGGTGCAGAATATGTTTTAAAAATTGGGCGGCGGCAGCTTACCTTGAAGACTCTGCCGATGCCTCCCCATCGTGCAGTGACAGGTGTATATGTGACCGTAGCATAAATGCGGGTTTAGCACATTGTGTTTACAATAAAGAGAGAGGATTCTGCTTCTTTTTCTACTGTTTCTTAGCACATGTATACCACCTACAGCTGGAAGAGGCTTGGTGTGAAACGTCAGAGAGGTGCAGGTCTCGTGAATCTTTCACAGCTCTATTCCTATAAATGAAAGACTTGGTGTCTGGGTACAAATCGCAATTATTCATTCATTCATTCATTTTCCAATCCGCTTTATCCCTTTCGGGGTCACGGGGTTGCCGGAGCCTAACCCGGCTACTCATGGGCGAAGGCAGGGTACACCCCTGGACTGGTCGCCAGTCTGTCGCAGGGGCCACAATCACACACCCATGCACACTCACATGCACACCTAGGGACAATTTAGAATAACCAATTAACCTATGAAGCATGTTTTTGGACGGTGGGAGGAAGCCGGAGTCCCCGGAGAAAACCCACGCATGCACGGGGAGAACATGCAAACTCCACACAGAAAGGTCCCCCAGCCAGGACTTGAACCGGGAACCTTCTTGCTGTGAGGCAGGAGCGCTAACCACTGCGCCACCGTGCAGCCAATTACTCATTTCTCTTTCATAAATAATTTTCAAATGGTTGGCACTTGAGTGAATAAAAAAAGAACAAAATTCATATGTCACTACAAAATCCAAGTCCCCAGGTGGTCAAAATTCAAGTAGGGGTTTAACTTTCAACGCACGTTCAAAGTTATGGCCGTGTGTTTTTTTACGTAGAGCCCAAAAACGGTCATAAAAACGTGCGTAGCGACATGTAAACATGAAAGATTTACACAAGAAAGCTCGAAACACACATTTTACAGACTTTTTATGGAAGTGGTCAGGAAAATCTTTTGTGCGCTTAAACTCCGATCATCCTTTGATCTATTTTAAAGCACTACCAGTGGTCTTAACTATGGTTATGTTATGGTCATTTTCTAGGAGATATTAGAAATATACATTAGAAATTCACCCCTGAGTTGTGGGCGGGACCGTTGGCACAGAGTAAGCCCGCCCCATTTCTCGGAAGATGTGCTTAAGTCAGAGAAGTGCTTCTTTTGTGTTGCTTGTAGCAAATACTGACACACACACACCTACAGCGCCCTCTAGAGGTTATTGCTATTGCAGACAAACTATGCAAAAAAACCTAAATCAAATAATGACTTATAATCTGAAAAATGCGGTACATTTAACAGCTGTAAGAAAATAAGAAATTAGAAGTAAAATGTTTTCATCCGTGAATCTTGTGTGAAATGAACAGCTTTTAAGTGATTCTTTTTTTGCTCTGGTTCTGTAGTGGATGTTGCACTGCTTTTTTATGTTTCCTTCGTGTTTTCCAATCATTTCACTCTTTAAGCAGATAAGTCATGTTACTGAGTCAACTTTGTTTGTCATTTGAAACCAGTTTTTCTCTCCACAGCTGCCCATCGTTCACTCACTGTGGGAATTACCCAGAAAACCCTTCCATGTAACCTGCTGGTCACTTCTGTTGGCTAATATTAAAACATACTCAGATTTTTAAATCATAAAAATCTTTGAATGCTTAAAGTGCTTAATATTCAGCTGAATTTCAATAAAATACAACGAAAAAACACAATGACACTTATAGATGCATATCATATACATATTTAAAAAAACACATATTGGTTTTGAAGAAGCTTCAGCCTACAATCAGAGGTTTTGAGTAAAGAAAAAAAAAGGATCAAAGGAGAAAGTAATATCCTGATTTTGTCCCAAGGTGACAAAAACCTGCCTGCAAATGCCTTAAATTGAGTTCATATGTCATCATGCAGCCTGCAGCTCGACAGTTATATTTGAACCAACTTATTATATATTTATTACTTTATTGGTATATGTGTGAGGATAAAAAAAAGAAAACATTTATCTTTGTAGTGAACTTAGAGTTAAAGAGGCAAATTTGTCAACAAATCTGTCCAGAAGAGTTTTGAAGCTCTGGTCTGTGAACACGAATCGTCTTCAACCTGGATTTTAAAATATTCAATTGGAGATATTCTGTGTATGGGTTAAATTTTTATTTTGGATTTTCCTCAAATACCATATCAGCATGCTCTCCATCAATCTTTTGTCTAAATGTCTGAACACCTACATTTGCAAGGACATACAAGCCTGATTTGTCTGTTTTCTGGGCTAAGCATACGGTATTACATTTACAGGAAATATGATTTGATTTGATTCTGTCTTTATAACTAAAGACTTAATAGTACCGTATATCTTCCAATAATGGCCACTCTCTAATAGTCACTGGTCTCTAATAAACACCGGCTCTAACAGGTGTTAGTTGTTTTAGACACCGGTCTCTAATAGTGGCCGGGCTCCTTTAAGACCCACCCCCCCTGTGCGCGTGCCTCGTACTCAGTCAGCAGAGGGTGGGGGCTGGGTGTCTGAGGCTTTCAGGTTGTGAGCCAGTGCTAATCAGAACAGAATACCATGATCATTTCAGTCAATCCTGAAATATTCATTAGTTGTTTTCTGCATTTTGTGACCGAATTTCACTGCCAAATGAACCCATTAACCATCTCCATTCTGTTTATTAATGGAATAAACGCCAGTCTCCAATAGACGCTGTTCTCTAATAAACGCAGGGTCAGCCAGCAATTTTTTTTTTAAATAAACGTCCGAGCCTCTATTGGAAGATATACGGTATTCTCCCAAATCCCCTGAAAAGACCTATTTTTCAAACACTTAAGGACATTATGATCCCTTAATGTTGCGTAAATCAGATTTTTCTGAGCCAAGCACACATTTACTCTGAAATTCATAAGTGTGTCTGCTGTGCTGGTTAGAAAAAGTAACATAAAACACTTATCTTCTTGAAGAAACATATTTTTGGCTGTTAAATATGTGAGATTAGATTGTTAGTCCTAATCCTTGGTAATTTATACCAAGCAGCAGTGGATGCAGTTTATTTTTTAAAAAACAGATGTGGCAGAAGTAGGTTTTGTTTGCATCACTTCATGGACAAAAGCCTCAAAGACAAAACTTTGTATGAAACTGCATTTCCAAATAATAATAATAACTAGAAAAGTTGAATTTTCTGCAGTAATGTTAGTGTGGTTTGCTGAATATTGTTGCTGAATATGCTGAAGATGTTTGCTGAGAATGCTAAAGCTTTTTGCCAAATGCTAAAGTTGCTAAAGGACTTAAAGTTACAGAAATTGCAGAAAGTGCAAAAAGAATTTGAAGAATTCTTTAAAAAATTGCAAAAAATGTGTAAAATTTTAAAATATGTAAAAGGTTAAAATTAAACAAGTACTAGCATGAATGTTCTGATTGTGCTGAACGTTTTGATGACAATATTGCATTGACACTAATATTGCAAAGGTTTTAATAATGCACAAAGAATTGGAAAATAATTGATTTCGTGAAAATATTCGCAAAAATTATTTTCAATTTTATAATGCGTTAAAGGTATGAATACCAAAAGTACAAGCATGAACGTCCTGAAAGTGTTGAACGTTTTGATGCCAAAATTGCATTAGTTTTAAAAGTGCACAAAGTTTTTGAAGGATTTGATAAGTTTCCCATTCATTTTCAATAGGCCTAAAATATCACATAAATTGTGTAAAATCTTAAAAATTGTAAAACATATCAATACCAAAAGTACAAGCAGTAATGTCCGGAACAAGCGAAATGTTTTGACACTAAGATTGTTGAAATCGCTAAAAGTTTGATTGAGATTTTTTGTGCCACAAAACGTACGGAAAGGAGCAGGAGAATCACTGTAGTGTGGATAAAAAGAAACAGAAAAGTAATAGTGTGAACGCTGACACAGCATTCACACTATTACTTTTCTGTTTCTCTTTATTCACTTATTATACTGTTTCTTTTTATTATACTGTGAATGCTGACACAGCACTCAAACAATAACTGAACAAAATAACTGATATGTAACTGGAAAAGAGTTCACCAGTTGTCCAAATTAAGGCTGTCAGTTTTGTCGAGTTAAAAACATGTTAAAAGAAAATATGATTGACACCGTCAACGTTTTTGACGGCATTAACAGCAGGTTTTGAAAATTGGCACTCGCGCATTTCCATACCACCGTGCCGTTCAGGAGTACGAGGCAGAAATGGACAACGAGAAAGGACTCCTAAATGGCAAGTGTCTTTCTAAGACCATGCCAGATGGCTCTCTGGGCAACACTAAAGTGATTTGTAGTTACTTCCGGTGTAAGATCAATTATCATTGCAGCGCGTCCAGTTTGAAGTACCACCTGCTAGCCAACCCCACCGCTCTCCCAGGGACCTTGGCTCAGCCCTCCCATCAAAGCAGATGACACTGGATAGTTTGCATCAAAAACGTCTGACCTCAACGAGCAAGCTTTCAGCTGCTGTAGCTAAATGGATAGATACAGCTTACAGACCGATCCATGTTTCAGCATTTTTTTTCTTCAGAAACCTTTTCTGAAAACAATGTTACAAAAATAAAGTATTTCTAAGTAAAACAATGTATTTCTGCCATTTTTGTTCTCATAAACAATGTAAAACTGCTAATTACTCTTTCAGTACACATTTCTTTATTTACAAAAAGAAAATAACATCAATTTGCGATTAATTGCAAGTTCACTGTGGACAATCACAATGAATCACAATTACAAATAGTAATAGCCTTACAGCCCTAGTTAAAACGGCTGTGTCACGAACAGTTTAGGATTAGTTCTGAGTGCAAGCAAAGTAAAAAAAAAAACTAGCTTGGTTTTAATATTGTTTGCATTTATTTCAGATCAAAGAGAAATTAAAAAATACATGACTTTGAAAATAAATAAATAAATGATTTTCTAAGAACATTCTAAACCAAATTTGTTACATCTATCACTTACATTTTCCATTGACAATTGTTTGTCATAAAAATTGCCATAAAACTTATTTATTTATTAAAGTCTCATCTTTTCCATTTTATGATTAAATCACTAGTGACATTAAAACTGTTTTTTTAACAACTCCAAATTACTTTTAAATGCAAATGAGAGAAAACAAATTGATATTTGATCAAATCATATGTAGCCATAGTTCAAATTATATGCTTGTGAATCAAATAAACCAAAGTTATGATTGATTAAATAATTTATTAGTTAAATGAATCAGAAGAGACTTGAATTTATCCCCTAAGACTTTTTATGTCCAAATTATAATAAACAAATATGTGTTTGGAAAAGAAACAGAAAGCTTTTGTTTTTTTGTAAATGTGAATTTGATTGAGGTAGTATCACCTTAAAACAGAAGGGGAAAAAAAACAAAACTAAATTTTTACCTGATGTGATGTTTTTAAGATTCAATCACCTTTTGTTGGCTTACACATCAAGATTTAATCAGATTTAATCTGCCTCTCAACAGGCCTTTAAACAAAAAGTCATTATTTATTGAGTAAAGACTAAATGCAGCATCTGTATGTGAAAAGTGCTTTTATTGATCTGCAGGAATTAAGAGGCTAAGTGGAAGCCAGGTTCTGCAAATCAAATTCTCCTGATGAATGGACTCTATGCACTGAGCTGTGTGACATATTTCAGATTTAAAAAAGACTGCTCTTTTATTTCCGGTTGTGGCTAACTGTATGTATCAACTTAGCAAATCTCTGTGTACTATTCCTGATGCTCTCTAATTTTGTTTATTTCTTACATGGCCGATGTCATTCACACGTATTTATGTGCGACCAGCATTAATAGTGATGGAAATTCACATGAATAACACATGCAGCAAAGACGCACATTGCTGCTTTGCCCGCAGTATTTTAAGTGTGTCCAAGACAATAATTTGAAATACGTGCGACCAACAACAAAATCTTGAATCCCATTAGCTGTCACTCCCCTACCTGTGTGAAACATGTTCTCCGTATCCCCTGGAGGAGCGAGGAGCTGCAGACATCCAAAAAAAGCAAAGTTTGCCTTCCTGAAACGCCAATCACCCAGAACTAGCAAAACGCTACCATGTACTGTATGATCACATGACTTCTGGAGATGAAACGTAGCAACTTTAGAACATTTAAAACCCGTTCAACTGAACTTTGAACATTTAACTGAACTTTAAAGTGACTTTCAAACTGCTGGTTCTACTCCCAGCTGATGAGGAGCCTCTGCGTTCTTCATAGAGCGGCAGCGGCGGCGTGCTCGAACCGTCACCTCGCCTGTCAGACTGCTTCACCTGACACTGAAAATTACATTGATAGAAATGTAGAAACGCTCGGCTGTGGAGGAATTGAAGCACAACTAACAGGTCATGAAGATAAAGACGGCAGTCGTTAGATAATTCTTTCATGCTAGTTAGCATTAGCCAAAATAAAAGGGACTATTCACACTAATTTTTTGTTCAGCCAGGGCGGAACTTCTTTTTTTTTTTTTTGGCTGCATGGACCTGGAGGAAAGGTAAGGATTACGGTAATGATTAATTTGCTACATGGTTCTCGAGTCTGCCGATCACTGTGCTCCATGCTGTGGGTGAGTGACAGCTAACAGGACTTTAATATTAATTACGTATGACCAGTGACAACATTTAACCTTGGAGGCACTTAAAATACGTGTGGCAATTCAGCAATCTGCAAATTGGCTTCATGTATTGCGTTGAGCTGATTGTACATGCAAAAAACATCAGCCTTAGTAAATTATCTTCAAAGTTTGCTATGCAGGATGACACAAAACATGTAAATCCTTTTTGCCGTTTATTTTGGGGTGTTTTGCTAGAAAGATGAATAATGCGTTTTACATCATCAGTAGTGACTCTGGGTAGCTCCAAAACACATCTTGTTAACTCCAAATTCTCTATTTCTATGTAAACTACAGATCCAGAAATGATTGAGCGGTTAAGGGCCAAAGGTTGTGCTTAGAGTCCGTTGATCGTCAGCAGCCAGTTCAGCTGGTTTGCATGAGAGAAAAAGCTCCTGTTGATTCACATCATTTTTGACATTTTTTTAACGTCATGTTGTTTTGTTTTAAATTTATGCAAATTACATCAAAATGTAGTTTATTCAAGAAATTTCTGATCATTGATTGTATCTGACAACTGGACTGAATAATGTGATGTGATACATAGACAATGGCTTTCTTTGGTTTCAGCAAAATTAAATCAATTCTTTTATCATTTTTTTGCTATGTGGATGTCGCCATGTTGGAGCTAGACGTCGTAAGTGAGCAGCGATTGGTTCTAGTCAACATTTCTACGGCAACTACTTTCGCCAATCAGGATTGAGCTTGTTGGAAATCCACACCTCTACTACTTGAAAGCATTTGGAACGTTCAACGTTGGACCACATACCTGATCAGACACTTCATAACTTGAATTACATAAAAAGAATCATGAAAAAAATTAAGATAATCAAGAAGATGTTAAAATATCAGCACAAGACCGGTGATTCTGACCAATAGAATGAGAAAGTAATAGCTGCTTATTTCTCATTTAAAGTCTTTGGGTTTTTGACTTCTTGGAACCAGTGGGTATATCCTGTTTGAAACGTGAGGAAGGTCACTCAGTCACTCAGTCCAGTTCTCATATACAGTCAATGCCTTTAATCAAGTTTAGCTACTTTACATTGGTGAAATTACTGGGATTATGCTTGTTTGTTTGCATTTCCAGTTCGTGCTGGAAATATCTTTGATTATTTAAGCTTTTAATTATATTATAAGTTGGTAGCATGCGTTTGTTTTCCAGATCATAACCATAAAGAAGAACAAATTCTTAATTACCGTTTTGATTAATTACTGTTTTGATTAAATTAAGGTTGATTGAAATATAAAAAATAAGAATATATAAAATAGGAATGAAAATATTTATATAAAGATATATATATATATATATATATACTATACACTGACTAATAGTAAAATTATAAACATTGCATCATATTTATACAATATTTATAATACAATATATAAAACAAGATATAATATGTATGATATTGTATAGCTGTAACCAACATAACAGCTGTGGGTTTGCGTAGCTGTAGTTACCATAGAGTACGTGATTTGACCTGTTTTTTTGTCGTTTGAAGCTTTTTTCTAACAGGCCACTGAGAGAAGCCTCATATTTCCGGAGCAGAACAAATTTTCTCACCAGCATCTTGGTCAGAAAACCAATAATTGCCCGAAATGTCAAAGTGTTCCTCACTTTCTTGTTTTCCACATTCTTTAAATGACACATCACAAACGGAATTGCTTGAGGCAGTGTGTCCACGCCATGAGATTTCTTTTGAGTTTATGGGTGAAATGACATGCCATCTTTTAAAGGGACACACACACAAACACACACAAACACACACACACACACACTTCCTTGCTTCACCTCCAGTCCAGAGGTCACTTAATCATCCTGCTTTGGTTCAACCCTCTAAGACTCGCTCCATTTCTCCTCAAAACACAGACGGACAGAAGAACTACACATTGACCGGGCGGGTCACAGTCCTCTTTAACAGTTACTCCCAACCTCTGCTGCTCATTGATTCCAGTCTGAAGTATATCGATCTGGGAGTTCAGCCACACTCATTTCAACAGGCCTCCTCGGGAGAGCCGTGCAATGGAGGAGCACCTCACAGGAAATAGCTTTAGGACAGCTGTGTGTTGTTACAAGCTCAGGTAATATAATATGTATCAAGTTGCTATGTCTTACAGTATAAGGTGCCAACAGATAAAAATTGCATTTTTAAAAAATAAAAGGAATACTTTAAAGTCCCATTCCAACCAGATGTTAACTTCTGTGGACGGCCTGGACGTCTCTGTAAGATGGTTTCACTTCCATCTTTCTTACATTTTTGGATAACTTTTGCTACAGTATTCTGACTGATATGTAAAGCTTTGCTGATTTTCTTGTAGCTCTCATCTTTTTTTGTAACAAAATTATTTCTTTTCTCAGATTTTGTGACATTTCTCTTCCATGTGGAGCCATTTCTGACAGCATGAAATGGGAAGAGCTTTTCTTTAAGTAATGCTCTTTTATAGTCACCTGTGTCCTGGACACATCTGAAATGAATCATCAGACTCACTGTGGTTGAATGTCTGTTCATCAGAATGTTGTAGTCTTAATTCTGGCTTCTCTCCTAAGACTATACTTGGGGTGTACTCATTTTTGCAACATGGGCTTGAATGAATTAGTTGGGAAAATCATTTTTTGTGTGCAAAGCAACACATCTTGTTTGCAATCAATGGCCAACATCTGTGTGAGGATTTTGTAGTAAGATATCTCATAGAAAATGTAGATTCTGAAAGGACACTAAAGGTTTCCTGAAAAATGTAGTGGGGTGTATTCTTTTATGCTGAGCCCTGTATATTGGTCGAGATGTCACGCTGGCCTTTTCCCATTGACCAATATACATAAAGAGCGACACCGTACTGGAATGGTATTAAAGCAACGAGACACGGTTTAGCAGATACAGTAAAATGACCATAAAATGATTAATTTTAGTCTGATTTTAAAAAGAAAAAATATGATCATCAGAAAGACAAGACTCAGGTCATGGTATTAATATTTTGAATAGGCTACAAGATCAGCCTAAATGTTCACTGTTCTGAGTAAACTCACTCAGATCTTCCTAAAATGTATTCTAGAAGTTCTCCTTTACCAGCTGACACTAAAAATGCACTTGTGAAAAGTCACATCCTTGTTTTTCCAGCTCTGTACAATTTGCACAATTGTAGCACAGCAGTGACCCGGCATATGTACCATTCTAATATGGCGTCCAAGTTTACGTATGCAACAAGCTAGCGTGCCATCTCTAGCCTGATAGCACCTAGCATACCACCTAGCATAGCATTTAGCACAAAAGTTAACACAGCACTTAGTATAGCACCTACCACAGCACCTAGCACATCAGGGAAATGGCAAAAGACTGCTTGTGTGAAAATGTCCTCCCCCATTCTTCTGCAGCAATGGACTACTCCATCAACAGCAACAGTAAGGATTAAAAAACATAAACACAACTGGCCCCAGGTTATTGTTGGCCTAGGGTCCCCAAACTGCTATGTCCACCCCTGCAGTGTGAAGCTTGGGTTTGTGATCGTCTCACTCACATCGTACTTCTGTCTCTTCAGTTTCTCCGTCAGGTCAAACTTTTCCGCCTCCAGCGTCCACAGCCACTGCCACAACTCACCGGCCTTCTCCCTTTAAAGTAAAACAGAAAAAAATCTGCATCAAGGATTTAGATATTTGGCATCAGTCTATAACTATCGACATGAATGCTCCTTACTTCAGTTTATCATCATTGAGATGTTCAATGTTGAGTGGTTTCTTCCTCTCTGCCAAAATCTTCCTTTTCTTCTCTCGCTCTGTCTGCTTCTTTGCTCCCCGCTTTGCATCTTGCTGCGCAGCAGAGTTCATAAAAAGTAAAGAAACTCAAGCAAAGTTCTCTGGAGGAAAAAGGCTCAAGCTGAGAACCAGAACCGACCCGCTGCTGAACACCACCGTACTGCTGGGTCCTGTTAGTCAGAGCCTTCTTCTTCTTGGCCTCCTCGTCCTGCTTTTTGCGAGCCTCTTCCTGTTCTTTCCTCTCCTTTTCTTCCTGTGACAGATGAAACATTGAGGTGTTTCACTTCACAAAAAGTCTATATATTTAAAGCAAAAATAACTGGACTTCAACAAAGTGCAAAAAAATCAAATTGTGAAGACAACAATGTAATATAGATGTATATAGGGGACTATACCAATGATTTTTTTCCTATTGAACATTTTTTTTCTTTTCCCCGAACCTTTTTGGCAAAAAAAATCTGCAACTTTATTAAAATATCTGAAATGGTTTTTGCTATTTTTGTTGGTGTTAAAATTATTTCACTTTGCTCATGAGTAAGTAACAGTGAAGAAAAAACCCTTTCAGTTGTCTTATGCTAACCCTTGTGCGATTTCACACCGCATGTGTTTAACACTTCACACTTAACCCTGTAAAGCCCACTACATCAAAGCAGTTGAGAGAAAATTCAAATATTTGGAATTAAGATGATCTTTTTGGATTAAATCCACAGAAAAAATGCTATATAAATTTTTTATGAGATAAAGATAGTGTCAATTATGAAACGTTGGGTGATTTTGCTCACAAATATGTAAGTTTAAGATTTAAAAAAAATAGTGTTCAGGAGAAACCACCTTTTTTACCCACAGTATCAAATTTCATCCCCACAGTTTTAATAAGGTGTAAACAATTCATTTTCAATACATTTTTAATTCAGCAAGGAGTCATTAAATAAAAAAAGAACAACAATAGACGAGTTATTCTGACCACAAAGTTTTAAAATTAGCAAAACTTTTTTCCCGCCAAAAGTGGTTTTCAGATTTCATGGAAGCAGCCATTTTGGAATGAGCAGGGAAAGCCCTTTTACTGCCCCTAGTGGAATGATGATGAACTACAGGGCAGAAAACATGGACCAAGTTCTATACAATGGGCTTTTAAGGAAAATTTGGATCATACTAATGAGAAGGATACTGCATGTATCAATTATAATATGAATGACTTTGCCAACGTAAGCTAGAGATGCAATCATACACTTTCCACATATTACGGTTCAATGGTGTGATATACGGTTTGGATTTTAACCAAGAATTGTGGCATTCCAATGTTAGCACAGTTTGTAATGTAATGTGAATAAATCAAGATTTTTTTACTAAATACATCATACAGTTTTTGTGGATAATATATGTGGATAATATATAAGGATTTAGTAGATAGATTTTATATATTTTAGCTTTTCAGTTTCAACACTAAGTGGGTAAAAATTGTTCAACAATTACTGCTGACTATGAGGTTTAAATGGCAAAGGCGTAATTGACGCTCCTAAAATCTGAATGTAACAAAGTAAAGATGATGCAGTTTAATTTTTTCGCTTTTCTATCCCAAAAGTGGCTATTAATTGTTAAGAAACCATTGTGGACACTTGGATAAAAAGGAAAAACAGATATTACCATGCAGTCATAAAATTCAGAGCAATTTTAACCAACTAAAAAGAAAAGATAATCAGAAAGAGCAAAAAGAAAAGTCTAAATTAACTCAGCATCAAAGTTTCAGCACTGTTTAGCACCGCCTGAGCACTGTTTTTTTCCAGGGCCATTTTTAAGATAGAAAAGGATGTCTGCGAGTGTTTCATAGCAACCTGCTGGAACTCACCGCAAGGCGAGCCTGCCTCTCCTTCTCCTGCTCAGTGCGGATCCTCTGCTGCTTGGCCCTCTCAGCACGCCGCTTTTCCTAATCAAGCATGCCCACATGCGTAAACAAAAACACTGCCAGTGTTTGCGGGGTGCAAGCTGCAACGCTCTCACCATCACTTTTTTTTCTTTTCCCTGGAAGACTTACAATCCTGTTAACAAGAGCTATGAGCTCCTCCTCGTCCTTCTTCCTCTGGATGAAGTGAGCCTCGATAAGAGACTGCAGCTCAGAAAAATCCTTCTCCTGGCGCTTCCTATGGATGTCCTGCAGATGTGAACACAAACATACTTCTAGAAAAACTTCCCATTTTGGCCCCTAATGTGTTTTTCTGTATATTTTCTGTTTAAAAAGTTACAGTATTATTACAACAATTATTACACTTTCTCTTTTACATGACGTTTAACTATTACAATGCAATTAAGGCTTAATTACAGTATTGCTTTGTATTGATGATGTGAATACAATGTATTTAGTGTTTCATTTGGACTGTTTATTGGACCCAGACCTAAAAAAGGGGTGGGTGGATATTTATTGTACCTAAACACAAGATTACTACAATGCTATTACACTGTAACAACACTGTAGTAGCAGAATTACCAATTTAAAATCACCAATCAAAAAATTGGAGTGTAGATCCTATTATGTTAAGACCCTCTCTGGTCATCTTTGGACTTTCTGTAACTTGGGTCCCAGTGTTTTTTGTTTGTTTGTTTTTTGACTGTGTTGTTTTTAGCCAAAATCAAAAACATTTGTGTCGTTTTGTAGGACATAGTTTCTGCAGGATGGTAGGCGGTCACTCCCTCCATGTTACTGAGAGCTCTCTGTTTACAAGTTGTCTTGCTAGCTAACAGTCTCTCAAATATAACATTACCTGTGTGAAAAAAATGGCGAGCAATATTGGAGCTATTCAGCTGCGCAGTTTAGAGCCAGATACCAGCTCTGACGAGGAAAACGGAGAAATGGATTTTGAAGCGGATGCATCAGAATGGAGCGGAGCTTTGCATTTTCTTTGTCACACCTGCAATTTCTTTCAAGCAACATTTTTTCGTCTGCTCCTGATTCACAAGGATTTAAATAAAGAAACACTCTCACTGTTCTTTAAAGAAGTCGTCTATCCTCAGAAAAATGCCACAAGAAGATGTTAGAAACACCAAAAACACTTTTCATCGGAGTGGGTCTTTAACTTTGGAAATGTATTTTCCCATTTAAAACTACATCACTTGGTGAAAATGTTTATCTGTTTTGCATTATTCTCAGTTGTGTCAAATTTGACAAAGTAATAAGACTTGATTTTATTAACTTTTTGTATCCTACAACCATTAGTTTTTACTGAGGATCAGATATTATTAAGTTATGTTTTCTCTGCCCTCTGGCTGCGCTAATATTGACTAAAGCTCTGCTGGTGTGAATAATAAGGGGATTTGAGTTTTAAATCAAACCCTCAACAGGAAAATAAAAATTACACTGTGATATTTATTAGAAGTAGCATCAATCACTCACATCAAAATCAACCTTCTCTCCCTCGGGTATCTTTGGCACAGTTATAGATGGAGCGAAAGCCCTGAAACACAACATCTTTAGTTACAGCAATGACTTTCAATTCTGTGTTGTTTTGAAATCAAACAAAAGAAAAATAATTAAAAAGAAAGAAAAAAAAACTCACTTTGGTTTGGGTTTGGATTCATCTGTCAGAATAGAAAAAACATGAGTGTCACATTGATTTCTCTTACATCTTTTTTTTTTAGTTTTAAACCAAAAACTCAAATTTGAAATCCTATAACCAAAGTTTCAGTTTGAAGTTGTTTAGGAAAGTTTGGCAAATGTTTAGCAAGTGTTTTTGAGATTTCATGGAAGCAGCCATTTTAAAACGAGTAGGAAAAGCCTTTCTTCTGCCCCTAGTGGTTTGATGATGAACTAAAAGCAGAAAACATGGACCAAGTTCTATTTAATGGGGTTTTAATGAAAGTTTGGTTCATGCTAATGAGATAAGGGTCTGCATCAAATATGACACAAATGGTTATATAGGGTTAAAGGCGGTTCTTTGGTTGGTAAAACACACGTTAAGCTCATCATTGAGGCAGCATGTGAAGCCATGTTCAAACCCGGCATATGACGCACATTAGTGAACATCCTAATTGGCAGTCTTGAATGCACATGGTGTTCACACTGGACTGTCGCTAGCAGGTAGCAACAGTTGGGGAAGGCTTGGTGCGAACTGTCAAAGCGGTACAAATCTCATAATTCTGGCGCCAGGATGTGTTTTTTTTTTTACAGCTCTTTTCCGATATACAATAGACTTGGTGTCATAAAATTGCCGCTGGGCAAAAACCACAGTTATACATTTCTCCTCCATCATCAATTTTCAAACAGTTCGCACTTTCATAAATTAAAAAGGACGCCACCAGTACATCACTATCAAACCAGAGTCTCTGTTTGGTCAGTCTGACCTGGTTTAACTTTCACCGCGCATTCAGTGACCCTGTAATTTGGCCGTAGAGCCCAAAACGGTTGTAAAAAGTGCATACGTTTTGAACGTGAGTTTTGAACAAGCCTAAAATCACGTTTACATAGAAGTGGTCGCTTGAACGTGCATTGCTCAAGGCGGTGTGAACGTAGCTTTAGAGTACCTTCATCTGCACCTGGAGTTCCTGCAGCAGAGGACAGAGGGAAACGTTAGAGCATGGACAGGCAGAATACAAATCACTTCCCTTTCTTTTTTCCCAGACCTGCTCGATCCAAGCCTGATATTTACTTCCTATATTTTCATAGGCAAACGTTCCGTGCATGTCTGAGGGTGAAATAGCAGCCAATTCTGTATGCCGTGACACGCCAGAGGTTTTCAAACTGTGAAAAAGTCATTTTTATCAAAGTGTGCTATCAGAAGAAATATAAAACCAAGAGGAAAACAAGAACTGAAAGATAAGCTATTTGTATTGCAGGTGTATTCACCTGGAACATCATTTCTAAAAGATTTCTACTCAGAATTCCTAACTCCAATAAACGCCTCCAGAGTAATGTCCAAATGCTCCAAGCAAATGACAGGTAAGACATCATTAGGAGGCATAAATCAGCATGATAAATACTCACACGAGCATGAAAACATCTAAATAAAAAGCATTTTACCTTCTTCAGATTCTGCTGCTGGTTCTTCAACTGATTCTTCCACCTGTTCTTCAACTAGTTCTTCCACAGGTTCTTCCACAAGTTCTTTGACTGTTTCTATGTAAAAGAAATAAAAGTAAATAATAAGATTCAATAATGTTGCGTAAAAGTTTGCGTTTTCCGTACGTTTACATTCTTTGTCTATGTTTCTGTTGCACTTTCCTCTAATTGTGAGACAATAAATGCAATACTTTTGGATTGAAGTCTTTCATTTACGGTAAGGGGTTAATTAGCATTAGCAGGAGTGTTGACAGATTTTCTGTGGGTAAAAATTCATGAGGGGGGGCTCAAACTGCAATTCTATATAAAAGATAATTTTACAAAAGAAAAATAAATAACTGTCGAAAATATAAAAATACAATTATAAAATTACTAAAGACTCCCTCCAAAAGAAGAAAGAATATCAAAAAGATGAATGGACCAAAAAAGCTAAAAATTTGTCACAATCACTTCTTTGCATAAGCATTTAATAGAAACAAAGGAAAGAAAATAATTACCTTCAGCTGCAGAGGAAGGAGGCTCTGAGAAAACACAAAGAAGAAAATGTATGCAACAATGATGTCAAAAACTGGTGTAGTCCCACTCCAATCATCTATTTTGTTCTTGTTTGTTATAAAGGTTCCCACAGGTCTTTTAATTACTATTATGTCGTTTTTTTAGCCAAAACATAAAAACTAAAAAAACATGTGTCGTTTTCTAGGACATAGTTTCTGCAGAGCGGCAGGAATTCATTAGAAATTCCCCTCTAAGTTGTGGGCGGAACTGTTGGTGCAGAGCAACCCCGCCTCCCCTTCCCATCATCCATAACTAAGAGCTCTCTGTTTACGTGTTCTCCTCTAGCTTACGGCTGATCACAACCCCAACCGAAACAGGATGGCAAGCAACATCAGAGCTATCCAGCCCTACAGCTTTGAGCCGGATGCCCGATCAGACGAGGAAAACAAGGACGTACATGGATCTATTTGTTTACAAGTGGATGCAACTTGCGAAGCGAAGCAGGAAATACTAAAAAATGCAATTTTAGGCATAATTTTCTTCATATATGTCTCCATCATCAGAAAAATGCTTGGAAAAAATGTTAAAAAGACCAAAAACACAATTTTACTTAGCGTGGGTCTTTAAGATACTCAAATCTAAATGAAGATGTTAGGCATGTGTCCTGCAACATCGGTGTTTGGTTGGAAACCAAAATAAAATAAAAAAAAAAACAACAGAAATCTTTGCATTTACAGTGTACTTATATTAGTATTAAGTGTGTAATCATCAGAATTGATTATAGTGTTAAAACATTTTTTGTGCTTTTTAGGATGTGCTGAAACACAGATGGAAATATTGTAGAACTATTTAAAAAAAAAGACATTTACCTTCTATCTGTGGAGCAGCTTCTTCTGTGCAGGAAAACAAAATAAAAGTTTAAGAAGCAAAAATGAAAACAAAAAAACTAAATGAGTATTTTACGATGGAAAAGAAAGGAAAAACAAAGCTGAGCTCACAGAAGTAAAGCACTAGTACAATCCCTTCTGTGGGCAGTTTTGAATGAATGAACACAATACAGATTAGAGGATCAATGAGACTCTGCAAAAAGCCTGCTGCAGGGATTGGCTCTCACTCTGAGCCGTGGGATCTTTGTCTCCTGGGATGCAAAAGCATCTGTGGACAAATGCTATGAAGAAAGCTACAAACGGGGGATGATGTTGATCAGC
Source organism: Adrianichthys oophorus (assembly GCA_036245035.1). Lineage (NCBI taxonomy): Eukaryota > Metazoa > Chordata > Actinopteri > Beloniformes > Adrianichthyidae > Adrianichthys > Adrianichthys oophorus. The sequence goes on from BSAI01000030.1 coordinate 177,095, forward strand.
AGCCGAGCCTTGGAGCTGAAATCCAAATTTAGAAACCAACACAGGACAGTTCAGTGCCGTGTTGTGGTCCACTGGGTCCTAAACATGCTTAAAATGTGGAGGATTTGATGACATGTAGGCCTTATGTTGTTCAACGTGTTACCAGCCTCCCTCGGTACCTATTTGAAGCTCTCCTGGATGTGGGAGTTAAAGACTTCCCTAACGGAGGGCTCAGCCAGACATTCCCAGCAGACCCAAACGTACTGTGAGGGTCTTTCCGACCTCCTTCCCCACCAACGAATCCAACTCAACACCAGGTAGTGATCAGTGGACAGCTCTGCCCCTCTCTTTACCCGAGTGTCCAAGACACACGGCCGAAGGTCTCCTGAAACGACTACAAAGTCGATCATTGATCTCCTGCCGAGGGTGTCCTGATGCCACGTGTATTGATGGACACCCTTGTGCTCAAACATGGTGTTTGTTATGGACAAACCATGACGAGCACAGAAGTCCAACAACAAAACACCGCTCGGGTTCAGATCAGGGAAGCCGTTCTTACCAATCACCCCCCTCCAGGTGCTACTGTCATTGCCCACGTGGGCACTGAAGTCACCCAAGAGGACAATGGCGTCCCCCGTTGGGGCGCTTTCCAGTACCCCTCCGAGAGACACCAAGAAAGCTGGGTACTCTGAGCTGCTGTTTGGCCCATAAGCCGAAACCACAGTCAGAGACCTCTCTCCCACCCGAAGGCGGAGGGACGCAACTCTCGTCCACCGGGGTGAACTCCAACACTTGGCGGCTAAGCTGGGGGCTCACGAGTAAGCCCACCCCAGCCCGCCGCCTCTCACCATGTGCAACTCCAGAATGGTAGAGAGTCCAACCCCTCTCGAGAGACTGAGTTTCACAGCCCAGACTGTGCATAGAGGTGAGCCCAACTAGCCGGTACCTCTCAACCTCTCGCACAAGCTCAGGCTCCTTCCCTCCCAGAGAGGTGACGTTCCATGTCCCAAAAGCCAAGTTCCATGACCGGGGTTTAGGCTGCCGAGGCACTCGCCCTTGACTGCCATCCAAACCACATTGCACCGGCCCCTTCTGAGCTCTCCTGCAGGTGGTGTGCCCACTGGGGAGTGATCCCACATCGATCGTTCGCCTCCCATGGGAGGAGCCCCGGCCACCAGGCGCTCGCCTGCGAGCCCCAACCCAAGGCCTGGCTCCAGGGTGAGGCCCCGGTAACGCCAATCCGGGCAACGCAACGGGATCTTTGGTATTTCTTCTCATGAAGGAGTTTGTGAACACTTGGTCCTGATGATAAACCTGTGGCGGTATGGAAGTGTCTAGGAGAGATGGCAGTGGAGTTTTAGACTGGGTTGTTCAACAGGATCTTAGGTGGTGAGAAGATGCCTGAGGAATGGAGGAGAAGTGTGATGATGTTCATTTTTAAGAATAAGGGAGATGTGCAGAGTTGTAGTAACTACAGAGGAATAAAGCTGATGAGCTGTACAATGAAGGTATGGGAAAGAGTAGTTAAAGCTAGACTAAGAGCAGAGGGAACATTTGTGAGCAGCAGTATGGTTTCATGCCAAGAAAGAGCACAACAGATGCAGTATTTGCTTTGAGGATGTTGATAGAGAAGTAGAAAGAAGGTCAGAGAAAGTACACTGAGGACTGTAAGACAGTGATGAGGTGTGCTGTATGAGTTACAGAGGAGTTCAAGGTGGAGGTGGGATTACATCAGGGATCAGCTCTGAGCCCCTTTGCAATGGTTTGCAATGGTGACGGACAGGCTGACAGATGAAGTTAGACAGGAATCACAATGGACTAAGATGTTTGCAGACGATATTGTGATTAGTAGTGAGAGCAGGGAACAGGTGGAGGAGAAGCTAGAGAGGTGGAGGTCTGCCCTGGAAAGGACAGAAATGAAGGTTAGCCGCAGCAAGACGGAGTACATGTGTGTGAATGAGAGGAACCCAAGTGGAAGAGTGAGGTTACAATGAGAAGAGATAAAGAAGGAGGAGGATTTGAAGTATCTAGGGCAGGGATGGGCAACTCCAGGACTCGAGGGCCGGACTCCTGCATGTTTTCCAACATACCATGCTCTGGCATGTTCTAATTGTCTGGACACACCTGAATCAGGTATCATTCATGAGTAGGGCTTGGATATTTGGAAATCGGGCAGACACTGCAGCCCTCAAGGCCTGGGGTTGCCCATCCCTGATCTAGGGTCAACAGTCCAAAGTAAAGAAGAGTGTGGAAAAGAAGTGAAGAAGTGAGTGCAGGCAGGTTGGAATGGGTGGAGAAAAGTGTCAGGTGTGAAAGAAGAGTTTCAGCTTTAATAAAATGAAAGGAAACGTGTACAAAACTGGTGAGACCAGCCTTGATGTTCAGCTCAGAGACAGTGGCACTGAGGAAAAGACAGGAAGCAGAGCAGCAGGTAGCAGAGATGAAGATGCTGAGGTTCTCTTTGGGAGTGACCAGGATGGATAGGATCAGGAATGAGTTCATCAGAGGGACAGCACGTTAGAGGTTTTGGAGATAAAATCCGAGAGGCCAGACTGAGCCTGACTGATATTCATGTCCAGAGGAGAGACAGTGAATATATTGATCGAGGGATGCAGCGTCTAGAGCTGTCAGGAAAGAGGACTAGAGGAAGACCAAACTGGAGGTTTATGGATGCAGTGAATGGAGACATGAAGGTAGTTGTTGTTAGAGTAGAAGATGCAGAAGACAGAGTTAGACGGAGGACACTGATTTGCTGTGGCGATCCCTGAAGGGAAAAGCTGAAAGGAAAAGAAGATTATCCCTTTTGTGAGTTTCTGTTGTAACTTGTTGGGTTTTCAGAAGTTTGCTTGTTGTCTTAGGTTTTATATCCTGTTTGTCTTTTCTCATTGTATCAGTTCTTTTTTTATTTTTTTTTTATTAAAGTATATTTATTATTGTGCTTTAGTTTTCATGTTTGCGCCTACTTCCTGTTTTATTTTGAAGGATTCCATCCTTTGTGCCTGTGTATTTTTTAATTATTTCTGAAAACTACTTAAGCTGGAGTCAAAGGTGGGTTACTTTCTGTTGTAGACCATTTTGTACTCTCCTGCCCCTTTTGCTTGTGTTTCCAGCATGCCTTTATTTGTCTTCTGTTGCTAATTCTCCTTAATTTCCCTTTTGAACAACTATGTTCCATTTTAGCCCTCTTTTTAAATGAAAATAAATGCTTGGTGCTTTTTCTTGATGCTTGGCAGCAGTCAAAGGTTATGTTTTTCAAGATTTTATTCCCATATTTGGAAAATAAAATGAATACCCCCCCCCCCCCGTCTAAACATCAGAAGAGCTAAAAATGGGATAAAAGATCATTCCTATGCAAACGTGAAAGACTGGCGCAGATGTGATAGCATTCAAAGAGAAAACACACACATGAGGTGTGAAGTGCTTTTCACTGCTGACAGCCGGCGCTGTCGCGGGCAACAAACAGGAAACGAGGCGATGCGCGCATGGAGTCACGCAGACGCCTTCCCACCGCTTTGTTTCCACCTCAGCAGACATAATCAGGTCAGCTTCATCTAACAATAGTTCCAAAACAGCAGCAAAGCCCAAAGAAAGCTTCACTTACCCTCCTCCCTGAAAAGAAAAAGAGAAAATGAGTGAACTTAGAGAGGTCTATCAAAATCAAAAACGGTGAGGGTACTTACTGGATCTCCACGACCACTTCTTCATCAGACATGCCTGCAGGCGATCACCTTGATCACAGAAGAAAGCAGAACACTGAGCAAATTAATTCCAGTTAATCACATCTTTTATCAAAAAGGTTTTTTTCTTTTCCTAAGAGCTGCAGACTTTCTCGTTTGCATTTGAGCAATTTTTTAGCACTTTTACAAACCAAGAAAACTCAAACACATACGCTGAGGGAACTTTGCCTTTTGCTGTGAGATTGGAAGCCTTGCAGAATAAAACATGATCCCTCCATGGTTCACGGAAGGCAGAAGCCCAGGGCTTCAAACAGCCTCCGGGCCTAATCCTCAGCCATTTCCTATTGGCACTGATCAAGGCTGCGGAGAGCGGCCTGGAGCCCAAACTGCTCTGAACCGCCATCAATACTGCATTAATTTTTTAATGACGGACTGATGTATCTGGAGCCACGCACGGCGTTTTGGCTTTGAAGTGAAACCTCGTAAACAGTTTCCAGGTGTTAAAAAAAAAAATCCAGAGGTGGACTTCAAAAGACAGTCATCATGAACGATTAAAATCGGGTTTTCTATCAAAATTTCACGATATTGTCTTCAATGTTTTTTGTGAAATATGTGCGAAAGAGGTTCATTTTCTTGGGAAGCTGCTGTCTATTGTCCTGTGTTTCGCTTCGTCTTCACGTTTACTTTGCAGCCTTTGAGTATCAGTATAAGCATAACCGTTTGTTGGAGTTGCCAAAAGGGCAAATGCCGGTTTCTCATTAAGTTTATCAATCTATCATTGATTTCTTTAGTCGTGGTCAATCTCAGGAGGAAATTGTGTGAAGTTTTACTGTCAGAAACTACTTTCAAATCAGCCACAGAGGAAGATTAGAAACATTCGGTGATCTCTTATGGAAATCTATTTTGAACGTTTTCATGACATCAGGCTTAATGCATTGTTAAGCCAGGATCTCAAGATTAAAAAAAAAGTACTTTTGTTTTGTTATCTTCAAAAAACAGTTGTTGTTATCTAAGGATATTATGTTATTCAGTCATCTAAAAAAATAGTTATTAGTAATCGGGACTGTTGTTGTATTCTGTAGTTATCCTAAAAACTGGGCTCGGAAAAGCACGTTCAGGCAGACATTTCTAATAAAAAGTAAACAGGCGTACATGCGTGTTTCGGGCTTCCTGTTCAAAACTCTTGTTCTCACGCATCATTGTGCAAGTTTTTAAGTCCGTTTTTGGGCTCTAAGTAGGCCTACAAAACACGCAGCCATTGAACTTTGACCAATCAGGGACTCGGATTTGGTAGTAACGTATGGAAAGCGTCCCTTTCAAAACACAAATGAACCAACTGTTTAAAAATTGATCATGGAGGAAAAATAAAAAAAATCAATTAATGTAATTATTAATTAATTAATATTATCCCATTTATTTCTCTTTTATTATCAATTTACAAATGGGTGGCATTTCTGTGAAATAAAAGAGACACCATCCATTAAGTCTGGTTTGACTTTCAATGAGTGTGTTGTACGTTAAAAACTTGCGTAGCGACGAGTGCAAGCCCAAAGCATGCGTCTATGTGCCTTTTACAAAGATTACTCTTTGGAAGCTGTCGCTCGAATGCACGGTTTGTGGTGTGAATGTAGTGTAATATGTATTGGAACTACAACACAGCGCTAAGAAAACAAGAACAAAAATCCATGTCTTTTGTCAACATAACAAAGTACATGTGTTTAGAGGAGCCCAACAGTTGAGCTCCAACAATAGCTGTGGTATGTTTGGGATCAAGGTCATGTTTGAGAGAATGGACTCTGTGTCATGAGGTTGCATGTCAGAAAATAACCATACACAACAGCTTCTTAGACCTCTTTTTCCCCACAGGTTTATAAATCGCCAGATCATAAAAACCACTATGGCTGAAGAGCGGGGAGAGGGAGTGGGGGTCTATTTTTAAAAATAATAGGCACAGCTCCTGAACAGGTGTGAAGCACCTCCTCCTGACAATGGCTGAAGTTGGCTATGGTAAATTAATGGTCAGGGACCCATTTTCAGACAGACTATTTTTGCTGCTGCAGGTTTAACATTCAGCTGTAGGTTATGGAACATTTATACAACAAAAGCTCTCTAGAGGAGCCGATTTGGACTTTAAGAGATACTTCATCACTGAAACAATAAGATTTTATTCAGAGCGAATGCATAATGAAAGAAAACGAGGTCCCCCACATATTTAAAAATAAAAAAAACTTATTTCTGAGTCAGCTAAAAAAAAAGGTCTCTATTCCATTTCTGAAAATGGTCACAAGTCCCCGCTCTGGTCTCAGCTTTCGAGCACATCTGCTCAAACCCAAATAATGTGGTGACCTTGTGCGGTTGGTAATTGTGCTACCAGATCGAGCGTCTGACGTCAAAAGTGAACAGCGCCTGCAGATACACAGAAGATATGAAAAGAAATCCATGTGGTTGAGGAGGGGGGAGAAAGAAAAAAGCCAATGACTGGAAACCCAGAAAGAATTCACAGTGTATGAGGACTGTCATAGCTAGAGTATTAAATGTGCATTTGCTTTAATGAATGCGGTGGGTTTCCGTCTGGCTGAAACTGTGGAACAACACGCAGTCTGACAGTGGCAGGAATGTTGTGGGTGCTGGTTTCAGCATTAGACAGTATTAAGTTAAAGCCTGCGAAGCATGCGACCAACACGACTGTCTCAGGGGCCAGCTTAGCACCTTCTTTGCCGGCATATGGACTGTTTGAATCAGAAAGCATGAAACAAATAGGGAAAAATCCATTATTGAAGAGTAAGAAAAAAAAAGAAAAGAGAAATCTCTTGCAATTCTATAATAACGTTGAAATTCTAACAAAAACCTCAACTTTTGTCATAAATCATTCATTATTCTGTGTTAGTCCCATTGGCATTTGCCCTTTTGTTACTTGTGAGGTTAAGTCATGCTGAACTCTTACCTCCAACAATGCGTATCGCCCGAAGAAAAGATTGGATTAACTGCAAGTCTTATACTTGCACATCCAGACAAAGACAAGTTCAATAAAGCTCTCCCAATGACCCCCCACCCCCAACCAAAAGTCACATGGATCGGGCCTGTCCGTCATGTGGTTCTACATCTTTTCCATGACTGGATGTGGTAGGCAGTTCTATTGTTGGAGGCAGAAACATGAGTTATACCTTGACACAAATACTGCTGTCATGTGCTCATCATAATCTGATGAGCACATGACAGAAAATGGGAATCCACCTTAAAAAAAAATCACCACCACCACCACTTCTGAAATAACTGTAGGGATAGTTGGAGAGAGCTCTCAAAGGTCCATCTCTCAAAGTCCAAAGACATGCATCTATTGTTGGTTAGTCGCTTTACATTTGTTGTGAGTCTAAGATTCTGACGTTTCTTTTGTTCTAGCTTTTCCCTGTGTTGTGATGGACAGGCATGCTCTAGGCAAGCCTGAAACACTAATTTACAGACTTTTCATTGGAAATGGTCGCTTGAACACACATTTTCACACATTTTGTGAATGTAACATTATGGGTGGATACGAGATATGGGTAGTCTGTGGGTGAAAAATGAGCAAACCTGTACAGGGCACACAGGTGGCATAGAAATGCATGAAAAGGAAACATAAAACATGGAATACTACAATGTCTTTATTGTTGCTGATGAGTCAAAGGTAAAATATTAAAAACATTCATCCAGTTGGAAAGTCATATGAAACTGGCAGAGACTACAGGTAACATGTTTTGTAGGCTTAGCACTACACAAACAAGTGTCGGGTTAAACAAAAGTAAAAGAATAAAAAAAAAAAAATACAGGGTTGTAAAAACAAAAAACAACAGCATAATGAAATTCTTAAAAACATAAACATCACATTTATCACTTTTATAAAGATTTTGGTCGAGCTCCCCTGCTCTTTTCAGGAGCTGTGGAATGTGATTGTCACTCTTGAGCAGAAACATCGATCAATTTAATGCCCTGATAAACCGCTCGTGTTCTTATCAAAGCCGATGCTGCGCGTGAATAAATACAAGCCTCCAAATCTTTCTGTCGCTACGAGGCGTTCATGGACCCTTTCAAAGCTGGTTTGCTTCCAATCCTTTTACTGTGTTTTGCTTTACGCTGAAACTCCTGCCTTTACTACTTTTGTGCATAGAGACAATTAAGAAGTTCCTGTGGAGACAAGTATATAAAAAAGGTGACAGGCTTTCACATATTCTTTATATAAAAAAACCCTACAGCTTTAAGCAGTGAAGGCACCACGTGCTTTTAAAGAGGAATGTCTGAAGATAAAAAAAAACAAACGTCAAAAGCCAGAAAGAGGTTTAAAAAACACATTAAAACTTAAATAAAATGACATAAAAAGATAATAAAAGTCATAATGGCCTTCTGGATTGGGATACTACAAAACAAACAAGAAGGAAAAATACCTTTTTTTGTGAGTATACTGATGTTATAAATGATACGTATGATATTGAAAATAATCACGTGTGCTAACTTATATTACTGAGACTGTTGCTGCGTTGTTGTTAAAACATAATAAATGAGTTCAGCTACTTCTATAAGTGCTTATATCTATCCAGAACAGGTGAACCTTGAATAAAATACCATGTGTGAAGCTTTAAATATAAATTAAAAAAATGTGAAATAGGGAGAAGACTGGTGTCAAACGGCTCTTTGGGAGGTGGATTTTTGAAATTCCTCCATCATAGCCTGAAACACAAAAATCTAAATTCTTCTCAGCAGGGTTTTTTTTTTTTTTTTTTTTTTTACTGATTGTTAATGACTATCGTCCAAATTTCACAGCGTTTTGACTTTTTAGGAAGCAAAATAAACAATAATATTATTAATAATAATCATTTTGTGCAAAGGCACTATACTTGGCAAACCCTGGTAATGTATGCTGTTTCAGTATAGTGCGAGGACAGCGTCCCGTCATCCTGTGGTGGGGATCCTCATTTGGTTCTTAAGGAAAAAGTCAAAGGAAGACTTTTGGATTGTCTTGGTCCCCAGTTTTAGTGGCTCCTTTAAAACATTAGTGCCCCATACCTGTAAGAAAGAAAGAGACAAGTCATTTGAATGTGTTCTTTATCCATTTTTGGACGGGTTTAGTCCCAAAGTTTAAGTTCTGTTCATGTAGAGCATATGCTTTTATTTGAAACTACGCCAGCTGTTTTAGCACATCAGTTGCTTTCTCTCAAATTCTCTGTCAGTTTGACCACTTTAATTCATCTCACATTTAGTTTTTTAATTTAGTCATTTATGAAAGTCATGTTTTAGTAAATGGTTCTTTTTTCCAGAAACTTAAGCCTTGTTTCCGCTGTCTGGTCCAGTTCGGTATTTTGATCGTTTCCATTTTTAAATGGAACCATTAAGCCATTTTTGGTTGTAGATTTATAGAAAAATAGATTGTACTGGTTAGCGTGGAACTACTGTTGAAACCCGTTGATTGGCAGAAGGACCGTTCTAAACTGGACCAGACCAGACCGTACCGCTCAGTGGAAACAAGGCTTTCTTTTCCTGTGAAACCTGCCTCTGTTCATCTGTATTCTAGAAGGTTCTATGAGCAAAAACAACTAGCTAGTGTTGCAACCAACACTATTTTCTTTTGACTAGCATTAGCGCTAGCTTTTATAAAAAGAACAGACTAATGCAACATTGTTAGTCTGATTTTTGTTGCCTTTTATAATTGCTGAGTCATTGCAGCCCTAACAGATATAAGTGGCTTTTGCTATTCTTCTATGTCAGTGTTGAGTTTCATCAAGTGATTCAAGGTTGGGACAAATCTTCTGTCATCCTTTACAGGGATGGATCTCTAATCTCTAGCATACAAGCCATTAATGTGAAAAACCAGCCTGGCAAGAGGCCCCCGGCTTCCAGCACTCATCATGTCTGGGCACCAACAGAGGGCCTGAGCAGGAGTGACTAAAGGTCCGAGAGGCATTACGCCCGCAGAGTATGTTTGGAGAGGTGGAGCAGGCATGTGTGAGTGCTAAAACAGCATCGGGAAGCGCAGACAGATTCCTTCAACCTCAAAAAGGAAGAGGAGGCTGATCTCATTTTAAAATAGCAAACAATGTTAAAGTGGCATCCTGAAATGCTGCGCAGCAGAGCGAAAGGCCAAACAGCACAAAAAAAAGCCTTCAAGCTGGGGGGTGTGGTGGAGTTATTGACTTTGGTCCAGCGGTGTTAAAAAAAAAAATCAAAGCTCAAGTGTCAATATCACACTTGAAACATGGAGGCTCCAGTCAGCGTCTGAGAGCCCGAATATTTGTCCTGTGATAAGCTGGAATGCGCTGCTCCGAGTGGGGAACCGGAGAGGGATCGTGTGGAGCACCAGTTGTTTATTTCAAACCTCAGTGACCACTGCAGCTCTGACCGCCTCAACGACACACAAAGTTTTTGCTTTTAGAACAACTAGAGTAATAAGTGAGAGCCAATTCGGGGCCCAAGATGACAACAAGCTCAGGATTGGCCAGAGCGCCTTCAATGCAACTAAATATTCAGGCAAACAGGCTCTGCAGTTACAAACTAAAGGTTGTTTTAGTCGTCAAACTCCAACAAGGCTGTTTTTAAATGACAACAAAAAACTTTTGGTATCTGATTGGTTAATTCACTCGAATTACTTTCCCTATCATAAAAAAAATACAGTTATAACAAAGACGTTAAAAAAGGTAGAAGAAAAAAATAGTTATTCTGACAAATATAATGACTGGATCCTCAATAGAAGTCTAAGGGATTTTGGCTTCTTGAATGTTGACTGTATATGAGAATTATACTGAGTGACCCCCTCCCTCCTCCTTCTTGTTACAAGTAGGGGGTATCTATTGGTTCTGAGAAGCCAACATCTCAGTTATGGTATGGCTCGAGCGAAGAGTTGCCTTTTTAAACCTGATTACATTTGGAGGTCAATGGCCAAATTCAAATTGCTTCCCTTCCCCTCTGACTCCTCCCCATTGTTCCAATTGTAGGAACGTTTGAAGCTGTAGAGGCGTCGGAAAATCTTTTTTTTTCTTTACGGTATAGCAGTAGTGACTTAGGGTCGGCTTTTCCTCTGCCAGTAGAGTGTGATCGGTGCTGGTGGTGCGGAGGACAAACGCATTTCTTCACGTAGGTGTGGTCTGACGAAGAGGTTTACATTTAAATGTAAGTATGGACTTTTTTGCATGACTTCTAAAAGGTATAAAACCAATGTTTTGTATTTTCCAAGTGTTCCAGCTACGCTCTAATGTTGATGACTGATGATATCTCCGCTTGGAGGGATAAATGTAGGGGTAGGGAGGAGCCTTAGGGGCAGGGAAGCAATTTGGCTAGCACTGGCTAAAACTCATCTGACCTCACGCTTCATCCACTATGTTTGGTTTTTTGGTAACACGATAGACAGACCTTCATGTCATAGTTGTTATCAAAAAGCTTCAGAATGGAAGTCAAAGGTTTGACCCTTGGTAAAAAACAAAACACTCACCATTGGCTACTGATTTGGTTTCCCCTCTGCCTGCCACCTGAAAACAGAAGAACAGGATGGTAACGAAGCTACAAAACATCGGTCCGAAAACCTTCATCTCTGCAGATGTTTTAACTCTTTTCACCAGCTGTCATCTTCGTCATTCCACCTTGCCAAACATCATAACGGCTTCAATCACACGGCTGCCTTTAAAAGCGGCAGTTGCTGTCTGCGCAGAACGAGTGAGGAGGAAGGCTGAAGGCAGACAATTCCCAAAGGTGAGTTTGGGAGAAGAAGCATAGATGGTGGCTTTTGGGGCTTTATTTGTGGAAAACTATTAATAGAAATCCAGATAAGACAGTTTATTCTTGTCGGGCTTAATCAGATTTAATTAGGTGTCAAACTGCCATCGCAAAGCCCATCAAGGCGCATTCATCACTATTAAAAAAAGCCCAACAGTTTCTCCATTAAGGCAATAAAACGTTGGGTGACATTTGTGAAGAGAACGGGGGCGTGTGGTCCTCCAGAATAGCAGCAGTGATCAGACAAAGCCATGTGTGGAAAAAAAAAAGTTTAAGCAGCCTGCAGCTGGTCAGCAGATGCTCCTTCCAAAGGTGTGCCTTGGATCGTCTCGAACAAATTACAGCCGTTTTGGCATCAACGGCCGCTTTGACGAAGGCCTTTGTTGATATTGTCGCTTTGTGCTTTCATTGAAGAGTTTCTTTCCAAATGTTGTGCAATTTTTGGAATTCCGCCAACATTTCATGCTCAGGATTTGCCATCAAATCCATCTGTCCATGGTTTTAGACTGAAACTTTTGGACGCTTATTGTCTTAAGAGCTAAAACAAGTGTCCAACCAAAGCAAAGCAGAGTTGAACTGTGCCAAAGAAGGACAACAAAAACAGGGTGAAAGCAAACCACGCAAGGATTCTGTGAAAAGAGATTGAAAGCAAACTGGGATTAATTCATTTTACCTCTCCGGGCCTTATTCCAGATTGAAAAGTGAGGTCAACTAGCTATGAGAGTTCTTGAACACAAAAACAAACAGAAAAGTGAGTGTTATTGACTTGCTGCTACATCGGGGTCATGAGATTCCTGCAACGCTTCTCTTTTTTTGTTGACTGGAAAATGAATGGGAGCCGAAGAACATTTTCCAGAACCACAAACCACTTTCAGTATTTTCTGCACTTTAGGATGCACTGCATTATAAGGTGCATCGTCAATGAATGGTCTGTTTCTGAACTTGTGTCATATAAGGCACACTGAACTGTAGGACGCATTAAACAAGACAATAGCCATAGATGAGTCCATCAGTCAGGCTTTATTAACTAAGTTCTCAGTAACTCTCAAACTTGATTATAACACGCTACAAGTAAGCGTATTTACAGTACCTGTCACTCCCAACTTTGTTTGAAACGCATTTAAAAAAACAGACTGATAATGCTAAAACAAGCGTTACTGTGACTATGCTAACTCCCAAACCTTGTTAGTAACAAGTAAAAAAACAAACAAACAAACAAAAAAAAAATCAACACCGCTACACATTAGCATATTCACAACAAGACACAGCCTTGTATGCAACACATAAAAATACAGACTTTGACGCTAAACAACATTACCGTAAAAAAAAACAACAAAAAAAAACTCACAGTCCAACATCACTACATGCTAGTTGCATAAGCACACTTACAATACCTGTAACTCCCAATCTTGTTTGCAACCTGTAAAAAACAGACTGCTACCATTAAAATAAATGTTATTTTGAGTAAACTAACTACCAACCTCGTTACTAACACGTATAAAAAACACAGTCCAACACCGCAACATGCTAGCCATGTAAGAGTATTTACATTAACACCAACTGTGTTAGCAATTCCTAAAAAAACAGACTGATAACGCTATGACTGTGCTAATTTACAACCTTGTCAGTAACATGTAAAACGAAAGACTAGTCTAGACACCGCTACATACTAGCCGTATTAGCGTTTTCACCTATAACTCCCAACCTAGATGGTACACGTAAAAAACAGACTGCACTGCTACAACAGATGGTATTGTGACTGTGCAAACTTCCAACCTTCGTAGTAAAAAAAAATTAAAAGTCCGGCACTGCCAGGTGTCTGCCACGAGTATTTACAATAATACCCAACCTAGTCAGCAACTCATAAAAAAAAACTGATACCACTTAAACAAACATTACTGTGAATATACTAAATACCAACCCTGTTAGAACCACGTAAAAAAAAAAAAAAAAAAAAAAAGTCGCTCCACAGGCTAGCCGCATTTGCACATTTGCGCATTCACAACACCTTGTAACTTTTTAAAAAAAAAATAATTTTTTTTAAATATTTTTACACCACCTGTAACATGTAAAAAGAAAAAAAAGAAACACACCTCTACATGTTAGCTACATTGATTTATTGAAAATAACACCCAACCAAACATTTTGACGGAGCGCCATGTATCTCTTAAAATTCCTTTACATCAGTAAACACCACCAGAACTAATTCATATATATAGCACTCCGGATTATAAGGTACAGTGTTGTTTTTTTTTTTTTTTTTTTTTTAAATCAAGGCTATTAAATGTGACTTATATTGCAAAAAATACAGTAGTTAAAAGCAGGACATGCTTGGCACACCATGTCCCTTTAACACCTGAGATGTCCCCGGTGACGCCTAAATAACACACCTTTTGACCTACCTTACTTACATAAAGTGCTGCATAACGGTGCAAAAGCTGCTTTCTTCCGCAACAGAATTAGCTGGAATTATGTTAATTGTGTACACGGTTGAAGTACGGTAGTCCAAAGAATGTCAACACTGGAGCCAAAGCTGAGATCAACAGTTTTACCTTCGTCGAAGCTCCGCCTTTGTTTTCCCATAAACTCCTCTTGTTGGTGACGTCGACGGGCTTCAGATCCTTCAAGAAACCAGAAAGCAAAATAAGAGTTTTAGCATTTGTGTGATTTGCTATGGTTCTGCAGTGACAACAGCAAGAGACTTGAGACACAGAGGATGAGAATAGAGCCAGAAGAATGGCAGACGGGCTGAAAGAATGTGTGAAAAATGGCAAAGTCTTGGGTGAAACCTCCATCACATCACCAAAGGGGATTTAAGATGATGCAAAACTTTGGTAAAAGCAAGCTTGAACTATGTTTTTTCTAAAAAACTGCTTTTTGCACAAATGGGAATCCAGGATCAGGGCGCAGAAATATGTTAGGATCAGGGTCAGCCAAAAGACGAGGTACATTGTAGTCTCTATAGCTGAAAATATCATTTCCACTAGTGGCCACCAGATTACGCCAGATCACACATGAGCCTGACTGATTATTAAAATTAAGGTTAAAAACTATGTAATGCCGAAATAAAATACCTTCACAATGTTTAAAAAAACAAAAGAAAAAGTCTCTAAATAAATAAATAAATGGGTAAATGTTGCAATATGTAACAAAAATAATGTATAATTTTTCTTTTATTTTGACATTTGTCTAATATATTTTGTGTTCATTTTTTTTGTTTACATTTTTAGTATTTTACCTGTACGATCATCCTGTGGAGTTGAAAACTGGTTTAAAGATAAAATGGAATAGTATTATTATTATTTATCAAATGTGTAAAAAAAGATGAACAACTTAATAAAAAATGTAATGCATAGAAAATAAAAACATTAAAACTTTATTTATTAAAATAGTTTAATTTGTATCTTTTATGATTTATTTGGTTATGGCATTTTTCATGCAACAATTACACAGAAAAATCCTTTAGATTCCACAATGTTTATTTTTTGCACACAAAAAAATAAAATCCCAACAATCTTACTACTGTACAGTAATACAACGGCAGTATTGCATCTCATTGCTCCTCCCCCTTAAATCCAGACCAGTATGAAAGTTAAAAAAAAAAACTACACGTGTGAAATGCTTAAACTATGACGCCTAATGATTCCTTCAAAGTTTTCCTCATAGCTCTCAGTTTCACAGTTGATGTGGCAGAAACTTACTGTTGGCTTTCCTCCTGGTATTTTACCACCATCTGGGGTTTTATTCAGCCAGTCGTTGATGCGGCCTGCCACGCCCGTCTTTATCACTGCTGCTTCCTGTTCGAACAAGGTCAGAGGTCAGTCAGGCTCGGCCTCTATCATCAGAGCCAAAATGCAGGAAAGGAATTGAACCTTTCTCCTTCCTCATCCTGCTCCACCTCATTGACTGATAATATTATTATTATCACCTTGAATGCACTTCCGCCGCTGCCGGGTGCATTGAACACGCTTCCTTTTTCCCACATGCTCTTAATGTTCCGTATGCTGTCGGTGACCACGGGGAGGTCCACCGCTCCGGAGCGAGGAGACCGAGACTCCTTATTCTCTCTCTGCACAGAGGGAAAAAAAAAAAAAAAGGTTGAAACTGGCAGATAGCCGGGACTTCTGATCATATTTCAGATCACTGTCTTATTTAAAAACGCTGCTCTCTAATAAACAGAGACACATGCCTGCAGTGTCTTCCATATGTACTCAGTGTGAGCTGATGAATAACACTGTGTCTGACGCTCAAGGCTAGAATCAGATAAAATCAAGCTAGTTAGTCAATATCACAGGTTTACCCAGGAATATGCCAGTGAGGTTTTTTGCCCCCAAACAGAATCATTTGATTTTATTGTGACAAATTAAAAAAATAAACACATTTCATACAGATCCAGATTGTCCCACATTTTTGTTTTATCAACATTCTTTTACCTTTCAGCACTCAAACAGAGCACTTCTGTGAAGTAGCTTGAAGTAAAAATGGTGCAACAATTATCTAGTTAAAAGAGTTAACTATTAACTAGTATAACCCAGTGGACAATTGATGTTGAAATGACGTCAAATCAACATCAATACTCGACATCAAACTGATGTCAGAAACAAGTTGAGTATGCGAATCAAATTGACGTCAAAACTTTGATATCAATTTGACATCATATTTATCCTTTTTTAATGTCATGTGAATTTTAAATTTGGATCAATACATTTAATAAATAACAGAGGCGTAAAACATACAATAAATGGTTTATTGGATATTCATTCATTCATTGGAATGTATTTACTCACAAAATCAATAGTTGGGTGAACATAAGAACATTTGTAAAGTATTTCCATCTAAATCAAATGTGTTAATATGGCAATAAACATTTGCATCTGGAGATCTGAGTGCAGTTATGTTGGTGCAACAGAATTTATTAATGTTGATGTAAAATGAGGATTGTAGCAGATGACCTGACCCTGTTTCTAGTGTCATGAAATGGTGGAGAAGGACCCAAAATGCAGGAGACCAGGCTTGATGGCAGAAACTAAATCCTTTTATAACAAAAATAAAAAAAACCTGAACCAAGAGAAAACCTCGGAGAACCAAGAAGCTGATAAGGCAGAGCAGATGAGCTGGAAACCAGACACTTAAATACACTGAGGATGATTAACCTGAAACTGGTGTGACTGACAAGGACAACTTAGAGCATGACCACATATAACAAAACCCAAACTAAACCACAGAATCCTCACAGTTGTGCTCTTAAATAATTGGTTAAAGTAATCTTGATGTTTTTTGTGGTTTATTCATTTCCATGACAGGAGTTGTACTTTAAAAAAAGTGATGCAAATAAAGAAAAATTTAAATATCTCAGAACTGGTGATTCTCTCAAAGTGGGATCTCATTGTTTCACCGCCCCACTCCCAGCGTTATGATCACAAGATTTTAAACATTTGTATTCACACTTAAATTGACTTAGTGTTATTTCAATTCAATAAAATTTGACCTATATAGATCCGTTCATGATATGCAGACTACTACTAAAGCATTTATTTGAAATAATAAGATTGGAATATACAACACAAATTATATAATAACTGACTGAATAATTAATAAAACATTATTAAAAGAAGAACTCGATCCCTCATCAGGATACAGCATTCAATTTTCCTGTATTGTATCTTATTAAAAACAATATTCATAAAAATCTAATGTGTTGTGATGATGCAAAGTATACATGTCATTTTAACAAATTATGTATGTAGTTGGTGTTAAATAAATGTGTTTAAATGGCTTAAAATTTTAAGGACAGATGGTTCATCTCTGAGCCCTAAATTGTGACGAGAATTGTGCCCTGCAGCCACTTTTGAGTTGCAATTTTTGGAAAACAAAAAGAACACAATAGTACAGTCTCACAGCGAACACATCATGCTAACCTGAGCGGCTGAGGTGTACTGCTCCAGCCTGTTGTCAATCTTGGACACCACAGGGGAATGAGATGCCTTCACAGCACTGTAGGGCAGAGTTAAGAGATGTTGGAACAGCACATGCAAAATAATGCCTTAAAGACACACTCAAATTTCTAATGACCTCCTGCCATTCTGCAGAAACTATGTCCTCAAAGACGAGAAGATTTTTGATTTGGGGTAAACACTGCATCATCATAATTAAAATACCACTGAGAACAATTTGAAAATAGATCAAAAGATGATCGGAGTGGGGCTTTAATGCTTTAGACACAAGAAGATCAGCTTTATCCTTAAGTTTTGGGTAAATTATTTTGATGTTTATGCAAACTATACAACTGTTGGACATCTTGTGATCAGATGGAAGTTGCATTTTTACCTTTTCTGAGCTGACTTGTTTAGAAATTCTGCCCGTTCTCCGATCTGTGAAGAGAAATTTTAAGATTTAGAAGATTTTCTGCACAAACTCCAAACCAGTTCCTGTTTCGGGCCAAGTCTGTGGACAGAAATGTGATTCCAGATCTTGGCTGAACTTTAATTATTCACAAACTTATAAGCTATTTGGTGCATAGCTTTCGTGCCATTAATTCTTCTAATGGGCACCGTCTCATTCTGTCTCATTTTCTTCATATGCTCATTAAGTTCCTGTCCTCTGACCAGCAACAAAACAATGCAACTGATTGTTCCTTTCTGTGCAAAGACATGTGCTGCAACACACACAAACACACACACCCACACCCACACGCACACACACAAATAACAGCAAAGTTGCCTCTTTTCCCTGCTGCTGCTGCAGGAACTGTGGGAATCTCAGAGGGCTGTTTATGATATATGACAAGGAGGCTAACACAGGGGGCAGCGCGTGCGTTCCTCTGTCCCCCCCAAAAAAAGTCTGTTAAAAAAAAGGCAGAGCAGAAAAAAATTAATCTAGTCTCCCTCCTTTTAAAAAGGAGACTTAGCACTTGGCTGCTGCTGCTGAATGTGGGAGTTCCCGGAATACTGTGTGACAGGAAATTCCCCTTTCTCAGATGCGTTTTAAAGAGCTGTGGCCATTCGAAAGCAGTTACAGTAATCCTGTTAACCCTAATCTCTTTCCTGCATATCCGCGCCGTCTGTCCTTCATTTTCGCCTTCTGTCCATCTCTACCAGATTACACTGCTTTATCTGCAACACAGAGAAGGGTTTTGCTGGGTTACTGTTGATAACATTAAGGTGAGCTTTAGGGATTGTGTGCCCCTGTAGGAGCTTATTCCTAGCACCAACACCTTTTTTCATACATAAGTTAGCTGCAGAGCGAAAAAATCCTGGAACTACAAAAAAGTATCTAGTCTATGTTGAATGAATGTCAGTGAGGTCACTGACAGAGGTCAGTGGAGAATGAAAGTCCCTTTGGATGGCACTAACAGAATTATAAATAGAAGTTTAAAAAACAACAGTGTCATGTGAATGCCACTGGCTAGCTTAGCTTTGCCCTTGAGTTGCAGGTTTTTGGAACTTATTTAAAGCTGAAGTGCTTAATGCTAATATACTACAGTGCAATCTTCATGGCACACAGACTACATAAAATATATGATTAATGGACAACTACTTACTAAAAGATTTGTTGGCATCCAGCATCGGACCCAAGGGCTTAAATAATGAAATACAAATAGATGAATAACAAAGTAATTTTTATTCAATAAATAAAATAAGGCTAACTTGTAAGGCTAGCTTGTAGTAGTCACTGTAGCAACTTAAGTTGTGTAGTTATTTTGTTGTTAAGATCTGCTTGTTTTTTAATGCTTAGACACATGAACAAAACTAACACCCTGCTAACTTAACAGAATTAATTAGACAATTTCAAAAAGGATTCCATCTTGAATTCTGGTACAGGATTTCTACAGATATATAGAAGCTAAATTTAAGACTTTTTATGATATTTTTAACACCATTCAAAACCAAATTCATGATCTTTAAAGAAAATGAACAAGTAGCAGTAAAATAATCACTATTATTATTCATTATTAGTTAAATAAAAAATTATTATTACTATTTACTAATTAGTTAAATTAAAATTAGTTATTAAAGCTATTAATGAATTGATTGTTGTGCACCAACAAGCATGAGTTAATTTGAATTAGCTTCACTATCTGCGGTTAAACAAGTTTTTCTTTTGATTTTATGGCTGCCAGCAGGACAGTGAATCATTACTTAGGTGGTGATCCGATTCAATTCACCAATCAAGTGCAATGATTCACAGATTGAGCCACAATTCTTACTGTTTAATATAATATCTTTTTACAGTTGCTTTTTACTGGACTGAATGAAAATTAAAATTATAAGTATTAAATCACCATGATTTATACCTTTATTTTGAACAGGAGATCAAAATCAACAAAACCAATAAAAACAAAGATTTAGATGGAAACAAATGGTGTTTTTCACTTTAAACAACCTTCTGGTTAAGTTCAGCAGCAACATAACATAAAAAGACATACTTCAATGTTGATTTAATAACATTTTCTGAAAATGTTATTCCCAGTTTTTCCATCCTCAAAGTTCTGTAACACTTTACATTCTAAAGCATTGCATATTTGTGCAAAGCCGGTTTGAAAAGCCACTTTTCTCCACTCTAGAACCAGCTGATTGATGGTGATTACGTAATCACTTCACTACTGTGCAGCGATGCATATCAGGTGAGGATCCACTTCTCCACTTCAGAATTTTCTGGAGTTACGTTAATTGCGTCAATGGTTGAAGAGTTTCCGTAATCAAAGGAATGTAAACACTGGTGCTAAAGCTCTGGTGCTACAGCAATGATTCTGCGGCAAAGGAAGCAACTTTTTCTACCGGCTTTGCACCAATATGCAATGCTAACAAGTGTTGCAGAAGTTTGAGGATAGAAAAGCTGTGGAGAACATTTTCAGGATTTTTGTTCAATGACCCGAAACAGCAGTGATGTTTGTATGTTTTATGTTTTTAAAGTAGGTAGACAATTTTAATGCTAGGATTGTTATGGTCTTATCTAGAAATACTTAATTGTAAAACTGTCACAATTCAAACTAAAATTTCATTTTATACCATGCCAACATGTTAGTAATATTTAGTAAGACTTGTTAGCAAAGGAAGAAAGCATAGCCATTAACTATGCTTACAAGATAGCTAACAAACAGATGAACAATAAATGTTGCAGCTAGTAATTCACCACCAAATCACTAATATGTTGTGTAATAGAAACTTCAATTCACCGTTCCATATTTATTTACTTGTTAAGGATGTTTAAATATTTTGTAACAGATTTTATTATATTTTGTAGATATTGTAATTCCGTATTACTTATATTACTTACAAAATTTTAAAAGGTAATGTAAATCTTCCCAAAAACAAAAAACAAAAAAAAAACAATCCAAAATATGTATTTTCTAGACCTTCAGTTGATACATTAGAAAGCGTGCGTTAACTTTATACAGTATTTAACAAGCTAGTGTCTAGACAGAAAAGACATAGAAAAGCCTTAGAGGAAAAATCAATGAAAAAAATAAGAAACAATCCATTTAAAACAAAACAAAAATCATACAATAGACTCACATGCAAAAAGAATCACGTGCAAACTAGTACGTACAGTAAACATGACGACATAGTAAAGTTGTGTCTGCCAGGCAAGTGCAGCGGGATGGAGAATTACATTTAACAGTTTTATTTACAAAAGCAATGATGTTCCAGCTCCATTCTGGTTTTACAGTGATCAGAGCTCAGTATCAGAGCTAAACCTTCATTCTGGAATCGCACTGGGAAGGACCAGATGGATATCACAGCTAACTGTCACTAATTAGATTTTCTACTCTGGCTGAAAATCCCCCTCGATTTTCAATGTGTGGGAGTTGCCTTTTAGCAACAGTGGAGACATTTATTCACATTTCAGATGATTAAATGTTCTTTTGCCATGACAAACATTCATCTCTAGATAAGAAGGAAAGGATCTTGCAAAAAAGATTTTTATTCTTTTCAACTGACAGGGCAGATGTCAGCAGAATTTTAAAGTTGTACTGAATCGGCGGCAGATTTTTTATCCGGCAGTACATAGTTCGTAGAGCTTGAATGCTCCTTTATCTCAGTCTGATAAAAGCTTGTGTAGGAAACTAAAAGAGGTGAGATGTTCGCATGCAAGCAACCTGTCATTTTAGACCTTCACTTATTTTTTGTGTTGACTTTGAGTTTTACAACATGAAATCAGTTCCTTAAAAATTTTGCAGTGCAGCAATAGCACAGATTCAACCAACTGCTGAAAAGTTTGTCAAATCAACTGCAACCGTGGCTGCACGGTGGCGCAGTGGTTAGCGCTCCTGCCTCACAGCGAGAAGACCCCTGGTTCACTCTGTGTGGAGTTTGCATGTTCTCCCCATGCATACGTGGGTTATCTCCGGGAACTCCGGCTTCCTACCACCGTCTAAAAACATGCTTCATAGGAGATCTAATGCGTAAAGCCAAAGTCCGCTAGCTTGATGCCAACGTATAATAGAATTTCCCATAGGACTGCTAATGCTAACACTGGGTCGACCTAAACATACAATGCATTGCTGACTAAATGAACTCACAGACATGAATTTTCCAAACTCTTTTAAATACATTTTTTTCTAAGAGTAACCATTTGTAGCCTAAAGCACTGCTTTTTGCTCAAATCTTCAGGAATGAAATGTAATTTTTCTACATACATTGTATCAGAATAATATGAACATCTTCAAAAAATCTTTAGATTATAAATGTATTTCTATACAAATGTGTCTAAATGTGTTGACTAAAAACTGAATTGAATCAAAGAGAATTGAGTGGATCAAAAGAATAGAGAAAATTGAGATTTGAATTGATCTAGGCTCTGGTGAATTGAATCAAATTGATTCTGGAAATTCTTGTCGATACCCAGCATAAAACCCGACATAGAAGAGAAAATCTCTCTTTTACCAAGTTCAGTGGTTTGCAAATATTGTTCATGAAAGTCCTTAGAAACTTTTTGTTTTCCTTTGACTTTGTATTAAAGCACAAACAAAAATGTTTAACTGCCGAGAAATTTTTAACCTCAAGACCCACGTTGAGATTGGCTACAAGCTGTGTCTGAAGTCTGGTAGCATGTTTGCTAATTTACAGTGAGTGTGAATTTATCATGTGTTTAAATTAACTGTGTGAATTTACCATACGAGTTTATTTTCCATGTGTGTGAATGGACCATGTGCTTGAATCTACCATGTGTGGCTTTTGAAAATAGTCTAGTCTCAAGGCTCTACTCTAATCTTAAGGCTATTTAGGCAAAATGTGAACTTATTGAATGTTATATAGAAAGAAGAATTTTTTTTATGCCACTGAGTCAACTTGATAAAAGACCTAAAGTGCTAAATGTAAAGATTTTAAAGTAATAATGTATTTAAATGATTTTATAAACAGGCAGAGATATAAAACTCTGGTCCAAGTGATCTTAAGAGAATTCATTTAAGAAAAAAATGGAAGTTAAGATAATAGATTAGTAGTAACCTTATAAATGAAACAGAATTACTAAGTTACTTAAAAAACATTTAACTAAATAAGAAAACAAAATATTTGTTTTTTTTTCCAGAATAAAAAAATAGGTACATATTTAATTGCCACCTTTTTTCTCTAACATTGAAGCTTGTCAACATAAATGTAATGTTGGTCGTTTTTGTGTAAAATAAACTAAGCAAGCTCCTTTAACTAGTTTTTTAATGCTTTACAGTTGCATTTGCGCAAGCATAAAAAAGTTATGTATTTATTGCTTTTTAATCACATATTACTAAGGAGTTTTATCAAAGTTTTGCATTTTTTGTAGGTTTACATAAACTGCACTTCATAAACTGAGAACAAAGCTTGTTTAAACAGTTCAGTTAAGAGTGAAGTTTGTTTTAAAATCGTTAACATAAAATTTAAACACAGTTTTCTAAACGACAATAAAAAATAAAATAAAAACAGCAAAGGAAGCACTTGCTAAAACAGTTACAGGTCTTAATCGCTTTTTCTCTTGGGGTTTTTACTCCTTATCCAAAACAAAGCTTGTATATAAACAGCTTGGTTAAAAAAAAACATATTTTAATGTTTATTAAATCAAAACCAAAAAACATGAGGGGTCAGGCTATTTCTACCTTTAAAGAGGATCCTCGAGGGCTGAAACACTTGAAGGGTTTTCCCTCGCCATCCATGGTGTCATCCACCTTCTGCCTCTTTTCGGCGGCCTCTGCCCGCCTTCTTTCAATTTCCTCCTTCATCTTCCTCTTCTCCTCCTGAAACATCAAGGCCTCAATATCACATAGATGAAACAATGCTTTTCTGAAAAAAATCATACATGAATGATACTGAAAAGAGAAAACAAAATCAAAACACTCTCGTATTGGTGTCAACCTTGGCATGAAAGGGTGTCAACAATTCAGATGTGTCTGTACGGTTTGAGGAACAATTACTGTCTATATGTTTTCCCTTGAGTCGAGAAAGAAGGCTGGAGCCTGCCAGTATACCAACGCTCTCCAGCCTCCATGTCTTGGTTAATTAGTCTCTCTGTATCTCTGGGCCATCTTTTAATTACAAACCAAAAGGCCTCATTAACATCATACAAGAGCAGAAGAACGGTGAGAGATGGGCTGCCGCATTCTGAGCCAAGACCAACAAAGACGAGAAGACGTGGCAACAGGGAGGACATCAGGCCTCTGAGCCAAAATGAAGGGGAATGAATGACGCTCCACGTCTGTGTGACGCTCGGGACAAGTACAGTAAGAGGGGGAAAAATGGCGTGTGTGCAGGAGGTCCAGAACACGCGGAGCTGATGTTATCATGTTTCTACACTATAAAGCGCATCGGATAAAACAAAACATTTTTGAACTTCTGTCAAATATAAGGTGCACAGAACTATATGGCGCATTACGTGAGACAAGATAAGTTGGTCAGTCAGATTCTATTAACTTCCTTTACAGTAATTGTGGAACTTGTTTGTGACATCCTACATGTTAGCCACATTAGAAGTGTTAGGGTATTAACAAAATCTGGAACTCACAACCAAGTTTACAACACCTAAAAAACAGACTGATGCCACCAAACAAACATTACTACATGTTACTACTACATTACTACATGACTACAGTTATGGAGGACTGGAAGAGACAAATTGATATAAATACATCCAACATTAAATTATTAAATAAATGTGTCATTATTTAAAATTGGCATTGAATAAATAAACTTGGATATCAGTAAATAGGTGTTTAAATATATGTGGCATTAAAAGGCACATTTTAAAGCACATTTAAATATTTAATGGACCAGTGTGGGTGGAAAGAGACAAATTGAAATAAATATGACACATTTATTTAATCATTTCATATTAAATATTTTTATTTCAACATTTTTCTTCCATCCCACACCGGACAATGAAAACATTGAAATCTGTCATGCAATATTTAAAATTCCTTTTAATGGTAATTTTATTATTTTAATGCCACACATATGTAAACATTTGTTTATTCATTTTCAATTTTAGCTATTGCGAATTTTGCCAAAGTACAAGCATGAATGTCTTAAACATCTTAAATGTCTTAAACATGCATAACTTTTGGATACCAATATTGCTTAAATTTTAAAGGTGCACAAAGAAGAATTTCTTTTTTACAATGTTTTAAATGTTTTTAAAATTTTAAAATGCATAAAAGGTAAGAATATCAAAAGTGCAAGCATGAATGTCCTGAACATACTGAACATTTTGATACCAATATTACATAGGTTTTAATGAACATATAGTAAACATATTTTTTAAAAAACGTACGTATAAAAATATGAATAATAATAATGAGTTGCATTACCTGTGGTAATGCTATTGTGAATGCTTTTTCCTGAATGTTGTCGCTGAAGATGCTGAAGCTGTTGCTAAAGATCCCAATGCAATTAACTTTAATTGCTGAATAATGTCCTGAACGTGCTGAATGTTTGGATACCAATATTATTTTAAAAAACGCAAAATGTATGAAGACCTAAAGAACAAGAAGGAATGACCTGAGTGTGCTAAACATTTTGATCCCAATATTTCATAGGTTTTAACAGTGCACAAATAATTTAAAGAATTTCTTGAAAAAGCAAAACCACACAAATTTTGTAAAATGTTAAAATGTGTAAAACGTTATCGTAAAAGCATTAATGTCCTGAACGTGCTAGATACCAATATTGCATAGGTTTTACAAGTACACAAAGAATTTGAAGCTTACAGCAAACTGTGAAGAAAAACATGCATGTCACTGAATGCATCAAAGGTTCTCTGGAATTATGCAAAATATCATTGTGCCTGTGTGTGCATGCATGAAAGAGAGTGCCATCGTCATGGTAACAGCCGGGTTCCAAAGTCTAGGTCTGCACTGTCCCTGTAGCTGCATGTCATCTACTTAACCATGCACCCTGCAGAGTCTGAGCTGGACAGACTTTGTCCCGAATAAATTGACGCTGTGTCAAAATTATAAGTCAGATCAAAATAATCCTTTTAAT
The DNA here is from genome assembly GCA_036245035.1 of Adrianichthys oophorus. Taxonomy (NCBI): domain Eukaryota; kingdom Metazoa; phylum Chordata; class Actinopteri; order Beloniformes; family Adrianichthyidae; genus Adrianichthys; species Adrianichthys oophorus. Next base: position 202,935 of record BSAI01000030.1, read on the forward strand.
TTTCAAAAGCTCACAAGTTGAGAAACCTAGTTATATAAATTGTATTAGTCTCAATTATAAAGTCTTTATGTAATTTGATCAGAAAAGTAAGATTTTTTTTTTCTCTGCTGAGCTAAAAATGCCATGGTATCCAATGGCACTAATTCAATATGTGTTATCTCCAAACAAATGTTAATTTCAATAAAACTCTTTCACTTATCAAAAAAGTTGAACCCTTGTGCAACTCAAAAGCCTTTGGGCTTTAATGTGTGAAAATTTCATGTCTGTAAGTTCAAGTATGTTCCCACAATCGCAAGTTAAAAGCATGATTTGGTGTAAAAACCAGCAAGAAGATTTAATATGGGCAGGAATAGGCAAACTGAGTGAACTTTGTGTCAGACTTGGGGCTGTAAGCGCAAATGCGTTTGCCCCACAGGAGTGAGGTTCACGTTTTTCAAATCCAGAGACATTTTACTACATTTTGGTGAAAGGATTGTGACTCTGTGACAAACGGTGTTTGAGTAATGTCAGTTTGTCGGGAAGTTTTTTACCTTAAAAAAAAAATGGAACTGCTCCAGTCTAGCTGTGACATCATCCACTCGAAATCCCGAACATTCCGTCCATTGAGTTACAATAAAATTGAGAAATGTCCTAAAGTGTGCAAAAACTTGTACTCTATTTGGATAAAAACCATTAAGTGTTTAAAAAGGCTGAATACACCAAAAAAATGCTCAATCTCTCCTGACCATTTTATTGTTTGAATGGTGTCTGAAAGTATGAAGAAGTTCTTAGGTTTTAAACTGCAGAAAGTTTTTGAAGGATTTGGAGAATTTCTTATTCATTTTCTATTAGTCGTATTTTGGACAATATTTCAAAAACTATAAAGTAAACAAGCAAAAAATTTCCTGAACGAGCTGAACGCTGAAAGTATGAAGGAGTTTTTACATGCCAAAAAACATCTGGAAAGGAGCAGGAGAACGACAGTAGTGTGAATACTGCAAAGCATTCACACAATTAATCCATATGTGAGGCACTGTGGATTATACGACACAGTGATGTTAAAAATAAAAATCAAGGCCTTTAAGTGCGCCTTATGGTACAGAAAATACGAAGGTCAAAACAAGATGGATTGCTCTCAGCACACACAGGTGGAAAGGTCAAATCCATTGTTAAAATGGGGAGAAGCCCACCTCCTCTCTGGCTTTTCGCTCCTCCTCCTCCTGCTTCCTCTGCCGTTCCTCCTCCTCCAGAACCTTCCTTCTCTCCTCCCTCTTCCTCTTCAGCTCCTCCAGCTCGGCTTCGGCCTCCTGCTGCTTCTGCCTCATCCTCTCAAACTCCTCACTTTCTGCGTCGTCGCGTCGGCGCTTCAGCTCTTCCAGTTTGCGCTCGGCTTCCAGGCGGGCGTCCTCATCCAGCTCCTCGCTGGCAGTGGCGACAGCCTCGGGTGAGCGCACGCTGCCACGACTGCCAACAGAAACACAAGTGCACTTGATACCCTGAATGTGGATCAAACATCAACAATCCTTCCAGGGCTCGCGTTTCTTCTCAGGTGTCGCGCCTGACCTTCAAGCATTTTGCTTTGGGGTCATCTTTGACACACCGGCTCTGCCACAGCACTTTATATAAAAACAAAAACAACAACTTGTTTGCTTGAAAATCGCAATCAGATATGCTTTCAATCATTTGGCAGAAGCCGCGGGCAACAATTTCATGCTTTGATGCCGACCGCTGTGACAAACAATAAATGTCAGAGTGCAGCATCAATACATTCCTGTGCAGCATATGCAAGCAGTTTGCATCCATCTACACAAAAATCTACACATTAAACCGCTGAGCTGTAATACCAATATATTCCCCACTTACCAAAAAAGTAGTAGCAGTCTGAGGTGGCACGGAGGAATTTAGAAAGTTGTTTTGAAAAAAAAATCCTAAAATGAATAATGTTTTTCTGTTGAATTGATGTGTAACTGTAACTTCTAGCTTAAGAAATCAGTATTTTTATGTTTTATTTCAACAAGTTGTTTAAAAGCAAACATAAATATAAAAAAAAGTAATAGAAGATGCTGATTCAAGTAGTAGATGATGTGCAAATTCAAATTCCCCGTTTTTTTGACGAGCTAGAATCTGAAACTCTTGTGAGTCTTACATTATTCATAAGCCGTGGCCTAAGAGTGAGAATTCTGTGGTTACCTGAGGGTCCTCTCGGGTTTCCTGTGCTGCTTGGGAGCCGCTTCTTCGCACAGCCCGCCATTGTGCTTCCTCTGGTCCTCCCTCACCACACCCCCCTCATTCACCTGTAGTATGCAAAAAGCAAACAAACAAAAACAACGGTAAAAAGTAGCGTAGCCGTGAGAGTATGGTGGGTAATCTAGTGGGAAGCGTGGAGGATGTGATGCTAACGTGAGAAAGGAGTGAGGCTGTAGACCATGCAGACAAAACCCAAAAACTTAAAAAAAACCACACACCTTACGACTGGAACCACATCTTATGGAAATAAGCTGCGATGTCACGGTACAGCAAACAGTGCAAACCACACAAAACAAGTTGAAGTGTTTTGATAATTTCAGCGTCATATTAAAGAAAAAAAAAAACAAGACTTTTTGTTTGTTTGATTAGAAGGACGCAGGTTTAGTTCCCAACTACCCCACCCATGTGTTGTAGTGTCCTTTGGCAAAAACACTGAACCTCACATTGGTAACCTGGTTGAAGGTTGGGTGAATGGGACTGTGGATGTTAAAACGCTTTGGGCCTTGATCATGGAACTATTGGCCATTTACCATTGTGCAGTTAGCGTCTGGTCACTTGTTGAACTGACCAAATACTTTTGTTTTTAAAAAATGATTGTATCCAAAAGCAAAAGCATCACATTGTACACTATAGTATGAATTAGCACAGCACATTGTTTATGAAAAGACAGAATGTTCTTTAGGTTCGAGGAGTTGTACATTACATATTCATGATGATTGTACTGCTGTTGAACTTTGATTACAACACCATCACTGTAGCCTTGTTCTTAGCAGGCTTGACCTGGCTACCGGATGGTCACTATTCTCTATTACTGTTCTCGTTTGACTGTCGCCTAGAAATTCCAAAAGTTTTAGCAAAAGTTTAAAATTAAAATCGTGCAGAGTTTTATACTGCTTAAAGTACAGTGGTCCCTGGTTTTCTCTCTTGTATAAACTCTCAAAGTGCAAACCTTTGGAGTTAGTGCAGTATGAAGGCACGAAAACAAAGATCTGTTAGCAAAAGTATTAGGTAAATTTGTCAAGCAGAATGCATTCTGTACAGGAGACAAGGCACGTCTGCAATTGACAGACAGTGGTCTAGAGCCAATCAGGATGCAGAAAACAGTGCACAATAAAAAAAGAAATGCAATGTTTATTTTAAAAAAATTTATGAAACTGAGACTTGCAAAATTTGAAACATGCTACAGCAAGGGACCACTGTACTCTGTTTTTTGTAAATCATGGAGAATTTAAAATGTCATTTTACCTTTTATTTCTTTATTTGACCACATTCCTGCTTTTTCTCCAGAGCAACATCCTGTAGCAAGTATGCTAACACATTAAATACTACAATAAAAAACCCGTTATTATTTATCAGAGACTTAATTATTTCTTAATTATTTTTATTTTACATATTAAAAGCAAAATTTACCTTGGACACAGATTTTGACAATATCATTTATGCAACCGTTATTGCCATTTTCTGTTGTTAAGACACTGAAATTACCCACAAACACCTTGTGTGCCGTGCATTACACTTCTACTTGGATTTCTTACCGCGTTGGTGATACCTCATTATCCATTGCGTGCAGTATTTCTGACACCTCAAAGTCCTCTTCGGTGTCATTGCTTAGTAACATATTCCTGCTCAGGGCTGAATTATCTACATTACGATCCTCAGATACCTCTTCAGCTTCCCCTGACGCTACTGCATCCTCCTCCTCCTCCTCTGACTGTGCTGACTCGGCCTGATTCAAGCTCTCCCTGACTACAGAGTGAGTCTGTTCTTCAGAGAGGTCCAATGAAAAAGGATTACAGCAGCTCTTTGACACACAAATCTCTGATTGACTTCTGGATTTTCTGTAGACAGAGTGAAGGACCCGCAGAAAATACCTTGCTTTGCATTTCGGCTTCTTCAGCTGATTTCTGCAGACACAACATTTGGCAGGAACGGTGGTAAAAAAAAAAAACCTCAATAGATGGATCAACTTCAAGGATGAAGAAGACTAACCTGTTCTTTAAAGCTCGACCTTCTCGGTACGACTTCCACCTCAGCCATTTTCTGCTCCACCTCCTCTTCCTCGGGAGTTGCCTTGGCGCCCCCTCTCGGCCAGTCCTGCTCCTTCTCTTGTCTGGAGCTGTAGGTCTTCTCTTCTTCGTCCATGCTATCACGATAACGCCCCTTGCGCCAGGAGGAAGGCCTCTCCTCCTCCGTGTTGTTTACATCCAGGGCCATGCCATCGCTGGCCTCCGAAGAGGCTGGGTCCAGCTGCTTCTGCCTCTCCAGCGCCTCCTTCATGCGCTTCTGCCGCCTCTCCTCACGCTTGGCCATGCGGTCCAGCAGGGCTTGTTCCTCGTCATCCCCTCCGCCTCCGTAGGAGCCACTAACGGACACGTTTTCTGACACACTAAGAGGAGAGAGGACACAAAGCTCTCATTGTCTGCAGTTGAGTTTTTTTCCTCTTTTTTTCTGTTTGGTAATGAGCAGGAAGAGCTGAGGTCAGTGGAGGAGTCATCTATTAAGACAATGTGAGCATAAAGGAGCACGAAAGATCAAATGAATCAGTTTGACCTCTGATCAAAGTGTACTTTTCAGAGTTATTGTCATCTATATGTAGGTTTATACCCATATATATTACTTCTAAATACTACAATTCTCTCCAATTAAAGAGAAGACCTTTAACGCATTAACACCAGAGCTTTCGCTCTAGTGTTGACGTTCTTTCAACTGTTGCAACTCTTCAACTGTACATGCAATTAACATAGTTCTAGCAGATGCTAAAGCAAAGAAAAGCAGCCTTTCACTGATATGTGACACGGAAGTAGTAAAGTGCTTACACAACTAACGCAAACCAGCTCATTCCAATTCAGCAAGTGACCTTGCATTGATAAGCGATCCTGTAAAGAAGTGTTTAGAAAATTAACGTAAATAACTGCATCAGAATCCATTAGAATTACATTAATTGCATGACTGGTTGAAGGGTTACAGTAGTTCAAAGAGCATGCTATTTGTTGTCACCGGTGACAGCTTCAGCTTTAAAGAATTAAAATTATAAGTAATTATAATTTTCTCTAAATGCAATTTAATCAATTTTGTGCTTTTATTTTGAAAATCTTGAGCTTTTGTGTTTCACTTATTAAAAAACAGAAGAACAAAACAATAATCTTGACCCTTGTGTACAAAAACTTAATTTGTTACGTGCTACAAATGAAAAGTCTCAGAATACAATGATCCAATTTGTCTTCAAGGTTTATTTTACTGCCTAGAAATTTAGACATGGTTTTATAAAGTACAGAACAAAGATGTTCCTGTCAATACTAATGTTACTTCAGGAATTATGGCAATTATGAATAATTGAATTATGAAGTGGTATCTTAGGAATGTTAGGCATCTAGAAATGTGTAATTATAAGTTGTCTAACCTCCGGTTGTGCGGTTTTGAAAAATCTTTTACAAATGTTTAATGACTGGTTTGAGGGTATTTTTTGGTGACACTTAAAGCCTTAGTCACAACTGCCTTTACGGGTGGACATGGGTTGTCTGCAGGCACAAAATGGGAAAACCTTAAAGTAGCACACATGAAATAGCAAGGTCATAGACCGTTCGAAAGCCCATAGAGCCAAACTGTTTGTGCATTTTTTTCTGTAGGTTGCATGCGACAGGTCGTAGTGAACACTTATACATCACGTGGGAGTAAGTAACAGTAAAGTAGGTGAGACACAGGCATGTCCTACAGATTTTTCATTTTTTCAATATCCCCAAATCCTTCATACTGTCCAAGGGGCCCGGTAGTGCTGTTCAAGTGATAAGTGTGTGTTCCTTGCGTGCTCTTAGTGTGTAGCCTGCCTGTTAAAAAATAGAAAATTTTACAATCAGAGCATAGTTTGTGTGGGCATCCTACCAGCACTTACATACTTAAGGACAAGAGATTTGGGTAAGGGTATCGTACGACAGCATCCCCTGTATGTCACAAGTGGAAGAAATTTCCACAATAACAAAGACTTGATGATACATTTACCACACGCATGGCAATGTTCCATTTTCATAAAGTCCTTTGAAGTAGCTCCTTTCTACAACCCTCCACAGGTCCGTACAGGTCAATCCCCATAACTCAGCATGTGATGAGGGCTTAAGATCAGTTCCGCAGACCCTATTGTAACAGAAGTTGAATAAAGGTCCCATTTGTTTGGCTCATCTTTAGGTGAACACTGAACATGTCATGTAATTACATTAGCTAACTGGTTGGTTGTCTGAAATGAGTACAGACAAAAACAAGAAAAGCAATGTAGAGGAGAAGCAGATCTAGTCCTCTAGTGCAGATTTTGCTAACCTACTTTGAGCCATGGACCAGTTCAATGTTGGAAAATATTTTCATGGACTGGCCTGTACGAGGCTGAAGATGGCATATGAATTTTTTTTAGCTTTTGAGAATCTATTTTTCACATTTAAAAGGTCCAACGTGAAATCTAGTTTAAACATATAGTAAGAAAAAACTGTTACCGAAAGCTGAAAAATCAATAAAAGAAGAAAACAAAAACTTTGAGAAATATTGCCAACTTTAGCCCCTGACATGTTATTCAGATGCACATGTTCTGTAGAAGACCTTCACTGTAAATCAGCAGCTTTCTATCACAAAAATCCACACATGCTTTTGTTGCATCATCTCTCGCTGCCATAGAAAGTCAGGTCTGGATCTGTGCTGACCTAGAACTCTGGCAAACATTAATCTTCCATCCACACAATCGACAAAAGCCAGCGGGAGCGTGGTCCTGTCTCAGCATCCTCCCCTCCACACACAATCCACTGGTTGTTTGACGAGGCTCAGGATGTGTGTCTGAGCTCAACAGAGAGGAAACATTCATGACCACAAAGCAGCATCTGTGTTCCTGGTTGCCAGCTCGCAACACCATTCTCCCCGTAGTTGTGTCATAACCATAAGCTGGGGAGAAATCGCTTCTACTTTGTTCCTAAGGCAGTCACTGTGATGGAAAGAGATAAGATAATGTTTAACTGGAGCTTCAAACTAAAAAAAAATCTAAATAAAGCAGCCAACCAAAAAGTGTGTAAATATCTTTGAATATAATTTCTGCTTAGATAAAAACAAATACAATTTTTAAACTTTTTGAAGCTAGTGTGTTGACATAACCTAATGTTTTGTTAAAATAATTTAATTGAAAAATGTGTAAATTTTAAAAGATAAATATATATTTTTAATACATATGTGTGTGCTTTTAGGTACCAGTAAAGAAGTGTAGCGAAGTTATCAGGCCAGTGACAATAAATCCTGCCAAGCCTGCAGTAACCAGAGCCAAAAACAGGTTTCAAAGTGCTTTCAAAACAACCAAATATGATTTTTTTAAAAACATTTTAACCAAGATGTGTAGCGCGACTTAGTATGAAACTTCACTGGGTGGAGGAGCTGAGTCTATCATCTAAAGCACCCTGTTCATTTGTGGCCATGAAGAACAAAACAGGCTCATTAAAAAGAAAGTGACATCTGTTGCCCTCGTAGTAAAAATAATGCCCACTCCTGTCTGTTTTTTTACTGTGAGTTTTGGGCCACATTTGTTTAAAAGTCCGTCTGTTTTAGTTTGATAAGTCACATGTGTGCAACAGATAGGCAAATCAGAAACACCAATGGATGCAGATGGAAATGCATTGTTTTATGAAAGGGATTCAAACAAACTATAACATAGATTGTTTTTTATGAAATGTCACTGCAGCAAGTGAGTGAGTGTACAGAGAAGCCATAAACATGATTTGTTTGGTAGAGCCAAGCTTTTAGGCAGAAGGGGACGAGGCTGTCTATTGTACTAACCCTCCAAAAAGATAGATGATAGAATTTCGCTCACTAACCTGAGATTAAAAATGTAATTAAAAAGCTGTGGATGTGACACTTTCTTTCATGTGTTGCAACTTTTGACCATACATGAGAACTGGACTGAATGACCCCCTTCCCCCGCGTTCCAGACAAGAAATACCTGCTGGCTCCAAGGAATCAAAAATCTCATAGACTGACTTATTGAGAAACAAACGGCTATTACTCAGTCATCCATTTGTCTGAAAAACCATTCTTGCTCTGATACTTTTTTTTTTAACATCTTCTTGCTAATCCTAACATTTATCATGAACTTTTTTCTGTAGAGCAAGTTATTCAAGTTGTAAACGGACCAATCGGATGCCTCAATAAAAGTATGTGGTCTCACATTGAACGTGTAAAACGTTTGATTGACAGATTCTCGTGATCCTTCTTTCAAGTGGTAGGGGTGTGGACTTTCAACAAGCTCACTCCTGATTGGTAAGAGTGATTGCAGAAGAAACCTTGACTCAGAAAACATTTAGCTAAGCAGTTTTGGTTGTTTCTATAGTTTTCTTTTTAAAAATATTTTAGGACTTTCTTTGGCAGTTGAAGTTAGCTCTCTTAGTTATACATATCTCTTAGTTGTGGCATTTATTGTGGCTGTTAACCTTTTAAAGAATCGTTCTGCTGTTTTCCCCACTTAATTGGGCTAAATACCATTATGTGTTAAACTTGGCTGTTGTAGTTGTTTATTTTATTTTTATTTTACATTTTTATACTTTTATTAGCTAATTTGATAATTTTACCAGGGTGATTACCTTTCATAACACAGTGCATTTCCATCTGCTTCCATTGGTGTTTCTAAATTTGCCCATCTTTTGCACATGTGACTTATTAAACATGTGTGCTAGCCCTAAATTATATCTAACAGTTTTAACATTTTATGTGGCAATTTTAGCATTTTCAAAAGTTTTTGATTTTTTTAACTTGTCTTATCCAACAGCTGAGAAAACAAATAAGATTTTACTGTTACAACAGGGTGTTGTGAATCTTCTGACACACAAGATGTTTATTTGCATAAACCCCTTTTGTATTTGAGGCAAAACTTTATTTATATTGATTATCTTTGCATACTTTTTTTTTTTTTTTTGTTGGACCAGACGGTAAAGAAGAAGAACAGGGTAATGTTAGAGATGGGGCTAAGGGTACAGTAGAAAGGGGAGAAAAAAGGGGGTGAAGGAAGTTTAGGATGATTACAAAAGTGTGTCTGTGTTTG